>BTHU01000014.1:20867933-21205433 GCA_036184795.1 Tokudaia tokunoshimensis
CAAATTGATTAAAATTTTGTATATTCTCCTATGCTGTCCGTCTATCATTTCCAAGATGTTCTTAATGCCTAAAATTTACAACCCCATGATTTGTGAATAATAATTAACAAATTCAATAGTTGAGTGAAAAACAGATCTCCAAACGTTATATATTGTGTGATTTTATTCTATAATGTCCTTGCAATACAAACACACAAGAAGGGAAGTCAAATCGGTGATTGTCAGAGGTTAAAGAAGGTGGGGAAGAGGAGAAAAGTGGATTAAGTAGTTAAACATACAGGGCCTCTGATGATAGAAATGCTCAATATCTTGGCTCTATGCATGTCATTGTCCAGGTTGTGATATTATAGTATAAACTGCCATCAAGGAAAACTATTTAAAGGGTACAAAGTAATGATATTATTTCTTTTAGTTGCATGAAAGTCTGTAATTGCTTCAAAATGGAACATTAATGCGAAACATTTTAAAAATAACAGAAACATATTCTAGAAAGAACACACTCTGTAAAAATAATTTGATCAGAAACTACAGCAGAAAAATGCCATAAAGGGGGGAAAAAGCAGAATTTGAAAATTATTCCAGGTTCAAAAGTCAAGACATACAGCAACCAAATGCAACATAGAAATTTCAATTTCGGCTCAGTTCAAACCAAATACATAAAAGACACTTTAAAGACAAGTTTAAATGTGAAGTTGATATCATTGGAATATTAAAAATTTAATAGCTTTACTAGTGTAGGAATGGCCACAGATAAAGCACTCTAAATTTTTATATAGAATGTAAATTACTGAGAGTGACATCATGAGTTCATTGTAACCACTGAAAAACTATATAAAAACATGAAGTAAATATTACTGTAAATGTTAACAGTTCTTACAGTTATGAAATAGGAATGTGGCCATCTGTTCAACTAGTCTTTTTTTTTTTTAATGTGTATTCAAGTTTTTTTTAAGTCATTTTCAAATTCCTCCCCTGGGTACAGGACCTTTTCTCTGCTCCTCTTTTCAGCAAACTCTTCGAATAGAGAGCCAGTGGTCCTGTCTCCATTTACACTAATTCTGTTCTCTTTTTAACTCTCTAACCCTGTTATTCCTAGAGCTTTCTGTCAAGATTACCTATATGACGCCCATCTGTTTCTCCATCTTCATTCTCGATCCCGTCTGAGCTATCTTCCGGCACAGCTTCGCCTGTTCCTCATCCTTGATTAGCCTCCATTGGCCTCCAGGATCTACTCTGACTGGCTCTCCGATCCTTATGTCCTCTAACATCTACTCTCTGCCAGGTCGTCTTTCTCTCTAACATTCTGGCAAAATTCTGCACAGGTGATCCTACCTTGGTCTGTTTCTCTACCGACAGTTACTCCCTTGGTATTGTCATCCACTGATAGACTATTCTGTACGTGCTCAGGGATGACAAGTTAATAAGACCTGCCCATATTCCTATTCCAAATTCTACGCTTGTATATCTAACCCACATTGCCTCGTGACTACCTGCTAAACATCCCTAACAGCAGTACTGCTGCCGAGAAGCCTTTTAATCTCATGTGATGACAATGCCTTATTTTAAGCGTTCCGGCTAAACACTTAGAAATCATCCTCAATATCTCTTAGAATCCATCTCATCATTAGGATACCTCTGTCAGCTTTATCCCTAAAATCTATGCAAAGTTGAAACTCTTTCTTGCACCCTTAATACTCTGGTTTCAACCAAGGCCATCTTCTGTTTCAGTCGCTGTAGTATTTTCTGTCTTGTGCCCCCTCTTTCTCCTTGTTCTCTACAGTTTACTCTTCACCCCATGCAAAAGCATTCCATTAAGACATTGATCCAAGTCATCCCAATCCTCCGCTCAAACCTGCTCAGTACTGCTATTTGGCTCAGAGGAAAACTTCCAAACTCATTCTCACGAGGCTCCGGAAATCTGGGCCTTACTGCCTCTCAAGGTTACATTCACACTTCTCTCCCCTCACTACCACTCCAGACACACTATCCTGTCTGCCAGACTTAGGCTTACCCTGGGCCTTCCTCGAGTCATTCTCTTTGTCTTGAATTTTCCAGATGTCAGTATGCATAACCCCTTAGCTCTGCTCACTGTTCTCACGCTTTGACCTTCCTGGTCTTGTTCCTGACTGCTGACTTAAAAGCAGTTTTTCACATCTGCAGCTAATACCAGCTCCCTCGTTTCTTTTTTTTTTTTTTAACTTCTTTTTTTTTTTTAATTTAATTTTATTTTATTTTTTTAATTTACATTCCAAATCACTTCCCCTTTCCCGTTTCCTCCCTCCCCGAAAGTCCCATAAGCCCCCTTCCCTCCCTCTTTTTTCCGTTCAACCCCCTCTCATTACTCTGTCCTGGCGTTCCCCTACATCCAGTCTTTCCAGGACCAGGGGTCTCTCCTTCCATCTTTTTAGAAATCTATTGATATGCTGATTGTGTCTAGGGTATTCTGAGATTCTGGGTCAATATCCCCTTATCAGTGACTTCATACCATGTGTGATCTTTTGTGATTGGGTTACCTCACTAAGGATGATATTTTCAAGTTCTGACCATTTGCCTAGGAATTTCGTGAATTCATTGTTTTTAATTGCAGAGTAGTATTCCATTGTGTAAATATACCACATCTTCTGAATCCATTCCTCCGTTGAGGGACATCTGGGTTCTTTCCAGCTTCTGGCTATTATAAATAAGGCTGCTATGAATATAGTGGAGCATGTGTCCTTATTGCATGCAGGTAAAGTCTCTGGGTATATGCCCAGGAGTGGTATAGCCGGATCCTCCGGAAGTGTCATGCCCAGTTTTCTGAGGAGCCGCCAGACTGCTTTCCAGAGTGGTTGTACCAGCCTGCAATTCCACCAGCAGTGGAGGAGTGTTCCTCTTTCTCCACATCCTCGCCAACAACTGCTGTCTCCTGTGTTTTTGATCTTAGCCATCCTGACTGGTGTGAGATGGAATCTCAGTTCTTCATAGAGTTAGAAAGAGCAATTCAAAAATTCATCTGGAATAACAGAAAACCCAGAATAGCTAAAACTATTCTCAAGAGTAAAAGAACCTCTGGGGGAATCAGTATCCCGGACCTCAAGCTGTACTACAGAGCAATAGTGTTAAAAACTGCATGGTATTGGTACAGTAACAGACATGTAGATCAATGGAACAGAATTGAAGACCCAGAAATGAATCCACACTCCTATGGTTACTTGATCTTTGACAAAGGAGCTAAAACCATCCAGTGGAAAAAAGATAGCCTTTTCAACAAATGGTGCTGGCTCAGCTGGAGGTCAACATGCAGAAGAATGCAAATTGACCCATCCTTATCTCCTTGCACTAAGCTCAATTCTAAGTGGATCAAAGATCTCCACATAAAACCAGACACACTGAAACTAATAGAAGGGAAACTAGGGAAGAACCTTGAACATATGGGCACAGGGGAGAATTTCCTGAACAGAACTCCAATAGCTTATACTCTAAGATCAAGAATAGACAAATGGGACCTCATTAAATTACAAAGTTTTTGCAAGGCAAAAGACACCGTCAAAAAGACAAAGCGGCAACCAACTAACTGGGAAATGATCTTTACCAACCTTACATCCGACAGAGGGCTAATATCCAAGATATACAAAGAACTCAAGAAGTTAAACTCCAGAGAGGCAAGTAACCCTATTAAAAAATGGGGTACAGAGCTCCACAAAGAGTTCTCACCTGAAGAATATCTAATGGCTGAGAAGCACCTAAAGAGATGCTCCCTCGTTTCTGATCTTTCCGAGTCTTCTTTTCCTATAGCACTTGTAGCCAATCAGAGATTGCATTTATTTATTTATTTATGCATTTATGCATTTATTTATTCCCATCTATCTGTACTCCGTAGTTTGCAAGATTCATAGGAACAGACATGACTGTTTCTGCAGCAGTGTCCTGGCAGAGTAAAGCAATTACAAATTATTTTGAAGGAATAAGTGACTATTGATTTAGTATTACCATTATCGATCATAGGTGCTGAGAAATAAGCAACCCAATAATGTAGGCACAAACTCCACTGTTTAGAAACTCTTCAGCCGACTGAATCGCATTATTCATGTAAAATAACACACTTTTGCACTTAATATTAAATTCATATGTATTCTAATAGACCTAAATTGAGCTCTTACTGACACCCTCCTGTCCTTTTACTCAGAACAGAGTGCAAAACAAAGATAAAACTCACAAGATGTGGAAAGATTACCCTAGGCATGCTAATGGCGGTGCTTGCTGCAGTAGTAATTGGACTCATTGCCTATTTTGCCGCCTGTGGTAAGTATCCATGATGTTTGTCTTTTCAGTCACATGGGTTTGCTGACACCACATTGGGAAAACTAAGAAATTTGCAGAAGGAAAGGAGACGGATGTCTTTTTATTTGTTTGTTATGCTTTTCTACCCTATGGTCACTAACATTTACCACACTACCATTTAAACCTTATTGAAGGATATCTAATACACAAAAATTAGACATGTTACACATTTTTGTGAGTTTTTACATATGATCATAGCACTTTTAATGGAATTATTATTACAATTAAAATAGTTGATGTTCATCCCAAAAGTTTGTCCTCAGACTTTGACCTTGAGTGACTTTTAGCCCAGTGCATTTAAAACTAAAGATATGGTGTTCTTTACTTTGTTTTCTTTTGTTTTCTTTTGTTTTGGGAAAGATTTTCAGATTGAGGATACATTGATGAAGAAAGTAGACATAGTTCATATTTGTTAGAACTTAGTAGTTCTATAAGGAGATAATCGATGAGTTGACAAATAAATATAAAAGCTAAGGACTTAAGATTTCTTACTACAGAAATAATATTTCTTACTCCAAAGCCTGTGTTTCTTCTAAACAATATTTCCTACCCATAAAAATCCTCTTTAAATCTAGGTTTTCCTCCAATATTGAACAATGAAGGAAAATATGTCTACAAATTTTCTATATAATTTATCCATAAAATAAAAATTTATGATGTCATTGAGTATTCTTTCAAAGTAGAGAACCTTGTCAAGTTTTCTGTGGTTTTTCTGATCATTTTAAGCACAGTGACAGCGTTTTCATCATTAAGAACATTGTATTGTATATATTATGAGGTATGTGGTGATAATTTGATATATGTACATAATATTTAATGATCAAGGGGACTACCATGTCCATCCCCTTAAATTATATCATTGCTTTGTGTTTAACCTTGAAATTTTTTCTTCTAAATTCATCTAAATTCTTTTTTAACTTGTAAAATATATAATCATAAAATACAGCCATCTTAGTGACTGTAGAACACTAACCTTATTCTTCTGTCTGACTGTACTGAGGCTCCTATCATCTGACCTCTTCCCGTCCATCTTAGTGACTGTAGAGCATTTATTCTTGTCTGACTGTACTGAGGCACTATCATCTGACCTCTTCACTCTTCCTTTCTCAGCAGTCCTAGCAACCACTGTTCTAGTCTCTCATTTGATATAATCAATTTTTATAGCATCCATATATAAGTGAGAACATATAGTATCTATCTTTGTACATGAGGATATTTTTATAAAAAATATTTTTTCTATAGTCACATAGGCAATCTATGACAATAGATTGTACTTGCAAATAAAGAATTCATACAGGCTATAAGAACAATGACTGTCATGTATATAAATATTTTCCCCTGGAATCATCTCCTGAGGACACTATGCTTCCATTTTTACATAATTCATGTCTCACAGATCGGGAACTACTATTTGAAAGCATGATAGTAATTTCTAGAAAAGATATTACATTTATAAGATTATGGCTAACTCATCCAATATCCATTTCAGTTTACAAAAGGAAAACAATGCTGAAACGGAGAGAACTGTGCAGCGTGATCTAATGAGGCACTTGACAGGAAGTAGGAGTTTTGCAGTCACTTTAACTTTATTTTCCACTTATACTTATTTAGATAGATTGCAATGACAGCTGTTACCACTGCTAATGCATGAATTATAGTCATAGCATATGACAAAAATATCTGTGAATAAGAAGTATTCACCTTAAAGACTCTAAACTTAGTCGTTCATCAAGAGTAGGTGCCAGAAACTGAAAGTAAGAAGAGAATATTTAAGGAGATTATGCTTGGAAATGCATGAGCTTTTATTTCTCACATTATTATCACCAACTTAGTGCTAAATGAATTGATATTTCCCCTTCTCATCAAGCTGAGAAACAGAACTCATAAAACAGATCAGTGTTACCCTGAAAAGACCCTTATAGATTAAGGAACATGACGGACTGAAGTCTAACTCCCACATGGAATATCTAAAACAGAAGTAATGAGTGCCTAAGATAGTGACATGGCTCAGTGGTTAAGCGAAGCTGCAGATGAATTATAGTCATAACATACGACAAAAATGTCTTCCAGAGGACCCAGTCCATTTCTCAGAACATCCATCTATCAGGCAACTCACAAATTCCTGTAATTCCAGCTCCATGGATTCTGACTTCCTCTTCTGTCTTTTTGAGAGGCACCCACCTAAAGATTGCATGCAATCACACAGACACAGAAGCAAGTACAAAGAAATAAATCTTAAAACAAATAATGGGTTTATGATGTGCCAGCAGCATATAAAAGAGGCAATCCCCATGAACATCCACAGTCAATGGGGAAAAACAATGTGTTTCCTAGGGATTAAGTAGAGGGGGGAACCGGTAAAGGGGAAATCATTGGGAATGTAAATAAAAAATATAGAAAAAAAAAGAAAATAATACTATCCATCATATTAAATTTATATGTAAAATAGGCATGTGTTATAATTGTAAACTCTCAGTTATACTTATGTTAAATATTTAAACATATACAAATAAATATCTCTATTATCATGAATGTAAACAAGGTTAAAAAAAAAAAGTAGAGACTTCCCAGGAAAGAATCTCCATCACTTCAGGAACTAAACAAGAGGTCATCTGCAGAGCACTTAGATCTATGGTTAAAGAAGCATCAGATGAGTCTCAAGCCTAGATGCTGGAGAAGGAATAAATACAAGCAGAATAGAGATAAATTAGTCAATGAAAAACAATTACTGTCAAGACTGTTCCAGCAATACCAGAAAGCACAAGTCAAGCATTTGAACCTAACCCAGAAATAATGAGCTATATTTTGCAACAACTATTACTTCATTGGAGTCAGTAATTAGCCAAAAAACAACTAAGCAAACCAAAGCACAATACAGCTCTCCCTCGCAGATACCTTCTCTCTGCCTAATGGTACTCGAAATGGTAATCATATGCTTAGTCTCTAAGTTCAATTTCCAATGACTTGGGGGAAAAAACACAAAGAAAGATGAAAAGAGGAAAGAAAATATTATCATGATGAGTCCTAAACTATAGCTCAATAAGAGAAATAAGTTCAGATGTTCTATTGCACAGTAGGGTGACCACAATGTAGTGCACTTTAAAGTATAACATTGTATTATTCTTCGTAGACTTTCATGTGTACAATATATTTGGATCATAGTCACCTCTAAGCTTCCTCCTAACTCCTCCTAGATCCATCACCCATCCATAAAATGCTTTCCAAATTTAGGACCTTATTTTTTAATAGCCCACTTTTTCCAATGTGTACTACCCATATACTCATGGATATGGAACCATCCACTAGATCAGTGGTTCTCAACCTTCCTAATGCTGCAATCCTGTAACATGACTCCTCAAGTTGTGCTGACCTTCAATCATAAATTTATTTTTGTTCCTACGTCATAACTGCAATTTGTTACAGTTAGGAATCTTAATGTAAATATCTGATATGTGACCCTCCCCAAAAAGGGGCCCCAACCCACAGGTTGAGAACAGCTGTGCTAAAGCATAGTCGACCTATCAGAAGACATTTCCTTAAAGAAAATTGGCTCTTCCTCCCTCATGAGTTTGGGGTGGGGCTCATGAGCTCTTCCAGGCTGGACTGTTGGCTAGTTTGATTTTATTCCAGCAACAACAGCTGCTATGTAGTTCATGAGTACTGGTGCCTCTCAAACACAGAAATCACGACTTCATCACAGCCCTTTCTTAGCTCTGGCTCTTACAATATTTCTAGCCTCTCTCTTCCATAATGGTCTTTGAGACTTGGTGGTAGAGAGTATAATTATATATACATCATTTGTATTGGAGCATTACGCAGACACTTTTTTTCTATAATGTGACCAATTGCAAATTTCTTTTTCTTTTCTTTTCTTTCTTTCTTCCTTTCTTTCTTTCTTTCTTTCTTTCTTTCTTTCTTTCTTTCTTTCTTTCTTTCTCTCTCTCTCTCTTTCTTTTATTGAAACAAAAGCAAGAGGTTTATTTTCCAGCACGTCAGGGTCTACCCTCAATCAGTCCCTCTAGTCGAGTGATAAGAAGGCAACCCCGAATGGATATTCCAAGCAGTTTTTATATTTTTTATGAGCACAGGCTATATAAGCAAGGTTACAATTCAAACTTATTGGCTAAGCATATTGACCTTTAAATCTACGGGCTAGCAAGCATGACAAGCATATGAACTCTACCTGGGCAATTGTGAATTTCTAAATTGACTGGTGTACACATCACAAAAAAAAAATACTAAAACTATAAAAACTATACTAAACTGTAACTATACTTAAACTTAACTTAAACTTAACTATAACTTAAACTTAACTATACCATACTTAACTATACTAAAGGAACTGCATATTCTTATCTTAAAAATGATGTTTGAGGAAAATGATGTTACTCTGATTTGAATCCTGCACAAAATAGATATGCTTGATAGCCTAAAAATGTTTACAATTATGTCAATTAAAATTAAATTAAGTTCTATTTCTTTGGCTTTTTAAATACAAAAATGTTTGTACATAAAGCCTATGCCCAAGGATGTTATCAGTAGTAGAATCTGTACTATCCAACATTCTCCATGTGGTTCTGGTGGGCAACCAAGGTTGAGAGCAGTTCACCTCAAGGGAAACAGACAGGCATAAGATTAAGACATTTAAAGATTCATAGATGGTGACCAATTTCACCGCATCATTTCAAGGTACCAGAAACCCAAGCTCCTTTAGTCATGTTGCTTGGCCATATGTGTCCTAATTTGTCAATGTCATCTCAATGGCCAAGGCACCTGGACTAGTTGTGGTCATGTACAAATTCCAGCCATCCAGTAGGAAGACCAGGAAAGTATCTGTGCCTTCACTCAATAAGAGAACAGCTCAGATGTTCCAGAAGCATTTTTCTTTTTTTTTCTTTTTTTTTATTAGATATATTCTTTATTTACATTTCAAATGATTTCCTGTTTCCTGGTTCTCCCCTCCCCAAAAGTCCCATAAGCTCTCTCCCCTCCCCCTGTTCCCCAATCAAAGCAACAGGATCACAGATTAGCATCTGCTTGGGCACAAATAAGATTGTGTTACCCTGGGAAAGAGAAGAATTTCAGCAAATGACACATAGTTGATTCTTAGAGAAAGTTAATCTTCCTCACTAATCTTTTTGTCACTTCTATTTCAAAACATTCCCAAAATTTTATACCAACCAAAAGTAGAAACCCTTAAACCCTTTACATCTCTCTACAAATAGCTACTTTAGTTCCAAAGAATAATAAATAAATGTAAAAATGTAAGAGCACAGAGAAGTGGGGCCTTCTCATCTGCCCTTTCATTTGTTTCATCATTTTGCTCTGCATCCAAGAGCCAAAATTAGAAATATGTGCGTTTTTCTTCACAGAGAACCTCTTCAAAGTCAAGTGTCACAACACATTCTGTAAAGGACATTGTAAGCTCTCTAACAGCCGATTTAAGAGAACACAGTCAGAATCAACGAGTATGAAAGGAGACAGCAGAAGCTGAGGCCCACGCGGAGGACATTCAAGAAAGCTCAACTTCTAAGACTAATTCAGCCAGAATAGCTCACATGTATGACATTCAGCTGTTAAACTATGCATAAAACTGGGCATATATAGTGTTTATGGATCAATTATAAGCCCATATATAAATGGGCTGAGCCAAAAGTCCAAAGACAAAATAAAAGGATAGTTGCAAATTAAAAATGAAAACAATATTTCCTTTATGACACTTACCTAAATGTCCATTTCTTTGGAAATAATTATAGTTCATCTCAAGTAACTTTTCAATGTAAAGAAGAGAATTGTTGAGGTTTTTAGTTTTCCTTAAGGTTTGATCCTTAATAATCATATGACCTTGATTCATTGTATCAATTATTCTTTTATGAGTAAAAATAACACCTAAAACAGATCTAATACCCTGATTTTTTCTGCTCATTTTCTGTATTATATGTGAGAGACTGGAGCTAACCCTTTATTATGACACTCTGTTTGTTCCTATAAATGTAAATGAAAACATTCAATTTACTTTTATTCTTTTTGAGTCAGTACTAAGTGATCTAGTAAAATAAGGAGCTACAAAAGACTTTATTCTGTAGCACCTAGATTCACAATGATAAAAATACTTGATATTCCTAAAGATAAGTTATGTAGTATTTGTGCAAATCAACATAAAATGGCAAAATACATTTCTTTAGGATTATTCTGAAAAAAGCCTATGACAAGAAAATAGTATATATAATATTTAAACACAGATGTCAAAAATATTAGAAAATCAGTAGCTAAGATAATTACAGAGAAAGCTCTTCATTTAATATTAATTTTACGAATCAGCAAGATGAGGACACTTGCTGCCAAGCTGAGTAGCTAAGTTCAAAGCCCAAGACTCAGATGGTGGAAAGAGAAGAGTGTCTTCCTCAAGTTGTCTCTGACTGCCATATGTGTTCCATGGTGCACATTGCCACATTCACACACACACACACACACACACACACACACACACACACACACACACAGAGAGAGAGAGAGTACTAAAATTTTCTTCAAATTATTTTTCTAATTTATGTAAGATTTATTGATACAGATAAGATCTATAGACAAACATTTAAAAAATAGAAACTGTGGTGGAGAGATAATTCAGTGGTGGAAAGCTCTTATTCTTACAGAGGACCTGGGCTAAATTCCCAGCATCCGTATGATACCTACCAACCATCCATAACTGTAGTTCCAGGGGACCCAGTGCCCTCATTGATCTCTATGGACAGTAGGCATACACTTGGTGCGCAAACCATGCAGGCAGACCACTCCTACACATAAACAATTTAACATCCTAGTCCACTTTCTTTTTAACTTCTTTCATTTACTTTTAATGTATGCTTCATTAATCAAATAGTTTTCTCAAACATGATTGTAGTGATGATATAATATTGTATTATAAATTTTACTTATTTATGTATAAGCAGCTTATTTTGTTAATATTTTTGCTCTTAGGTTTGTCTAATTTTTTAACAGTTTTAAGTAGTATCTTTTTGTGTATATATTTCTGTGGACCTCATTATATGGAGAGTAGAGCTGAAAGAAGGAATCAGAATGAACTCTGAGAATAGATTACAAGGTTTTGGTGACATTACCAAATTGTCCTCCAAAAATGTGTTCTGACTTCCATTCCCCAGACAGGCTACAAAAAATTCTGGGTTGACTGACTGACTGACTGATTGATTGATTGATTGAATGATTGATTGATTTGTCATCTTTATTAGCTTAATCTAAAAACAAAACAGTGAATTATGGAAAGAGCTTAGTGGATAAAATGCTAGCTGTCTAAGCATGGAAGCTTGAGTCACGATCCCCAGGACCCACATAAAAAGCTATTCCTAACAACACATACCTCTAACTCGGATTCTAGAGAGCAGAAACAGGCAGATCCAACATCGGCCTATGGCCTCTACACATGGGCAAACACACACACACACACACACACACACCATATACAAAGTACTATTTTTTTGCACTCATGCATGCACACACATCATATACAAAGTACTATTTTATTTTACTTTGTATCTCTCCAGTTGTTGTGAAAGACATGGCAAACTACACCAAATGATTAACCACAAACACTGGTATAAAGAATTTTCTCAAAACAGTACCAAATATTTTACTTCTTTCACTGTTTATTTTACCACCATTTCTAGCACTCTTCCTCCCTCTCCCTCCCTCTGTACTCTTCCCTTTAACACATAGACTGGAGGCACACAAATAGACCTCAACATTTAAGAAGAGGGGTTTTCATTTCTGCTAGAGGACTTTGAGTGGTTCTGCCCAGCCCCGCTCCCAGCCCATCTCATTCCGTTGCTTGTCTAACATCACACACTTCATTCCTTTATTCAGTTTACTTAGTGTGCAGGGCTTCAAGACATGTCTCCCCTCATTTTCTCCATTGATCATTTTAATTTCTTACATATTCTATGAGTAAGAAATCCTATGATTTGACTGATTTCTTTCAAAATGTAATGCATAGCAATCACAAAGACCAAGATAATTACTATATTTTAATGTAATTTTGTTTCATAACATACTGCCCAAACTTAAAAAGCAGCACATTAAAATTTTACACTAAAAAACCTTGAATATATTTTTGGTGAAAGGTTATAATTTAACATTCCTTTACCTAAGCATTTTCCACAGTCGCTGGACATCAAGACTTATAGATATCATGTAACCTGACATTTTATGAGCATGTGATTTCTCAGGATAAAGTGGTTGTATACAATGGAAAACCCATGTTCCTTTGCTCTCCTCAGGAAAAGAACATTTCTACTACCATGCCAGCTTCAAGGTTAACAACATTGACTATGACAACAACTTTGCAAAGCCATATTCTCAGGAATACATGGACCTAAACAAAAGGATTGTGTCTTTGGTAAGCAGATGGGCTTCTTTTCTGTGCATTCCTAAAAGTGTTAAGACTCTAGCAGTTACCTTCCAAGTTCAAAACAGTTTCTAACCAGTGCCTTAGTTCTAGATTATATGAGTCAACCATTTCAGGCTGTCTTCTAAACATATGAACAGGGAAATATGCAAAGGGACACATTTTAAGAAATGCTAAGAAAAATGACATGTCGATATTTCCAACTCATCAGTCACACGAATAACATATGTTTGATCTCTAAGATGCACAACTAAGGCTCATGCTCCCTCTCATTCAAATATCAACCTCTCTTGAGAAAGAAACCTTGCCAGTCTGAAAGATGGTATGACCAAAATAAAGATCGCTTTGCAAGCCTTCATGGTTGAAGAAAGGTTGTAAAACATCTGCTTAAGAATCAACTTCGTGTTCACATTCACTGGGTTAAAGGTTCAATGAAAGACTAAGTGTGCTAAGCCAGAGGCTTCTGTTATCACAGAAACTACTATAATTAACTTAAGTAATTTAATTAACCAAACTGGTAGTGTCAGGGGCAAGGATGATGTTATTCATTCACCAGATGGCATCATTAATCTGCCATTTCTCCTAGAATCACCTGCTAGGACATTGGAGGACTCATTCCTCTGATGAAAACGTATAGTCCTTCCAAAGCATCCCACTACATACAAGGTAATAAGTTAGAGTCCCTGAAAGTACTGGTGTGTTTTTATCATCATGGGAAAAATTGGAAAATGGAGGCAGAAAACTGAGCCTTTAGTTTTGTGACAAAAAGGAAACAAGGTAATATAACACAGTGGGTGAGAAAAAAAAGTCTTCAATGAAATAATCTAGACTCAGAGAGAAAAATACTGCTTCTTTTCACTCATATGTGGAATATACACCTTAAAATTATATCTGCAGGACATTAAAAAATGAGTCTATTTGGAAAGGGCGGGGGACCGGTGGATGGTAGGAAGAGGATAAGAAAAAGAACGGGGAATAGAGCAAAATAAACAAATATATATGTGTATATATATATACATATATATGTATGTATACATATATATGTATGTATATGTATATATATATAATATGTCTATATGTAAATATAGTAAAGGTAGTCATTTTACACAGTGAATACTATTAATAAAAATAATAAAATACAAAAAGAAAGTGAAAGAAATCAACTCAAGGGCCTTAGCCAGTCCCAAAGTTACTGCTTTATTAACTCTATGACTCTAGCTCTGTAATTTCTCTTCACCTCAGCTTCTTTACATAGATATTAGATCACAAATGCCAACATAATAAGGTAATGCAGATGTTACAAAAGATGAACTGTGATATAACCCAAAGTCTTATTATTTTGTCAGTCTTTAAAACAGATAGCCTTAATCTATGGGTATAATGCAAGTCATTAAGAGTTGGTTTTAATATTATATCACCTTATCAGCATAATGGTAAGAGGTCCTCTCCTAGGATTTATGATCTGTCTAGTCAGAGGTTCTTGGTCCAACCATGGTGCAATGTATAGATTTCATCTTGTAAAGTGGGCCTTAAGTCACACTTACTCCTACAGCATCCATGCCAATATTGAGTTTCTAAAAAATTATTCCTAAGACAAGTTCTAGCTTCAGACTAATTCCTTCACATCAATTGTCCCCTGCTTACTCCAGAACCATGGTTCTCAAACTTCCTAATGCTATGACTCTTTAATAGAGTTCTTCACTCTTTAATAGATCTTTAATAGAGTTCTTCACTCTTTAATAGATCACTTCATGTAGTGACCCCTAACCATAAAACTATTTTGTTGCTACTTCATAACTGTAATTTTACTACTGTTATGAATCCTAATGTAAGTATCTGATATGCAAGATATCTGATATGCAACCCTTGTGAAAGGGTTATTTGATGCCCCTCCCAAAGGAGTCATGGCCCAAAGGTTGAGAACCAGTGTTCTAGAACAATTGGTATAACTAATAATCTTGTCATCCTTGCCTATTAAGCAGCAAGCATGACCTCTTTCTTCAGGCTTAAACAACTCCATTCCTGGCTTTCAACACATCTGTTTGAAAACAACCTATATCAAATATAGTTATATAATGCCTTTATACTTGTCTTTCTTTCTGTTTTCATTGAATATAATAATTCTTCATGCATTATAGTCATTACCATATATATATAACATTCATAACTACAACACTCTGATAATAAATAGCATGTACTATGGAGTAATGAATCATTAGCAAAATATTGCACTCACTACAATAATTCCTATAGACTCTCTTATTCTGATTGCCACTATGTAATTCTTTCAATGATTCATTATAAAGATATATATAATATACAAGTTTATATATAATATATAGTTTATATTATATAATGTATAACATATAACATAAGACATCTGATGTGTGATATATGACATATGACAAATGACAAATAACATATAACACATAACACATGTATGTGTATATATGTATGTATTATATAAGTATATATATATATTCATATATATTCAAGAGAAATTCTGTTACGGTATAAACTATAAAGGTAAGATCTTGATACAGAACATTCTCGCAATTCATATTTTATATGATTTTCTAAAGGACAGTTCAAGAAATCTCTGAGCCTTCCTGCTATTTTAAGCTCTTCAGCAGGTATGATATCCAAGTTTGATATCTAGTTAAAAAATAATTCTAGGAACAACTAACACTGGGACAATATCTTGGTAATATAATTAGGTTTATTAGTTTTCAATATAAGTACATATTTATCAATATTTAATTCTCAATATGTCCCTATATTATGTAAAGAAAATGAGACACTAAGAGATTAAGTTGCCCAAAGTCAAACTTTGTGATTGGGGGGAGGGTGGAGTCCTCTACTTAGAGACCACCAAAGTACTAATAAATTTTGAGCACACTTCACATTGTAAGAAGTAAATGTGACCAGGTATATAATCCACTATGTTTAATAAAGTGCAATATTATTCCACATAAATTCTAAGGATTTATAGGTGGTAAAAACAGCCAAATAAAGCAGTAAGACAACCTTATACATTAAACCATTTAATGCAGTATCCAAGAGTTAAGCGCATATTAGTTAGCCATACAACCAGGGCATTCATCAAATAGCATTTTCCCTAAGCTACCCAGAACATGCCAGGAGCATATGCCCCTTTAGAGACGTGCCTCTTTTTGAGGCATCCCACCAAATGACAGATTCTGTATGGGATTCACAAAATTTAAAACATGTCATTTTTAAACACTAATAATAAAATAAATAAAAATAGTTCTGTTCCATTTAATATAGGTTGATAAATATTCCAACTTAAGTAAAAATTCAATTAGTATTCATTCAGTTCTCTGCCCTTCAATTGAATGTAGCATAGTAAGGTTTAAACTCCAAGAATCTTAAATTCAGATATTACTCTATGTCCATTTTAAAACATATTTCTGACACACTAAATGTAAACCATTCTGAATTAAGATTCTAGCCATCATGGAACTGAGATCATTCAAAATTTATACAACAAACAAGACGTTGTTCTTTATATTTCAAGGGGTTTAAGTTTTCCTGTGACAAAAAGTCATGACCAAGAGCAATTTGAAGGCAAAGAGGTTCATTTTCACTTACAGTTCCAGGTTATGATCTATCATTGTGGGAAGTCACACTGACAGAAACTGGAAGTAGCCAATCACATCACATCTGCCGTCAAGAGCACAAAGAAATGACTGCCTGTATGTCACTTGATGTCCTTGCTAACCTTTCTGTCCTCATTCCCACTCATCTCAGGATCTCTGCTCCTAGAGAATAATGCCTCTCACTGTGGACTTGGTACTCTCAGGTCAACCAGCTTGATCAAAACCATCATATGCCCACAGTCTAACTCAATATAGCTGCCCCTGCTTCCCAAAATGCTTAGAAAGACATGTGTCACCACACCTGGCTGAACTAACTTGACCTAAAAGGTCCTCTGAAATGGTATCCCCACATACTTGGGCTAATACAGCTTATATGATGTCTCCATTGTCTCCTGAGTCACAAACCCCTCAAACACACCAGTCTGTTCTTACCTGGGACCTTTACAATTGTTCATCCTTTTACATAGAAAACTATACTGTTCTCTTTATTTTTGACTCTCCATCTTTCAGGTCTCATTCATATAACCCTTCTTCAAAGAGTCCTTATCAGAGGCCTCAATCATTCCATCTCATTTTTTTCATTCTTCATATCAAACTACCCCAAACCACCATACTTAAATATTTATATCTTGGAATGTTAATGTTTTCTCCATTGAGTCACTAAAAAATATTACTATTTTGTTTATCATTTACATCAATAAGATAATACATTTATTGACACCCTCCACTGTCATATTTCAATTACTTGGTAGCAGGGAGAAAAACATAAATTAAACCTTTTGTCAGTGTCAACACAATGACGTTTATAAGGACTATATTTACCAACATGCAGGCTATGGTGGCTGCAAGTCTTTTTGTTGTTGTTGTTTTTCGAGACAGGGTTTCTCTGTGTAGCCCTGGCTGTCCTGGAACTCACTCTGTAGACTGGACTAGCTGGTCTTGGACTCAGAAATCTGCCTGCCACTGCCTCCCAAGTGCTGGGATTAAAGGCGTGTGCCACCACTGCCTGGCAAGGATGCAAATCTTGTCTAGTGATGTTGAAGGGCTAGTGCAGGAAGTCATTCATTGCATTGGAAATACAGAGAGATAAGTGATTGAGAAGTGATTCTTACATAAAATTTCTTTTGATTCTTTTTTGTATAGCCTTGAATTCTTTTAGATATTAATTTTTGAGGATTTCATACATGTAAACTGTATTTATATAATTTTGACCCTCCACTCCCTCTCCTAACTTCCTGTACTCCTTAATACCCTGTCAAATCAAGACCTCTTCTTTAACTTTGTTGTACACAGATTCACACACATATACATGCACACATATATATACACATGCACACGTTCATGCACATGTACACATACACACACACACATACACACACAGAGACAATTAAGTCTATTTAGTGTTCCTCATTTACTCATATGTTTAGAACTGACCACTTGGGATCAGATAACCTATCAAGTGTTTTATCCATGGAGAAAATTGATTTTTCCTCTCTCAGGAGTCATTGATTGGCTATAGGTTTTCATCTAGGAGAGTGACTTCATAAAGATGCCCCCTATCCAACATTTGATGTTGACTTATATGGTCAGATCTTTAGGCAACCATATTATTGAGATTTTGCAATACAACTTCCCTATTAATTCTAAAAGTTACTATCTTGTAACAGGCATCCTGGTCCTCAGGCTCTTAAAGTTTTGCATACCCTCTCCTGTGATTTTTCCCCTAAGACTTAAGAATAGGGTTTTCCGTGTAGATGTTTCAACTGCAGTTTGGGCACACACACACACACACACACACACACACACACACACACACACACATCCCATTGTTATTCTCTGTAAGTTGGCCGGTTGAGATCTCTGGAATAGTTTCCATCTGCTGCAAAAAGAAGCATCTTTGATGAAGGGTAAGAGCTGCACTTACCTGCTGATATATGGATAAGTCTTTAGAATACATCTAGAAGTTATATTATCTCAGGAAAATGGGAATAGTAGTTTCTCCTCTAGGGTCTATGATATCTCTAGTCATATGTAGTTAGCTAGGTTTACAGTAGCAGGCATGAAATTTCTCATATTGAACAGTCTAGCTAGACAACTGTTGGCTGCACACCCCCAAGTTATAACTGCCACACATTGTACCATTGGGCTTTATTCCTAGGTTTTATAGAGCTACTGATTGCTCTTCTCCCTTAGCAGCTTGTGTACCAGCTTCAGATATTATGAGAGCTAAATTTCAGGCTCCCAGGTCAGTTCTAATTTGATTCTTCCAAGTCTTATGTCCAAAATGACTAGTGGCTACAGCAATGGGCTCTTACCCTCAAGTTCTGGGAGGCATCCAATGGCAATAACAATAAGACTATATTGTTTAGAAAGTCTCTTGGAACCTCCTAACAACTCAAAAAAACTGTTTCATATGCCTAGGACTGCACGTGTGTCAGATGGTCTGATTTTTATCACATTGATTCTCCCTAATCTATAACATGAGCAGTGGTTCAATCTTCTAGTGTTTTCTTCAGTGTTTAGTTTTCAATGCAGAGGTCTTCTAGCTCCTTCCTTAGGTTTATTCTTAGGCATTTAGTATCTATTTTGAGATACTATAAATGACATTGCTTTATTGATTTCTTGCTTAGCATGCTCATTACTGGGTCATAGAAAAGTTCCTTTGTTTTTATATGTTGATAAGTACTGTGCTACAAGTTCTTATCAGGTTTAAGAATTTTATGGTAGAATTATAAACAGATTTTAATTTTCATTTTATTAGCAGTTGGGCAAAAAGAATTCTAGACTTACATCTATCCAATTTATTTAAGTGGCTGCAAACATAATCTTACTTCACTTTGTCTTCCAAAGTTATGTGGAAGCATTTATAGGATGAAATGTATGCATTATAAGATAGTTTATTTCCCTCATATTACAGTTAAATTATTACACTGATAAAAAGATGGTCTAGAGCTTTTGGGAGGTGGGGCTTCATTACCATCCCACTTGAATGCAACGTCAATATATACAGCTTAGGTAAGCTTAGTAACCACTGTTTCCATATTACCCTCCATCCCCTTTCCCCAGTTCAAGTGCCCCACCCATTTCCCCTTTCCCTTTTCATAATATCTATGCTCTGCTATCTCCCTTTAAGCCCATCAACAATATATACTTGAAAAGGAAAAAAAATAGATTGCCATATAGGCATTACAGATCTTCCATAGCACACATATACACATACATACATACAAACAACACGTGCATGTGCATGCACACACACACACACACACACACACATGTACACACATTTAGAAACATCTCCATTCACATTACTGTTTACTTTTGTTACATTTCTTTTCAATAAAATTCACAGTTGAAAGAAAAGTAGTATCTACTGGTCCACTGAATTCACCACACCCAAAATGAATTCTAAAGCTTATCCTGCTGCTCTTCATGATTAGGGAAGACATGAACATTGCATACTACAGGAAAGTTAGGAATAATTTAATTTCAGTTATTATAAATAAGTAAAATTAAACATATTTGGGCATATGAGACCAAGCTGGATGATGGACAGTTTGTTTGTTGTACTGTTGTTTATTTTTAGGTGTATTTCAAGTTTTCCAAAGTGATAGAAACTTTCTTTAAAAAGCTGAAATCATGTCATTAACCCTTTTTCTTTTTAATAGATGAATGAAACATTTCATGAATCAAAACTGAGAAAACAGTTCGTCAAAGCTCACACTGTGCAAGTAAGGTATGCACAAAGGCATTAGAAACAGTTTGATCTTCACATCTCCATTGTTGTTCAGCAAATGGTACTTCTACGTCATGAAACTTTATGTTTGAAATAAAATTGACTTTAGTGTAGAGGGACCCACCCCCATGCTTCACATATGTAAAGGAAATGTTTTATTGATTGTTAGAAAATGATTACAGGGCCAGAGAGATGGCTAGAGAATTGCTCCTCCGGAGGACCCAAGTTCAGTTCCCAGCATTCGCATGGTGGCTTACAGCCATCCGTCACTCCAGTTCCATGGGATCTAACACCCCTTTCTGACCTTCATGGGTACTGTGTGCATACTGCTGATATACATACAGGCAAGCAAAGCACTCATAACACAAAATAAAATAACTCTAAAAACAGTAAAAAATATAAATCGACTAAACCCTAACAATGAATTCCAATTTACCTGAGAATAGAAAAATCACAAAATAAATTGAAATCTAGGGTATACTTAAAACTTTTAACATGAGTAAGAGAGGACAACTGAAATAACTTGTGGTATAGAAGCACTGGGCACAGCCTGATGACCCAAGTTCAAAACTAGGATCCCAGAAAGATCTTAATCTAGAGAGCTGTCCTCTGACCAAATATACACTCTGACATAGTATGCATGCCAACATACACACACACACACACACACACACACACACACACACACACACACACAATAAATAAATAAATAAATAAATAAATATTTTTCATTTTTAAATGAATAAGAGAACATGAGCAGAATGATATCTGGATTCACTTAGGAAAATTATTTTTGGGGATTGTAAACAGATTTAAAAACTTGATTTGATATCAAAATCAGGGATGGTTCACATAACAAAAGATTTAGGGATGTTGTTTAAAACTCAAATTCACATACCACTTTGGTCCTCCACTCCACATGTTAACAATAGACAAAAGTTGCTGTGGCAAAGAAGAAAATTCATCTAATTCCATGACTAAGAGACTGAGGAAAGGTAAAATCATAATTTCCAAGCTAGACAGGGCTGGCTACATATCGAAACCTTCTCTCATTAAAACCATATAGACAATAAATGGATAAATAATAAATGGAGAGACTAGGAACCGACTCTTTAGCAGTTTACAACCGACCCTAACATTCACAAAATACGTGTACAGAGCATAACCGTTTCCCTCTCTCATAGTTAGGGAGCCTACGGGAGTGTTTT
The DNA here is from genome assembly GCA_036184795.1 of Tokudaia tokunoshimensis. NCBI lineage: Eukaryota > Metazoa > Chordata > Mammalia > Rodentia > Muridae > Tokudaia > Tokudaia tokunoshimensis. The sequence continues at coordinate 20,889,237 of BTHU01000014.1, forward strand.
CACAGCTTCATCCATTGCAGAGATGAGCACACACGTATTGATAAAGAATCAGGAGGAAATCGGCATGAACAGAAGGAAGCTCAAAGCAGTTAGAAGTCCACATATTTGAAAATGTGGTAGTTGTGTCTCTAGGAGTCCCACCTCTGTGACTAGGTTCGTGGAAAGGAGAGTTGGTAAAGAAGATAAACTTTGCCACCAAGAAACAGATCCCAATTAAGATCAGCTCTTCAAAAGCTATTTGCCACCTATCTGCACAAAAACTAGTTATCCTTACTTGACAAGATTTTTAAACTTAGGAAATAATGTCCAGAGTATTCTATCCATAAGCTTAGAATGAAGCTAATAGAATTTTGTTTTAATTATGAATTATTCAAGGAAACATAGTGAGCTCTGCTGTACATTAAGAAGTTTCAGTAAGAATAAAATACAAGTCAGACTCTCATTACTAACCAAGAAACGAATTAGACAATTAAATCATCAATTAGTGTCTATGAAGGTATAAGTATATCAAATTGATAATCTAGATACAGGAGAGACTTTTAGTTTCTAAATTCTAACATAATACTCTCAGTAGACAAAAAAGAAACATAGACTTTATATAGTGTTGGATCCCAGGTAGGAGCAAAACTGTGATTCTGGGTTAAAAACGAACTTGAGCAAAACTGAGAGGCCTTTACTTAGCTACGCCTTAGAAATGACATCATTGAGTAAAATGATTTTTTATTAAGTTTATCAAATGGACTATCTCCCCTTTTGTAGGCTGTGTCGTAGTGTTCCATGCTACTTAAATATCATATCACCAACTATTAAAATACAAAAAGAAAAATCCTGTGCATAATGTTAAATGGGAACTAAAAATATTAACACCCATAAAGGCACAAGAGTGTGCCTTTGCTGCCTTGTGAAAATCTTAACTCAAAGTTAGATAAATATAGAAGCATAAAACCAAACTTCATGTTTCAAAAGGTTCTTTAGTATTAATTAGATCTGATGAGTTCTTAAAGACAAGAGATTGTCAGGAAAATATTGACAGCATTCAAAGTGAATTAGTTAGACATTCACAAAGGGGAAACCATTCTTGAAATGTAGTAATTCCATATACCTGTGAGAACAATCACACCATTCCAGCAAAAACTTCCTAAACCTTAATGCTTCATAAAGTAACTAGCATTTTAAAACTATATTATATGTAGCTGCGTGTGTATGCAATTCCATTTAAAACAGCAACAAACAAAACTTAATAGGACTCATTGTTTCTTCTTTCTCTGTATGCAACTATATAAATGTTCATAAACTTAAATTTTCCTTTTATCTCCCTGGATATATTCAAAATAAGTACAATTGGAAGTCACTCTGGATATATTTAAGGTTCAAGTTTAGATTATGGAATACTACTCTGCAATTAAAAAAAATGAATTCACGAAATTCTTAGGCAAATGGTCAGAACTGGAAAATATCATCCTTAGTGAGGTAACCCAATTACAAAAGCATACACATGGTATGCAGTCACTGATGAGGGGATATTAACCCAGAATCTCAGAATACCCAAGACACAATTCACATATCAATAGATTTCCAAGAAGATGGAAGGAGAGACCCCTGGTCCTGGAAAGACTGGATGTAGGGGAATGCCAGGACAGAGAAGCGAGAGGAGGTTGAATAGGGAACAGGGGGAGGGGGAGGGCTTATGGGACTTTCGGGGAGGGAGGAAACGGGAAAGGGGAAGTCCCAAGTGATGTTATGCTTGGTTATCCCTGCACCTGGAGCTCCCAACTGCTCTGTTGCCAGATCAAAGATGGCAGAGCGGAGCTCACTCTTTGTAACCTCAGTCCTGATAGTCAGCAAGTGAATAGACAACGACTCAATTTTACACACTGCAATTTCATTTAAAGCAACAATAAACATAAAAGAAAAAAAAAGATTCATTTTCACCTGTTTCTCTGTTTTTATTTATTAGTCTCCCTGCAGAGTCCATACTAGATTTATTTATACCAATACATTTATACCAATAAATAATTTTCATTCACCTCTATGATATTTAAAATTCTTTCATACCCACTAATAAGAAGTTCTCAATCTATAATGGTTAAAACAAGTAAGTAAATAAATAAATAAGATTACCATTCAGTGTTGGGGATTGAGAGGCAGAAACAGAATGAGAGCAACTTGCTATATAATCATAGTGACTGATATTAGATATAAAATTCAAACTCGTCTTCCCTGGATCTAAAAATGAAAAATAATCATTTCATTACATCTATAAAATGTTATTTCCCCTCTCTTGGGAGGGACCAGATGGTTAGCAAAACATAGAATGGTTTTACTATATTGTCTTACCCTCTGTCTCTCTACAATCTCTCCTCCCCAGCCATTAAGAGTGATACAGGTTCAGTCATGAAATGAAAATCTCCTTGTCTGTTCATGTTTTACAGCAAAGCCAAAGAGAAGGTGGTGATACATACGGTGCTGAAATTTAAATCCTGTTATAAAAATAATGTAGAAAAATTCTGGGACAGCGTTGAAAGCATTTTGTATCAGAAACTCAAAGGCCAAAATGGATTACTTATAGATTCCTCCTCATTTAAATTTTCAGGTAAGAAGATGTATGGGATGGAATGGCTTTCATCATTTCATGATAATTTGTTATTCACATGAAGCAGGATTTTTTTCCTTTGAGTATTGGGAAACATAAAATGATAGCTATTTTTGTGCCCCCATGAAAGTAATCAGAATCTCAAATAACATTTTTTTTTGCAAAACTCAGACACCTAAATAAACTATGGTTCATTCTGTGGTCACAAAGACCCCTATGTTCTGGTAGTCTCAACAATCTAGACTGCCAGGATTGGTGGAACTTTTAAAAAACCAAAATCTTTTCTTAACATTACATTTAATGGAACCTGTCTTACATGGTCACATAGAATCTGTTTCTTACTGCCTGGTCTGTGAGAATAACTCAGTCATCTCTCAGACAGGTTGTCAATCCCTACTATGAATCCTTTTATAAGAATAATGTAGAAAAACTTAGGGACAGGATTGAAAACATTTTGTATCAAAAGCTTATTCAATGGTGGGAAAGTATTGTCACTTGTAGAGGAAGGACTAAAAGGCTGGGGTTAGGGGTCCTAGGACAAGCATTCATTTTCACTGAATACCAAAACATCAAAAGAGCAAAATCTGAACATGCTTCTTCTGGATAAGAGGCCATCCCTGCTGAATGGCGGCTTCTCTGAGATCCTGAGATTTTCCTTCTTACATCTTTCCTCCTCACATAGCTCATTCTATACATAGTGGCCTCAAAACAGCAGAAGAAAGCAGCCATCCAACTGGGAGAGGAAATACCATCCAAAGGTATAGTTTTAGAAACTCATTGCTAACTACATAAACACAAGTATAAAATAAATATTATATTCCTAGCATCCTTCCCAATTTTAAAATATTACATACGATCTCAGGGAAATATACACTCTGGTGGTCTCTTCCAGATCACTGATTTTTCCAGTACTCGTGTTGTAATGTTAAACTACACTCCCGTCAGGAGAAGTTAAAATGAAGGAGATTAAGTTCAGACTGCACTCTGGCATTGTCTTAAGTCTTAGCAACTCTCTGCCCCTCCTTCTTTGTCCTTCATCAGAAGTTAGGTATCTCATAAAACTGAGCAAGGATTCACCCATGTAGTACCAAACCTAGCAGCTGACAAAGCCTTTCCCCAAAACCACAGTGGAACAAGTTAGTACAAGGTTTATATTCATGACAGCTCTTGTCAAGATGAACTTTTATCCGTTGGTCAACATGTAAGTGGGTTTGTGCCATAGGGATCTGTGAAATGTATTTGGCAGCCAAGTTGCTGTTTAAGCACTTTCTTAAATACCATGGCCTTCTGATGATAACTAGTTAGCTCAGTTACTTACAACAAATATGTCAAGGCTGTGAAATACATTTTCATACATGCTGCTTAACATACAGAAAAATGTCTATGTTTTTAAGACAGATTTATGTACAACTGGCCAGGGCTGTAAATTAAATGAATGGCTGGTTATAGCTCCAGGATCCTACGATATGACTAGGGGAAAAAAAGCAATGTAAAACAGTGCCTGAGATTACAGATTCTGCTACTAGATGGCTTGGTATTTGGATTTTCAGTGCCTCAATCTGACCATGTCATAGTAGAAATGAGGATAAGAATTTTAAAAATTACTTGTTATAGTTGTGAAGATTTTGAAAACTGATACATTTTACATTATAAAGAACTTAAATGTTTAACACAATTATTAGTTACTGAGGTTAAACACAAATTATTAATTACTGAGGTTTTATCCAGAGAAAACAAAATCACTCAATAGGTATGTCTTATAGATTTGAAAGTTGTCTTAACTTGTTTAACTATTTTCTATTGTTTCTATTGTTATAATAAAATACTATAACCAAAAGAAACTTGGGAACCAAGGGGTTTGTTTTTCCTCCTACAACTGACTCTCAGGTCATCCTCCATCACTGAGAGAAGTCAGGGCAAGAACTCAAGACAGAAATCTGAAGCAAAAGCCATGAAGAAATTTTGCTTACTGGCTTGCTTCTCATGGATTGTTCAGTGTGCTTTTTATATAACCCAGGACCACCAGACCAGGGATGGCACTGCCCATAGTAACCTGGGTTCTCCCATATCAATAATTACTTGAGAAAATGCCCAACTGACTTTCTGACAATCTGACAGAACATCTTCTTTATTGAGGTCCCTTTTGTGAACTTGGCACAGAAAGAAAGAAAGGAAGGAAGGAAGGAAGGAAGGAAGGAAGGAAGGAAGGAAGGAAGGAAGGAAAAAAGAAAGAAAGAAAGAAAGAAAGGAAGAAAGAAAGAACAACAAAAAAACAGGAAAAAATATCAATCGGGTTGGTGAGATGGCTCAGCAAATAGAGGCATTTGATAACAAGTCTGATAATCTGGGATTAATCCCTGGAGTCATGGTAGAAGCAAGGAACTGATTCTCACAAATTGCCTTTTATCACCATATGCCCAATGTAGCATACACACACACACACACACACACACATTGATGAATGAATATAATAAAAATTGAAATCAAAAGAATAGAAGATAGATAGACAGACAGACAGATGATTATTCCTTTTAATTTGATACTTTTTGGTTTTGGTCCTTGAATCACAACTTTGGGTATCAAAGTTCAGTTAATTACTCCAGAATAAAGAGGATGGCTGCTTCTGAGAGAAACAGAAATGGTAGTTTTCCTTCTCCATTCTTAGATATCTGTTTCCTCTCATTAGTGCCTTCTAAAGCACACAATATGTTACTTTTGACAGAAACGTGTGACTCGAAGGCTTCTGTTTATGATCACACATTCTTCAGATAACCCTCAGATCTGCAAACACCAGGACTGGCAGAATAATGAGCTACAGCACACCAGGAGGAAATCTGGTTCAACAGGACACAGTAGTTCATGTTGGCTCATGAACTACTTCAATAGTCTGACACCAGGCAGTTTATTTTAGGTATATTTAAGTACAAAATAATTTGGAAAAAAAGTTTCCCAGTGTAACACAATCCTGTGTGCAAAATATATTTTATCAAAATATCAAAACTCTTTTTAAAAGTTTATGTCACTTCTTTCATTGAAGGGAGGTTCTCTAGATAGAGTACACGTGTCATCTTAAGAGCCTGGAGTAGTATCTGATGTGGTCTCCAATATACAGATAGTTCAAGAGTCACTAGACTATTAACTACCTCTGGTCCTGTTTGTAAGAGACTGGGGAACCTGTGGCCATACAGATAACACAAAGTTCACCAGACTGTTAACCATATCCACATTCAGTTTTCTGGGTGAAAAGTAGGTTAAACATCTCTCTTTTCAAGAGACAGCAATGGATGTTTAACACTCCTGATTTCCCTAGTACTTACCTATGAGTGCAAGGACTCTGTGCCCAGTACAGCCCTGGGCATGGGTCTGTAGTGGGGGAAGAACAGCATCATGGGACAACTCCCTGATGACTGAGCAACCTCCCACTTGCACTAGATCACCTCATTCTTTTTCCTGTTCATTTGTTTATCTCCTCGTACTTTCTCTTTACCTACCATTTTCTGATTCTAAGACTTACTTAAAAAAAAAATCCAATGTTCCAGGCATCCATTGAAGACCTCAGGTGACAAGAGTCTTTAAAGATTAAATTAGTTAAATTAAAACTAATATCACACTGGATTAGGGTGGCCCCCTTTCTGTGAACAGTGTCCTAATAAGTCGATCTAAAAACACAAACATGTATTAACCATGTGGGGAAAGACTGGGTTAGCAACCACTCACACCAAGGAACATCAAGGAGTCCTTGGAGCCACCAGTAGCCTGAAAGAAAGAAAGAGGCATTCCTCAAAGAGCATTCAAGAACATAACCCTGATACCATCTTGACTTCAGACTTTAGCCTTCACAATTGAAAATAAATTGTTTTAAGTCACACCATCTGAGATAATTTATTATACCAGCCCAAGAAAATGAATAGAGACAACTGTGGAAACCACTACATTCAAATTGGTGTTTATCTAAGATTTCCTCAAATACAGTGTGACACACTAATGGGGAATCTCCACAGTGGACATCATGTTCTTTGTTGGTTAATCCGAATAAATGGATAATACAGATAAAAGAAGCATCTTTGACACTTCAAGATTTGCTAAATATCCAGAGTTGTGTCAAACACAATTTCTCTGCTCCATTAGTTCTGGAACTCCAAGGTAGTACATGTAAATAAGATTTATAATGATAATCTATCACAGCACCGTGCTTGACATGAATACAAAAGCTGCTAAATACCATTAAAGCTTTTTAACATGAGTTTCTTTCAACTGTCAAGTGACAGAAACAAATTTGTCATTGGCTCATACAGCTATAACGACTGGCATGCAGATTGCCTCTGGAAGGGATAGAGTCAGGAGCTCTAATCAGGTTACAGAGAACTGTTTTTTTTTTCGTTTCGTAGCTCCATTCTTAGAAAACCATTCAACATCTCTTGACTCATAAAGTTCTCCAGAGGATAAACAATAATGAAAGAAGAAATAGGTGCTGTTTAATAAGTCAGAAAAATACAATGGGAAACACTTATTTCCTCGGCTTGATCACCAAAAATGTGAATAGGGTGGTAGAGAACACTGTACAACCCAGGTCACATGGATGGAGAAAGAGGAGGAAGGGACGTTTCTCAAAGGAAATCTGGTAAGCAGCAAATACATCCACCACTTGCCAAAGCTGGCATCTGGGGTCACCTTGGAGTCAATTGACACTATGAATAACGACCCATATCTTTTTTTATAGCTTCTAATAATTGTCTATAGAAGTTTCATTTTTATGTCATTCGAAAGCCAGGAGAAGGCAAATCATCAGCAAATGATAAGTCCTTTTCTGTATCAAACGTTTCAGGGCTATCAATGTAGGATGCCATGTTCTAGAGGATGGAATCCAGGATCAAAGTGCAGTCATTTTGGTGTCTGGTTGAGGTCTTTCAGCCTGGTCCATTGGTGGTTCTTGCTGCATTCTCACTTAAAAAAAAATATGCTAGATAATTGTGTGTGTGTGTGTGTGTGTGTGTGTGTGTGTGTGTGTGTGTGTGTGTATGTGTGTGTGTTTCATGGATGGATGGATTCAAAGCATAGCAGTAAGCCCCTTTAAAGTGATTTTACAAGCTTTAGGGATGAAGTAACTCATGCCTAAAGATCATAGCTCATGTAAAAATATAAACACCAAATCAAAGTGTCCAGAAACATGTCTGTACTTAATAAATATACTTACTGCAGGAAAAACATTTCATATAACCCTTTTATTATTATAATACTATGTCATTGCAAGGTAAGATCATTAAATCACCTGACTGACTATTTAAGATAAATACTAAAATATGTATGTATTTCTCCTCTACTCAATAAATATTTATTCCCTTAAAAATGATTTCTTAGGAGGGTATTGTGGTACATGCCTTTAACCCCAGCACTCAGGAGACAGAGGCAGGCAGATCTCTGAGTCTGAGGCCACCCTATCTCGATAAAGTGAGTTCCAGGGCTACATAGAGAAACTCTGTCTCAAATAAATAAATTAATGATGATGATGATAATAATAACTTGTAGCAAATTATTAACCTAATTTTATTTATTTTAATGGAGAGAAAGCTGATATTCATTCCCAAACCCCAAATTTTAGCTCCGTAATGTTTAATACCATATTCAATTAAGGATGATTAAGTCAACAGTTAAAATTAGCTATTAGCATGTCCTTTACCTCATTCTGTAGCTTTTTGAGAAAGCTCTATAAGATGTTCAGGGTGGCTTGGAACTTGCTAAGGCTACAGCTTTACACCAGAACATTCTGCTACAATTCTCTCTTTATTATTTTATGGCTGCTTATCTGATATTGTTAGATAAACAGAACATGTACTTAATATTTAATATTTATTTGATTCAAGTTTTTAATGCCAAAGAGAAATGCAAATGACATTTCTTATACTAAACAAGATGTCTTATTAGGTGATGAGTTTGCCTATCACTGATGTAAATTCTGAAGCCTTGAGTAAGATGACAATTCATTTGCAATATAATCCCTGAGCAAGAGAGAAGTCTAATAATAGACTAGACAAATACAGTGGCAGTCTCTTGCAAATTGTGGAAGAAAAAAAAAACAAAGCAATTGTGTAAAAGAAAAAAAGCTTCAAGCTTCATATACTAAAGCAAGCACTTAATGAAATGCCTTATAAAATTGAAGTACCTTATAATGTTCACAGTTTTAATGGGTCATCTAAGTCTATGATTCTTATTTGTTTTTAAAGAATAACAATCAGTTCCCACGCAAAAGCACTGAGTTGTTTAAGTAGGAAGGATGCTCAGTACTTACCCTAAATTATAATTGCTTAAAGTAAAGCTTCAAATTATGTGGAAGAAAAGGAAAAAAATGGAAGCAATAAACTCCACAGACACAGATGCTGACCCTGACTCACGGCCAAAGCTTTTACAGACAAGCAGCAAGGCGTGCCCTAGCACCCATGAGCAACTGGCTCAAAGTGGAGCATAGACTGACTTAGTAGAACACATACTTTCATGAGCCTTGATCTTGAGACAAGGAACGGCTTCACTAAGTCTTCTTCTTCTTCTTCTTCTTCTTCTTCTTCTTCTTCTTCTTCTTCTTCTTCTTCTTCTTCTTCTTCTTCTTCTTCTTCCTCTTCCTCTTCCTCTTCCTCTTCCTCTTCTTCTTCTTCTTCTTCTTCTTCCTCCTCTTTCTCTTCCTCTTCCTCTTCTTCTTCTTCTTCTTTTCCTTTAAAAAATTCTTTAAAGACATTTGAAAGTAAACATGATTATCAAAATGTGTTCTCTTAGCTAAGAACCAATTTGCAGCTTTAACAAATCTATTTTTATCAAATCTTAAAACATGTCAATTATAACACCTTAACCATCTACATTTTGTGGAAGATAAGAATCGTTAGTTTGGCAGTTCCCAGAGTAGTTAATAATCTATCATTTAAATAAAATATATTTCTTAAAATGTTTTTTGTAAACCTCTCAAACTTACCAAGGACTTCCTACATCCCTAGAAATAACCATTAACATAGTGGATATGTGGCGATCTCAAGGCACTGGGGAAGTGTAGGTTATTAACATTGTCATTAAATTCCTCAAGTGTTTGGAGTTCTGAGTCCTCCATTCTGTTTATGTTATTCCTGTTTTCATCCTTCAGTGTCAACAAGAGTTCTTACTGTCATATCTGTTTTCTCTATGTTCTCCAAGTTCTTTGTATGTGCACTCCATTTCTTTTCAATATTTTACAGTGGCTTATATACAAAAATTAGAAAAGCAAACAACCTCTAAATGAAAATATGTCAGACCATTTACTAATTATAGAAAATTCAGCATACTGGTTTTTTAACTCCTGCAGACATTCTTTTGCTCAAATTCCTGAGTTCACCACATAGAAAATGTAATAAAGTTTCCCAAAAGATGCATCTAACTATACCTGCTAATATGTGACTTCCAGTCATAAAAGGTTTATTTAAAGGAGAGACCCCTGGTCCTGAAAAGACTGGATGTAGGGGAATGCCAGGACAGAGAAGCGAGAGTGGGTTGAATGGAGAAAAGAGGGAGGGAAGGGGGCTTATGGGACTTTCGGGGAGGGAGGAAACGGGAAAGGGGAAATGATGTGGAATGTAAATAAAAAACTTAGAAAGTAAAAAAAAAAGGTTTATTTAAAAATGATATTTCTTTGTATACTTTTTGGATGTAGTTTTCAGTTTAGAGTTTGAGATACTTAAAACTAAATAATATAATGATGTCCTAAACACTGCCCATCACAAATATTAAATCAGATAGTCGCTAGTTAAAGGTGGTTGTGACCAATAGGGTACATAAGATAAACTGCACAAAAGGGCACACGAAAAATATTTTGGATATATTTATAGAATATTACATAATATTATATATAGTAATAACACAACATACATGTTATCCTCTGACCTTACATATGACACCCACAAATAAAACCTATCAACTGTGAAAACAACTGATGATCTACTTAATATTGACTTTTATATCTTCATCCTCAACTGTGAGAGGCAAGGTATTTACTCTAAAAGACTAAACTACAACAGTCTGAGGAATGACAAATGACACATAATGAGTAACTGCTGGACAATTCTCAGTCAAACCAGAAAGAAAGGAGAGCACTTATTGAGGCTTGATACAGTCAGCTGGCCAACCAGAATGTAGAGGGAGTGGGGCATTCCGGTTCTGTTCAAGCATAGCCCAGACCCACACTCTGCTCCTTTGCTTTTAATGTTGCCCAGTCACATCACAACTGTGTGTGCACTAAAATATCATGAATAAGGACCCAACTTTTTTTTTATTTTTTTTTTTTTTTGGTTTTTCGAGACAGGGTTTCTCTGTGTAGCCCTGGCTGTCCTGGAACTCACTTTGTAGACCAGGCTGGCCTCGAACTCAGAAATCCTCCTGCCTCTGCCTCCCAAGTGCTGGGATTAAAGGCGTGCGCCACCACCGCCCGGCAGGACCCAACTTTTGCATCTTAAAATAATAGTCTGGTTTAACAAGTCCATATACACTTAGTTTCACAGTTTTCAGAAATCTGCCAATTGGACATTTTTAAATGTCCCTAAGAGAGTATGGCTAACTACATCTACATCTTAACCCAAAAAACGCATCTAAAAAGAAGTAATCAGGTTATTTAGAATTTGGACTCATGTGAAGTAACAGATTTACTAAATAGCACAAAGTCTATAGTCTATATAATTAATATTATGAATGTACCTGCTACTACTGTAAAAAAAATTATTCCTTGTTCTTAGAATTTTACAATTTGTTTCAGATTTTTTTCTCCCAAGGAAAAAGGTTTGCTAGAAATCAGATTGTAGAGGAGTCTTGTTTTATAAATCTTTATCTAGCTGTTTGTTCGTTTGCTTGCTTGATTGCTTTATTGAGGTGGATCTCTCTATGTAGTCCTCTTGGCTTGGAACTCAATCACTATGCAGTCTAGGATTAAAGAGTATAAGGGTACCGAGTTCTTCTTCTTTTTCTTCCTTCTTCTTCTTCTTCTTCTTCTTCTTCTTCTTCTTCTTCTTCTTCTTCTTCTTCTTCTTCTTCTCCTTCTCCTTCTCCTTCTCCTTCTTCTTCTTCTTCTTCTTCTTCCTCCTCCTCTTCTTCCTCTTCTTCCTCTTCTTCTTCCTCTTCTTTCTCTTCTTCTCCTCCTCCTCCACCACCTCTTCCTCCTCCGTCTCCTCCGTTTCCTTTTCCTTCTCCCTCTCCTTCCTTCTTCTCCTCCTCTTCCCCCTACTTGTTCTTCCTTGAGACATAATCTCACTATGTAATCTTGGCTGGCCTGGAACTTGCTTCATATACCAGGCTAACCTCAAACTCACAGAAATCCACCCGCCTCTGTCATCTCAGTGTTAGATTTTAAAGGAGGTTGGGATGGGGGGGGCACCATCAAACCCAGGACAGGAATCCTCCAGTCCATCCAAACTTGCTTCTCATACTTCCTAACCATTAACAGTAGAGATGGATGTTCTACAAGGCTAATCAGAGAGTATGCTTCAAATTTAATATTTAGCCTCTAACCTTATCATACCTATATTTCTCTAGCCTTAAAATGAATTCCTCGATTCCTTCCCAAAAGAATGTTTTGTCAGTTGTTCAAATCCTCCCATTTTGCTTAACGTTTGTTGGTGCATTCAATTAACTCCAGGTCAGCCATAAAACCAAACACAAGAAAATGGACAGAGCTAGATATTATTTTTAAATTAATTATGAATTTTGATTCACTGAGGATATATCCATCTGTATTTGATCACTTCAGCCCATGGAGAAAACCAATGCATGCTTGCAGGGCTGTCTGGGTTTTTAATTTCCTTGTCCTATAAACAGGTCTGGCCTCAGCCTCACTCCTCCCTCAACCATGGAGTACTGGAATTACAGCTGTGAGCCACCACTCCCTGGATTCTTACCATCCTTTGATCCATATCCTTCTCAGAGATGGAGCTATTGTTTTCTATGACTTCCTTAATAGAGTCCACTGTAAACAGAGTCTCTTAAGTTACAGAGCTGAAGTTGTGGTTGTGAGGTCAAGCCACAAAACTTCCAACCTCGGAATGTGAGTCAGGGGACTTAAAAGGCAGGAAATGCAGAAAGCCACCACCACTGTGACTCAGTCTAAAAGGAAAATGACTTAAGTCGTTTCTCAATTCGCTGTAGCTGGCCTTCCACACCTGGAAGTTATAATAACTATTCTCTGTTGAGCTATGGAGCAGCACAACCTTTAAAAAGCAAACTACACATCTAATGCATTTGTTTTCTTTGGCAAGGAATACATTAATAAAGAAAACCTCAAGAAAAGAAGAAACATATAAATACCATGGAGTTTTAAAACTTTCGTTAAGATTACAACGATAATTGTCCAGTCCATTTAAAAGTTTGTTTCTAAAATTTTTAATATGATTTTATATGTTATTAAGCATCAAAAATTCAAAACCAAACTATAGATATCATGTCAAACAAAAAACAGACTCTAGAAAATAGCAGTGAAGGATATATGAAACTATGGCAGAAGACTTCTCTTCATGTGGGTGTGGCCCCTTCCTCTCTAACCCAGCTGACTGCTAAGTGAGCTTTGCCTTTCATTTAGACAGGTCAGCATCTGGTATAGGATTCTTTTGTCTTCCTGATTTATTGTTCAACTAAATGTAAAATGGTAAGTGTAAAGGACATGGAGTTTTGATACTTCTTCCTTGATTTATAGAAATCCAGAACATAAAATGAATCAACATAGACATTTATAGTGCTTACCTCATCATACAGTTGATAATGCCTTTTTGAACTCTTTAAGTAGAACCGGCTAGTGAAGTGACAGTTTCCTACATATGAAATTTGAAGTATGACTCATTTATTTTTTTTCTCTCCTCATACTTTTCCCACATCAATTGAGCAAATTTGAGATCCTGTTCACAAATGGGCTGCAGAACAAAACTATCTGCTATAAGTGATTCTTTTCCAAACCTATCCAGGAATGAGAAGAAAACTTTAAACTGTTTTATTTGCCAAATTAAATCCTTTTGATCCAAACTAAATGCGCAGTGGGATGGCAAACAATTGAACCATAGCACACAAAGAATATAAATTTTAAAGTGTAGTAAAAATGCACTAATGCAAAGAAAAATGCTAAAACTAAATCAAAACGACTACCTGACCCAGATGCTCCACACAAGGACACACATCTAAATGACCCTAAGTTAGCAATCCATATGTATTATAGTGCTGCCCACAACAGCCAAGATATCCGCCAGCCTAGATATTCATCAACAGATAGCTAAAGAAAATGTGATACCTATATAAAAGGGAATTCTGTTCCTCTGTAAAGAAGAATGACATTATAACAGCTGCAGGGAAATAGACAGAATATAAAGTATTATATTAACTAAAATGAGCCAAACTCAAAAGAGACAAATATATTTTCTCTCATTTGTGGACCCTTGATGGAAAGCATTTGTGTGTGTGGTGTGGTGTGTGTGTGTGTGTGTGTGTGTGTGTGTGTGGTGTGGTGTGTGTGTATGTGTGTGTGGTGTGTGTGTGTGGTGTGTGTGTGAGTGTGTGTGGTGTGTGTGGTGTTGTGTGTGTGTGTGTGGTGTGTGTGGTGTGTAGTGTGTGTGTGTGTGTCAAATTATAAGAAAGAAGAAAGAAGTCTAAAGGGATGAGGGGATAGGAACAAGAGAGGGTAATGGAGTATGTGTCAAGAAAGCAGAAACATGGCCTATGTGGTGAGGAAGAGGAGGTGGCCAGATGAGGAGAGGCAGAATAGGACACTGAGAGAGAACAAGAACAAAGTGTAACTATATGTGTGTGAGCATATCATGGGGAAACCAATGTCTTCATATGTTAACCAAAACATTCATTTCAACTTTAAAAGTGCAGGAAAGGTAACCTCTTAGTTTGTAGGATTAGTTCATAGGATTATTGTTAGGGTGTCTTCTAGGATCTGATGGAAAGTTACCACTTCTATATTTTAGAGCATTTCAAAAGTAAAATTGCTTTGCAAATTATGAGGAACTTTTTTTAGAAGCAAGTATAAATGTTTTATTTTTCTCTATATTAGTTCATAAACAAAACTGGCAATCAAAATGGATAAAATGTTTACAAGTTATTTCCAAAACAACATAAGAATAATTCATTTTAAAAATAAAATGTGTTTATAAATGTAAATAATTTTATTTTCTTGACTTTTAGACATTGTAATGCCAATAGCAGAAGACCTTCTCAATACATGTAAGTTTATCAATAATGTTATTTTTCATCAAATCTTCAGCCTTAGAATACCAAGAAGACTTACAGTTGAGGTGTAATAAGAATCCTAATTTTAGAAATGTGTATGTGTTACAGTAGTTATTTTTTAATTCTTTTTTTAATTAATTAATTAATTTATTTTTTTACACTTCATATTTTATTCCTCCCACCCCTGTCCACCCTCTGACTGTTCCACATCCCATACCATCTCCCCACCCCACCCCCGTCTCTATGTGAATGTACCCACCCTCCACCCCACCTGACCTCTAAACTCCCTGGGGCCTCCAGTCTCTTGAGGGCTAGGTGCATCATCTCTGACTGAACCCAGACCTGGCAGTCTTCTGCTGTATGTGTGTTAGGGACCTCATATCAGCTGGTGTGTGCTGCCTTGTTGGGAGTTATCCTTAAACTGCCTGATACCATAGATTTGGGATGTGGAGCATTATCACATGCCACAATGGCAAAGGGGACCCGAGGACAGACAGTGGTAAGCAAGGACTTAGAATCAGTTCATGTGCATTTTGAATTTCGGATCTGCCAAATTCTAAAGGGAAGAATTAACATAAGTTCTTTAACTTCCCAAAGCCTTGCTTCCAAATTAGTGTGAAGATAAAATAAGGTGATATAAATAAATTACCAGAGTATATGTCCTGAAAGCATTTGGTGTATGTCAGCTATTTGTAATTTCCGTTTACATGTAAGAATCCCAGGCCCAGGAACTCTCTCTGGAGCTCTGATCCTAGCAACTAACTTCGTGTGCAGAAAGCTATATGCTTTATTCGTAAGCCATTTCTTCCTTACTAAGCATGGCATTTTTTTCACCCCACTCCCATCCCATTACTTGTCTTAAGAAATACAATCCCTGAGGTTTCTGGAACTCTGAGCAAAATGTCAAGGAGAGCATTGCATTTGTCTGGAATTAGGACTGGGCTAGCCGGATTAGAGCAGTCACCCTCTAGAGCAAGGTAACACTGACCCAGAGTGCTCTCACCACCCCTTCATCCCTGCTCAGTTATTTAGTGAGAACTGGGACAAAATTTACACACACAGGCCTTTAGGTTTTCTTTCATAGATTTTTGATTAAGCAACTCACAAGCAACTTAATAAAGCATTCAAAGAAATTATTCCAATGAAACCTTCAGTATCTGTAAATTGAAAATACACAATTTGGGAAGGTTGTCAAATCCATAGATGTCAGGACAGGATGACAGGACAAGTATATGAGCAGTGCTAACAAAGATATCTACTCCCCAAGTGGAACACTAAGACCCTTTCATATCAGAATTTGACTCACCCTATCTAGAGTTCTGATTACATTTCTAATAAAAAGCAGAGGGTATGCAGAAAAAAAAACAAATAAATTTAAAGAATAGATAATCAGGGTGTGACTCATTGTAGTGCATTAAAAACCAGTAGAAGTAGAACCGTAGGAGGGCAGTAAACCCTCTGTAGGTTCCATGATATCTCAAAGTGTCAATCAGAAACCTTCATTATGTTCTTTAAATCTTTGAAATTTTCCCTCTGCTCTCTTCTGATATAATAAAGCTACAAGTTGCCATAAAGAATTTAAGCAGAGGTAACAACGTAAGGCTGTAGAACGAAAACGTAAGGCACAGCAACCACGAGTAAATGGGAGCTTCAGAAGGAAAGACACTAATGAGTAAGGTCAGAAACAGTGACGTCACTGGCTCCTCCTCCGGGAAGCACCTGTCCCACAGAGAAGGATCTTTGTTTTCAGATCCCTCTCAAGGAAGTTGAGTAAAAGCCAGCTTCCTTTAGGAGTTGCCCAAAAAGAAAGGAGGATAGGGAGGAACCATTATCCCCCTGGGTTCTGGATTAATTGCTTTATCCTCTGTAGAATCAACAAGGAGGGAATAGAAGGGGAAAGAGAAGAGAGTGACATCCTGTGAGTCATTACCCAGGAGTGACTCAAGGAAGATGCCTCAATCTGAGGTTAGAGATGTGACTCTAAAGTAAAGACGTGTTAAAAGGAGTGCGCAAACCAAAAGGCTTTGGAAGCTCAGTTAGGAGCTTTAGAAGTGTACACAACTCCCCTCTGTTTCTCATACCTTCCTGCCTTCAAGAAGGGAGATCTCAATGTATTTATGGACACTATAATCACATACCAATTGTGAAGCAATTGGCCAGCTAGCATTTCTAATTAATTCAAATACAAGTCAACTCTGTTGTCTAAGGTGTTTTAACTCTGTTGACACAGAGGCCAGAAAAGTCTTTGTTGCAGTGGCTCTTCAGTTTATAAAGAGTAATTAGAAATATCCTGACATTTGTCCACTGGATATCCTTAGGCATTCCCCCATGTCATTCCCCACTTACGATTATCAAAAATGTCTCCACCATCGCCAATTATTAGCTACTGCCTTAATCTATGCCTCGAATTTTTACACTTTTTTTCATTCTCCAGATGAATTAGTAAGCAGGTATTTTTATTTCAAATTTTACAGGCTTTATTTGTACATATATTTGTTGAGTTCCTTTTATGTAATGTTTTCTATGGTGAGTTCTAAATATTTTTACGAAAAAAAACATAATTTCTAACCTTTAAAGTTATTTACCAATGAGATGGTAATCTGTAGTAAAGATGGAAAACTTTAAAGACAAATCCATCATTTTGGTTGGTATAAAGTTAAGCTAGTCAAAGGAACCATAATCAGTCTGAAGAATAATGAACGTGTATTATTACTACAAATCTGAAGACATCAGAGTCTGGCTGCTTC
Source organism: Tokudaia tokunoshimensis (assembly GCA_036184795.1). Taxonomy (NCBI): domain Eukaryota; kingdom Metazoa; phylum Chordata; class Mammalia; order Rodentia; family Muridae; genus Tokudaia; species Tokudaia tokunoshimensis. The sequence continues at coordinate 20,906,790 of BTHU01000014.1, forward strand.
TGCATTTCTAAACTGAAAATCACGCACAGTTCTACATCCCAGAAGCATATGACTTTGGAAATTCTGGCCCCCTCCAGTCATTTCTTCTGTCTGGGTACTGTGTATTGGGACGTTTATTCACCCTGTGCCATGCACTCTGATTCGCTCACATTTTCATATGAATATTTTCATGGCATTCATTACTATCTAGCCATCACTAAAGTTACAATCCACATTTGTCCTTGTACAATTTAGTAAGTCTGGTCTCTTCTAAAAGCAAACCTATAATTCTACCTATCTCACACATCAGGTTCCAGTAAGACAAGACAGACACAGAATACATATGATGACTGCTAGGCACAGAAGACTAAGATGACAAAGTACTTGGAGAATATCTTCAAGAATTCATGTCAGCAGTACATCTATCTATTCTAATTTTCAAAGACAATGAGATTTTTCTCAGTTACTAGTTAATAAGGACGTATGTTTGGGGTCATTTATTTAATATGGCAACACACATGAATGAGCGAATTCAACACTAATGAATTCTTCTTTGAACAGGTTGTGGACGACGCACAATTACTCAGGGAAGCCTCAAAGTAGCAGGAGGCCAGGATGCTGAGGAAGGAGAATGGCCCTGGCAAGCAAGCCTTCAACAGAACAGTGTCCATCGATGCGGAGCCACTTTGATCAGTAACTACTGGCTTGTCACTGCTGCTCACTGTTTCATACGGTGAGATATGACCTGGGAAAGTCTCAAGGGCACTCAAGTACTAAACATCTAATAACCCCTCCCTATTTCGTGTGATCATGCAACTGTGTCCCCAACTGTTCAATACTCCAGTGAGGTACATCCTCAAAAATTGCTCACTCATTTATCACTAAAATAGTAAGTAGTAGTCATCCAACAGAATTTTGCCAAAAGTCGAAATACTGACAATTTGGACTAGATATAATTGTTTGCTGTGGAAAGCTGGCATGTGCACTGTAGAACACAAGGAAGAACCCCTGCCCTTAGCCACCAATAATATCTCAATATTAACAACTACAGTATTTATAAGACATTGGCAAAGGTGAGTTGGCAAAATGGCTTCAATGACAGAGTAGCCTCAAGCTTGCTGTGTAGCTTGAACTGACCACAAATTTGCAATCCTCCTGCCTCTGCTTACTAAGTGTTGTTATTACAGGTGTCGTCTACCACACCCAGATGAAATGATGGCTGTTTAAGAGAGTTACTACCCCAAGAAATGGCAACCTTACCATCCTCTTTTCTCAGTACTAGAGATTGAACCCAGGGTCTAGTGCATGCCAGGCTAGCGCTCTTCCACTGTACGGATAGAATTCCATCTCTAACTTGGTCAGCTCTACTGAAAACCATCCTTGCATATTATAGCAATTCAGTAGAAAGCTTGGAAAGGTTCCAACAGGACTACTTCTCAGAACATAATGTACAAAATACTAAATAACAAAACTGGAAGACACAAGTATTTTATTTGTTGTTTACAATGACTAAAAGGTGAAATTTAAATGATATAATTTCTGTAAATTCTTTGTGTTCACATCTCTGCTTACCTTTCATTAAGTCTTATCATTCATGTTGTTCTTTACCATTTAAATCTCCCTCAGTATTTTCTATTTGAGCCAAGAAATAAAATGAACTTTCTATGAATTGTTTTTTCTCTTGAATCATCTTTAAGTCAAAGTCTCACTACACATAGCTCAGAATGGCCTTGGATTTACTCCGTAGCCCAGAGTCAAAATCACCATTCTCGTGCCTCCATTCCACTATGCTCACATGCCCAGATATTGATTATCTTTTTAGGCATATTTTATCGAGTTACTCAAAATGTGTACAAACAACGTTGTTTTTATTTCTTCATTTATATATAGCTTTTTTTCTGAGTGGGGGAAAAGCTTTACATAGTGGTATACACCTTTAATCACAACATAAAGTCAGGAGGCAGAGGCAGCTACATCTCTTTGGGTTTCAGGCCAGCCTGGTCTACATAGCGAGTTCAGAAATGCACCATGATACCTTGTCTCAAAAAAAGAAAAAGAAAAAAAGAAAAAAAACTGTATAGAAATTCAAATTACTTAATTAGTTTTAAAACGTTAAGACTAGTTCCTTTAGCTCTAACATACAGGAGTTTTAATAAATAAATCTATTTCCTTTAGGGCTGCAAATCCCAAAGACTGGAAAGTTAGCTTTGGGTTTCTTTTAAGTAAACCACAAGCACCACGAGCTGTCAAGAATATTATAATCCATGAGAACTACAGTTACCCTGCACACGATAATGACATAGCTGTTGTGCGTCTGTCTTCGCCAGTATTCTATGAAAGCAACATCCGAAGGGCTTGTCTACCGGAAGCTACTCAGAGGTTCCCACCCAACTCAGATGTAGTGGTCACTGGATGGGGAACGTTAAAGTCAGATGGTAAGTTCCTGACGTCTTTTCATTACAGGATTCCAGCTTTAGGAATTAAAAAGAAACATATTAAGAATTACAACTAAATCTGAAAAACACTTTCTCTGGTTCATTGAAATTGGTATCATGTGCATGCAATGGACTGGCTATTGTGCTGAGTATCACTTACTTAGAAACGATAATTTCATAGCAGTGTTTGCCAATTGCCCTGGTAATGGCAGCTCTCAGAGGGTTTGTGGGGGATTTTTGTTGTTGTTGTTGTTGCTGCTGTTTTTGGTTTTTTATTTGTTTTTGTTTTTTTCATTTGGATTTTCTCTGTATCATTCATTCACTCAATAAATACTTATCTTTCATCAAGGAGACAATATTTGAGCAAAGCCCACTTATCAAATACATCCCATGACCTTAATCCTGTAGAGAGTGAGGATCAAAATGTGTCCAAGACACATTTTTAAAGCAGTAAAATGAAGCTAACTGATTTTAAATATCTATAACTGCAATATTAAGCTTAGATAAAACTTTATAAATGACTATGAAATGCATGCTTCTGACGAGAATTTTTTTATTTTACTTTCTAAGACATGCATAGTAAATGTAAAACTCTAAAACATTTTTAAATAAAATATCCTATCACATATGACATGCAAACTAATTCCAGGTGTGATTGTTTCTAGAAATAGTTTGCTTGTAAATATTTCTTGCTTTAGCTAAAATGTTTTTACATTGCCTGAAAGAGGCAGTTTTAAAATTAAAAACCTGTTTTAAACAGAAACTTTATCGAGTTCCAGAGACACTAATACTGAGTTTCCAAAAAAATTAATACAATCTGGAGGGCTTTCAAGATGGCTGAGCAGGTCAAGATGCTTGTCTCCAAGCCTCAGAACCTACATTTGATACATAGAACACACACATACTAGAAAGAGAACCCGGGCACTCAAGGAGTGACCTCTGACCTCCACATCCATGCATATGTGTGCATGTGCACACACACTTTCTCACACAGTATGTATACATATACACATACTGTTCATATGTACATGCATATGTGTATATATACATATATATATACATACTGTTCATATATATACATATATAAGATTTTTAAGTCCCCTTTTTAAAATTACATAATATTCTTTCTTCAGGAGAAAGTCCTAATATACTCCAGAAAGGAAAAATGAAGATTATAGACAATAAGACCTGTAATAGCAGAAAGGCATATGATGGCATGATCACACCCGGAATGCTGTGTGCTGGCTTCCTGGAGGGCCGGATTGATGCCTGCCAGGTAATTCTCCCCACTCACTTACATGATGTTTTTTTTTGTTTGTTTGTTTGTTTTTGATGGCTTTAGATTTTCAAGAGAAGCACAATTTTCTCAATATTAAAGTCATCTAATTATAATGTATATTGATATCAGTAAAATACTGACTCAAGGTCAACAGTCCTGTTGATGAAGTTGTGTGTGGAGCTGGGGAGAGACTCAGTGAGCTCTGAAGAGATGAACCACATCACTGGGGGCTTCAGTTTGACTTGTCTCTCTCCAAGAAACCATCAACTTATGTTAACACTAAATTCATCAGAGAGATTTCACAACCTAATAATAATAATGATAATAATTTTATTAATTATTTATTAATAAATGTAATTATTTAATAATAATCCTAATTATTTATTTAACAACATCTACATGGGATCCCACACAAAAGGCATGGTTTCAAGATTATTGCAATATTCATTTACTTTAGTTATAGTAACATTTGTGGCATATTTAAAAGTTTGAAACACATTTCTGATGAGTAGTTTAGGCAAAGAGTCAAGCTAACTCATTTACCTTAGCTGACAGAGCAGGGAAGATAAAAGGGAACTTTGATCTTGTGGCCAGTCACTGAACTCTAAACCCAGACACTTTTCCTTACTAATGTGCTGCTGATATTCCTATGCCATTAGTGAGCAATCATCCTGGATTGTCTAGTAATAGTCTAGGTAAGCACAACCAATGCTAAACCCAGGAAGATGTATGATGTTGAGACTAGTAAGTGAATTCCTGTACTCTAAGAGCAAGAAGACATGCAAATAAATATTTATAACACACAATTGTCTTCTATAATTGCAGGTTTTCATCATTCTATTTTTCATACTAAATTAAATCTATTCTTGAAGACCATGAACCATTTAAACCCCCCACTGTATTTAATTGACTAACTAGACTTGTGACTCTTAACCCGTCACTGCCTAAGACCTCCACTTCAGGAACTGTGTTTACTGCACTCCAGTGACTTCATCTTTTATTTCCTTCATGCCTATTTAAATAATCTTTAATCACAGAGTAATCTGTCAATTTTCCCAGCTACTAAGCACTAGATGAAATTTTTCTTATTTGTGAACCTAAGGAATTTAATAATATCTGAGTGTATCTTTTACTGTGCTATGTCAAATCTTCACCATATGCTTTTATTACATATTGTACTATGTCCTAATCTTCCTCAGAATAGCATAGTTTTGTTAATGACTAGAAAATTTAAGAAATTAAATGAAAACCTCTTTAATTTTCTTTCTTCTTACTCCATTTCTATTTGTACCCATGTTCACTTGTTTTCAGCAAGTTTCTTCTACTATTTAAAACTAATCTCTTGCCTGTTTTCTCCACTGTCTCCTCCCATCTATGCAACTATTTGTACTATCTATTAATGTTAGCATTCATATTTTTAAATTTCCCTATTCTGTTGATCCCTTCTGTACATTCTGTAAACATCAAAACAAATCTCTCATTCAAGACAAATCTTAGGAACTTTCTGTAACTCATATAAATCAATACCAAAAGCACCAGGTTCTGATTTTTAAAGGGGAAAATGGCCTAAATAAATACTTTTCAAAAGAAAAAAGACAAATGAGGTCTCAAGAAATAGCTCAGTAGCATCATGCTTCCATACAAGCGTGAAGACCTGAGTTTGTGTTCCCCTTCCTCCATTGGGAACATGGTAGTCTATATAAATAATCATAGCACATGGGAGACAGTGAAAGGAGGATCTCTAGCTAGATTGTTACTTGAATTAGTGACCTCCAGGTTCAATGAGAAAACCTGTCACAAAAAAAAAAAGTTGAAGAGTGATGAAGGAAGACACATGACATGAATTGGTGATCTCCACATGCATACAAATGCACACACATATATGCACATGCACACACATAAAAATCCAAAAGCACCTTTTTTGTATGAAACAACTTTTCATACAAAATCAATGATCACAGAAGTGGAAACTTAAAAACACAATGAGATATCACTTTAAGACAATATTAATTATGACTGTAATAAAAATAAATTGATTATCTGCAAAGATATAAAGAAAATTATACACTAGTAATAGGGATAGAAAATGGGTATGATCATGATGGAAAAATGGTATAGTACTTCCAAAAACAAACAGAAAATGAAAAAGTCTACACAGAAAGTCAAAGCCAAATGCTGCATGATCTCACGGAGTCTTTAAAGATTGACTCACTAAAACAGAATATAATGATGTCTTTCAAGGCTGGAAAGATGGATTAGCACTTAAGAGCAAGAACCGCTCTTGCAGAAGACCTAAGTAAATTTCATTCCCAGCACCAGCATAAGGTGGCTCACAGCTGCCTCTAACTGTGTCAGGGGATCCAAGGTCCCTTCTGGCCTCCACAGTCTCTGGCATACATAAACATATACAGAAATAAGAATACATCTTTAAAACAAATAATAATAGTTATTAAAAGGAGGAGTTTAGAAGAAATGGATGGGTACTATTCAAAACAGGCTACAAATTTTGCTTTAAAAAGATTCTAATTTGGGGAATCTAATGTATAGCACAATTACTTAACGTATCTACTTGAAATGTGATGAAAGTAGAATCTTAGTAGTCTCATATAAGAAAACAAATATGTGACATAAAAAATTACTTTCCTTAATACAGGGAATAACATTTGCTCAAGAATGGAGAACTATGTCCAATTTTAGTGTAGGGTGAATAGATACCTTCATTTTTTCCCTCAGCATAATAGTAATATAGAAAAGACTGTTCCTCAATATGGTGATGTTTGCATAAGAAGAAAGACCTTCAATAACTACTTAATAATAAGTTGAAACTTTTCATACTAATTTTCCATTATTACATTGCATTAGCTAAAGATGTATACTGACATGCTTAACTTTAGCATATAATAATAGGACAGATAAAATATGTTAGGCTAGCATCATTTCAAGTATTGAAATATCCAAAGTGTTTTGTTTTGTTTTGTTTTGTTTTGTTTTGTTTTGTTGGCCTCCCCTTCCATCTACAAGAGAAAAGCAGATATATTGTTTGTTGTTAACATATCTTATTAACTACATCTTTTTTGTCTCCAGGGTGATTCTGGTGGACCATTGGTTAGTGAAGATTCTAAGGGCGTCTGGTTCCTTGCTGGTATTGTAAGCTGGGGTGATGAATGTGCACTTCCAAACAAGCCTGGTGTCTACACTCGGGTGACATACTATCGAGACTGGATCACATCCAAAACTGGTCTCTAGTATAGTCGTTCTCTGTATATTCAAGCTAAGTGATTACATATATGTTATATAAGTTTGTAATCCCAAACCATGTTTTCTTAGATATTTCTCCTACACATTTAACTATAAAATTTAAAGGTATGAAATTTTAGATTTAAGATGTTTGTTAGAGTTTGGCAAATCTTTAGTAAGATTATGAGCCAAAATATATAATTTTCTCCTTTACCCATTTGAGTATAGATATACTTATAGTAGTGAATATCATTTCAGTTTATTATGGAAATACTCTCTGCTACTTTGGAGGGGCAGATATTTGGGTAATGTATCACATGAGCATTATTTATACATGTTTCTAATTGTATAAGCCTTCTTCTGCTGGCCAGTTCATAGATTCTCCGGAATCAATGTGTTTGAGGATGGAGTCCAGTGTGTTGTGGTAACACTGCCTATAAGTGTTACTTGAGAAAATTTATCTATTTTCTTTCTGGTCACTGTGTCAAAACTAATTCTTCTTATTCTTCCTCATCTTAAGTGATAAAAAGCAAAATCCCATGACGTGTATTGATAGACCACAGTGTTTACTGACTTTTCATTCTCTCTTGACTGTGAAATTGAAGTCAGAAGGTGGTTATCTTGCAACTGTAGCATTATCCATGGGCTTATAATTTTGTTTCAATAGATGGCTTTAATTCATAGTGCAAATAATGCCACATTGATTTCCAACTCTTAAAATGTCTCAGTAGTACAAATTAACAACTAGATAAGCTATAAAAAATTGTTTTCATGTCACTCTGATTTCACCCACAAAAACACTCTAGTGGAGGGAACAGGTATCTGAAACTGCACAGTGATATAAATTCTGGTGATCAGTTGACACTGCTCCAAAACCTTGTCTAATCCAAGTGCTTTCTCAGACAGGAGTCCATCACTGTCGCTACAGGACTTTATATTTCTCTGCTTCATCGCCAACAATCTACAGCTACCGCCATAACCATTACAACATAAATTCCTAATACCTTTTACAGATTTTATTAATAATATTAGTTAATATTTACTGGCTCTTACTCGTGCCAGACAATATACATAATTAAAATCAATGGAGAAATAGTCCCCTTGGTATTTCAATTTTGTAGATGAGTTAACTAAAGTATAGAGAAGGCTTGCAGTCTTCTGAAGATCAAAGAGTCTCTAATTGACTAAGCTGAGATCCAAATCACACAGCTATATTTCAGAGCTCACAATTTTAACAGATTGTTACATTACATGATATTGTTATGACCTAAATATTTCTAAAGAAACTAGCAAACAGAACGTGGTCAAGAAAATATGATTTGCTGTTAGTTTAATCAGACTAGGCCTCTCACATCATGTTCTAAAATGGAGAATTTCTCAGAAACGTGATGGATTGATTGTAGGTGTATTATGTGGATGCTTTTAAAACACTCAACTTATCTTGTTATATATTCCTAAGAATCAGTATTTTCATTATTTATATTTTAGGAAATAGTGTAAATGAAATAAAAGTATATGCACATTGGTCAAGACTGACCTAATGTGGGTGCAGCCATGACTCTAACCGTGGAAGAAGTGGGGCTTTGATTGACAGCCCCTCAAATTAAGTAAGGGCACATCCAAAAAATTTAAAACAGTTATTTATTGCCTCATGTAAAATCTCCTATGTTCTGAATTATTAGATTGGTATTCAGTCATATAATATAATAAAGACTGTACTGTGTTTATTAATGTTAAGTTTTAAGTTACAGATTCTACATTCCATATATATTCTGTTCTATTGGGAAAAAAATCAATACACACTAATGACTTAAACTACTAATACTCTTTTTCACTTAATTTCTTTATATATGCTGAGTACAGACTGCCTATGTTGGAAAAGTATAAAACATATTTTGACTCAGAAAACACTTTCATGTGAAGACACGTGTAGTGTCAGCAAAATTTCAGAGTATGTCTTCAAATAAGGCTGCTTAAATAACCCTGTCTACATGATGAGAGAGTGTATAATAATAAATTCCCTTTTATTAATATAAGTAAACACAGTAATAATGGCTTCTTTCCATCTGGGCACCAATGTCATAATTACTGGGTTTTCCATCAGAGATAGGTATTTCTGCCATAAAAAATATCTGTCAAGGTCCAATGATTTGAACACATGCAGAGAAACTAAAGTGAAATTTTCACAAAGGCTAGCTCTACAGTAAAGAATTACACATGCTATCTGAAACTGTAAAAACCTCTGAATGTCCATACAGGGATAAGATGAAAGCTCCTTGACCCAAATTTGGCAATAATTTCTGTGAGTATGAGACTAAAATCTCATACAACAGTGAATGATAAACATTAAAACTACCCAAACTAAAAAGTTTCTGCACAGCAGTCAACAAAATGGAAATGCATCCTAGATGAGAAAAAGCATTTATAAACCATGTATCTGACAAGCATATAATAACCAAATACCCAAAATACACAAGAAAGCAAACTGCTCCATACCAGAAGAAACAAGAACCAATAGCCTGATATTAAATGCATAAATGTCTTAAATAAATTTCCAGAGAAGATATACAAATGGCCAACAGGTCTACAAACAGGATCTCAACTTCAATAAATGTCAGAGAAGTGTAAATTAAACCATAACATTACTACCTCATGCTTGTTAGAATGAGTGCTGTTCGGGGTTCCCAATGGAGGAGTTAGAGAAAGGACTGAAGGAACTGAATGGGTTTGCAATCCCATGGAGAGAGCAACAATATCAACTAACCAGACCCCCCAGAGTTCCCAGGGTCTAAACCACCAACCAAAGAGTACACAGGGAGCGACCCACGGTTCCAGCTACATATGTAGCAGAGGATGGTCTTGTTGGACATCAATGGGAAATGAAACCCTTGGTCCTGTGAAGGCTTGATGCCCCAGTGTAGGGGAATGTGAGGGTGGGAAGGCGGGAGTATGGGGGGGGGAGAATAACTTCATAGAAGCAGGGGGAGGAGGGATGATATAGGGGGTTTCTGAGGTGGGGAATCCAGAAAGGGGATACCATTTGAAATGTAAATAAAGAAAATATCCCATAAAAAAGAAAAGAAAAGAAATACAAAAAAAAAAAAGAATGAGTACTACTGAGGAGAAAAGAAGGGGACTCTTAATAAAAATGTAAATTTATAAAGGCACTGTGAAAAATAATATGCAAGTTTCCAAAGAAATTAAAACAGAACGATCATATATCCAACAATAGTATCAGGTATACAAAGGGTTTAAATCAACCTGTCAAAGAGGCCTCTAAGAGCACTGGGTACACTCATGGTACACAGGCATAGTCATAGGTAAAACGCCCATACATGTGAAATAATTTTTAAAATATAAAAACCAAAGAGAAGTCATCTACAGCACATTATGCTACATGAAATAAATCAGTAAAACAAATACTGAATCATCTGCTAAAAGTAGAATGTTTTTCATTGCCTAGAAATAGAAGGACTGTTGCTGTGGGCTGAAGGTTGATAAACATACATATATTAAATCATTTTTACACTTTGAATATATGCAATCATTAAAGATTAAATAGTTAAAAGAACTTTTTAAACAACAGGAACATTACTACCCTGAATACTAAGTTTATTACATAGGTGAGTGTTGTCAGGAGTTATGGGGGTTTGGTGGAGCCCACTGCAAAGATTCCATGTTCTTTTACTAGGACAAGGAATTGGAACTAGACACGTGGACGGTAGCAGTAGAAACAAGGGAAGTGAATTAGAAAAATATGTAGTTCCAAGGGAGAAAGTGGACTGAGCAAAGACAAAAGTGTAATAGTTAAAAGAGTACGACTATACAAAGTTGGGATTTTTATGGCACATAAAACAGTCTCTTCGGGCTAATTTATAGTGTGTGCTTTCTGGTGCTGCTCTATCTGCTACAGGTGGTTCTACAAACAATTTATTGCTCCATGTTACATGAATATCTTAAGTCTCCATACATAGTTTAGTATGTGAGCCGTTAGTCACCTTCAGACTCTGGAGAGCTTCTTCACTGGTTCCAAGTCTCCAACGAGAGCCCATGGGTGGTGTTCAGATACTGTCTACTGCTTCCCTTCATATCCTAAATAGGCAGCACTTGTGCCATCCCTCCTGGACCTCACTACCTCGCAGACAGCACTCCAAGTTTTGAATGTTGAAGTTCACTACACCAATCCCTCTCGGCTACTGAGGTAGCAAGCAAAATTTGAATGAGCTGAAGGTCGCTTTTCTGCTTGATTCTCCATTCCCTTTTAGAGCCTGATGCGTATGTGCCTGCCGCCTATTGGGCACACTCACTCTGTGAATGCCATTCTATGTGATTAATTATGCCAAGCTATGGCTTACAGACACCCTCCTGATAAGAACAATTTTGCCACAACCGTATTTACTAACAACTCTACTTTGATCTCTGATTGCCCTCATTTCTCTCTCTCTCGCCATCTTGCTGTTTTTCGGGTTGTTTAGCCTTTGTTTATACTGGAAGGTATACTTAGATCCACTCAGAATTGTTCTGGCATAATAGATTTACTGTCCCTCAGAAGATACCATAGTGTAAATAGAAAAAGCTTCTCAAACAGAAATTGTTTCATTAAGTAAACAACACGAGATTATTTAAAAAAAAAAAACCCACTTCTCTCAAGTCTTTATACTTACTTGCTATTTAATGAATTCTCTTGGTTTAAGAAACGATCAGACCACCTTGATTTTCCAATTTGGAATATTGGAAGAATAGTGTCAGTGAAATAAACACAACTGTTAACTCAAAGAAAAATTAGAAACAGCTAATACTTGTGCTGTTAGTGAATAAAGGCTGAAGTTATCCCAGATACTATGTTCGAATACAGTAACAGTTTCACTGAGTTTTTATATAAATACAACAAAGAAAGCCATAAATGAAGGCACATTTGAAATTTATATTAGCAGAAAGAACAGTTAGTGGATTGCAACAAGGTAGAGGGGGAAAGGGAAGGAAACTCACCTGTAGGATTCAGATGTTGTCTGGTACTCTTAGCCTTTGGGTTAGTGGAAGCTAAGGGTCTGTGTGCATTCCAAAAGAATTTACCTAATGGTAACAAGAATGTTAAGGAAAACATAGAGGTGGGCAATAGTGGACTATTTAGAAGACCAGAAGATAACTCAAGATATATTTGGCTCCCATTGTAACAATCCAACTCCCTACAGCCTTGTAGAATGTTTAGCACACCTGCTAGGAACTTTGGTTTACAAAGCACAGCCTTATTACTTTCCCTTTAAAGGCTGAGATTTTGGGTCTCTGGTCTTATTCTATATTCTTGTAATCTAAAACTCTGTTGCACAATAAATATGTAAATAAACAAAAGTATGAGTTAATGAATAAAATTTGCAAGTTATAGTTTTATTGAATAAAATTACCATTTTATTGTGTACAAAACATTTAAAATAAAAGGGAACAATTAAAAAATTACAATGAGATTGAAAGAGAAGTGAAAGAACAAGTCCTGAATTTTTACAGAAACTGATGAGATTCAGAAGACTCAGGACTTTCCCTGGAAATCCAAACTTCTTGATTTACTCTCCCTTTGATTATGAAAAGATAACTTAAATTCCATTAGAAGAATGTTAGTACTGTCAAACATTGATTTCCCAGAATGCTATTTAAACAATTACACTGATCATGGTCATCACAATCCTGCTCCATCATCTGATGAGTGTCGGTTGCCATAGGCACACAAATACCTTCTCTAGAAATGCCATTAGTTTATGGAAGCCACCACGCAGATAAACCCAAGAAAGCATACCTTTCTCTACCACAGAGCCTCCTTTCCTATTGGTCTAGGGCAGCTGTAGTTCTTTTATTCTCCAAGTCTCCAAACGGGATGAGGGTAAACTCTGCTGCAAGTACAGCCAGCCTTGTCTAGTTTCTTCCTCAGCCCTTCGGTAGATGCAAAAAATCATAGGTCTCACCTCAAAGGGAATAAAATGGCTTATTTTGGAACACATTATTTAGGTTTCCCAAAATACCATCTTCCAACATGGCAGTAGTTTCATGAAGTTTTCTTAGATCAAGACATTTTCAAATACACCATTGGATCCATGAGGTAGGCGGATGGCAACAAAGTGGGGGAAGTATCTACTATAGGTCTTAGATGCTATTTAATGACATTCTTAGTCTTTGATCTGGTAGAAGTTAAAGATCTGTCTGGACATCCTGACATATGTTTTACATTTACCTATTAATTTGTGGGGCATATGAGAAAGTCATGAGATGGTATGGAGAACAATTCCACAGGAGTCAGTTCTTTTTTTCTATCACGTGGGTTATAGGGATCACAGTCAATAAGATCATCATTCCTGGTGACAAGTACCTTTACCTACTGAGCCATCTTCCTCATGATTTCAAATTACACATTCAAATAAAATAAAAATAATTAAAAATTCTATAGGAAATTGACTTCAAAGGCCTTGCTAAATAATGATAATGTCTCTGGGTTCAACTCTGGAGTTTTTTATTTCATTTACTTATTTTAATGTTTTTTGAGATAAGGTCTCACTATGTAGCTGTGGCTGTCCTGGAACTCACTACATAGATTAGGATGGCCAAAAATTCATGGAGATCTACCTGCCTCTACCTCCAGAATTCTGGGATTAAATGTGTCCACCATTATTTCCTATAGTGACATTTTTGGCATTTTGGTTTCTTTAAAAAACAGAAATATTATAAGAATATGTTTTTGTTTTAATCCCAAGTGTGGGATATGGGACTATTTTAAAATTCTCCACAGCACCTGACTATGACTTTGGAGAAATGAAACAATTTCTCATGCTCTAGCAGGGGTGTGATTTTGCTACCCACAAATAGTTTCTGCATTTGTGTAACATTTGGAATGTTGGGGACTTTTCAGAGGGTATATAAATTCTAGGGCACCAAGGGGCAGTATAGGTTGTTGATGGTTGGTTGATTGATCTTGATTGCTGTCAGGTGGGATTTATTAAGCAGTCATACCAAAGAAGAAATATCCTGAAGGCAAAGACCAAACTTGCCCCAGGGAACTCATTGTCACTAATCAGCAAGAAGTAGTCTAATGACAACATCACCTCCTTTCCTTTCTATCCTTTTTTCTCTCCTGTCTAGTGTTAGGTGTAGGAAAGTGTCAGGAGCCATGATGGGACAAACTAATATACTAGCAGGTGATCAACCTGAAATGACCTGCTTCAGATTACTATATAATCTGCGACAGGTGAGTCCTCATTCAGCAAGGCTGTGAGGGACAAATTTTAGGAAAGATTCCTGCTATTAATATGCTTTTCCTGCTATTATTATACATATATAATAATCAATAAGTAATGGCACACCCCTTTGGAGCAGATTTCTGCAGATCCACAAAGATGTACTCTTATTGTGGTGCTATATAGACAAATAGATGACTTAAGTTTTTCCTATAAGAATTCCTAAAATTATATCTGTGATTATTAAGCTCTTTTATAGTGGGACTGCTATTAGGTCCTTTTCTGATAGTCAAAACTGCAATGAGAACTCTGCCAGTCTCCCAAGTGTCACCAGTTAATTGCTCTTAGATGGCAACCAGACTTTCTCCTACTCAGAGCACATTCCAAGAGGTTGTAAAACAATTAACCAAAGGTCATAAAAAGGGAACTAACGATTTATTATAGGTGCTAGGACAGAAGAAAAAATATTGACTGGGTTTGTCTAAACAAAACTTCACTTATAACTTAGTTATGGTGTTAAACTTTCTACGAACCTGTAGAGAAGGCAAATGGCAAATGTTTAGCTAGATAATTGCTCCTAATGGATATGCATGTAAACATTCTCTGTTGTAAACTTCTATTTCAATTTATGGTTTGATTTTTGTGTGAACTTGTGATGAAGTTTGTAACATGTGATCATGCATTCTGAAAGATGTATAAGTACTGAAGACAAAAGAGAATCATCTCAATTCTCATTCTTAATCTCATTTCTCAATCTCACTCTCATTCTCTCTTCTCATCTCTTCTCTCTCTCTCTCTCTCTCTCTCTCTCTCTCTCTCTCTCTCTCTCTTTCACTTTTTACCTTTCCCCCCTTAGAAGAATTTTTCCCTTTCTCTACTTAGGATCTTTCTGCTTTTCCCTCTTAGATAGCTTTCATAGGAAACTTTTTACAACTTAGTAATAAACTCATTAACCACTTCTCTAAGTGTTCCATTTTTCTCCCTGCGACTTCTGACTAGCAGGCTGAAAGTTAGAGCCCAGCAGTTCCTGTGGAGACAGTACAAAGGCAATTTACCTGCTAAATGCCAGAAACTGCAGTTTCTGGCCTCAGAGGATTATAGAAGACAGGTCAGCTACATTAGCATAGTAACTTAGACTTAGGTAAGTAAACTTTTATTATACAGCAACCCTAAATTTTCCCTAAGACAGAGTCTTACCCCCACCGATGCTCTTCCCCCCTCAGCTGCCTCAAGAAGAACCAAGAAGAAGAAACACCTCTTCCGGGGCTGGCTCCCAGCAGGAAATGTGGAAGAAAAGGAGTGAAAAGGGATGGAAGAAGTAAGAACCCACAAAGTAGCCAAAGTCTGACTGCAATGTCCTTCCTGCTCAACTGTTTTATTCTTATGTTCTAAATATTACTTAACTCTTGTCAAATAAAAATATACCATCTAATAATGACACTTGTCATTGACTCCAAAATAAATATGTATGCTTTATGAGGAGAAACGTCAGGACCATTTGTGGGCTTTCTCTCTAGATCCAAACTATTTCACCAGAAAGCTATGTGATTTAGGGCAAGTCACCTTACAGCTCTGTGACTCCATTTCCCCCTGCAGAATTGGGGTAATAATATCTACCCCCAAAGTTATCCACATATACTCAATGAAAGTAATGAAGCCCTTAGGACAGTCCGTGACGTAAAATTCTGATATTGGTATCTGTTAAATAGAATATTTATTTACAAGAGTTTGGCCCACTAAAGGAATTATCATAACACTGTATTTCAATAAAAACTTATAAAACTTATAAAGTTTATGAAGGAAAAAATTAAATCTTAGCACTCGTGATTATGAGACATAGAGTAGGATTTAAAGCAGGAAATAGTGGATTTTTTTTTTCATAAATACTTCTTGAAAGGAGTAACATGGCATTTTAGAACTAAATGAACCACTCTCATAATTGTGTTTTATAGATGGAATGAGAATTAAACTATAGTATATTATAGAGCATTTTATAGTAATATATCAATTTTAAGTGTTGTAAAGAGGAAAACTCATAGCTTCTAAGTGCCTCCAAAAAGAAACTGGAGAGAGCATACTCTAGCAACTTAACAGCACAGCTGAAAGCCCTGGACCAAAAAGAAGAAATTGCACCCAACAGGAGTAGACAGCAAGAAATATGAGGGCTGAAATCAACCAAATAGAAACAAAAAGAACTATACAAAGAATCAACAGAACCAGGAGCTGGTTCTTTGAGACAATCAACAAGATAGATAAATCCTTAGCCAGACTAACCAGAGGGCACAGAGACAATATCCAAATTAACAAAATCAGAAAGGAAAAGGAGATATAACAACAGAAACGGAGAAATTTCAAAAAAAATCATCAGATCCTACTACAAAAGCCTATACTCAACAAAACTGGAAAATCTGGATGAAATGGACAATTTTCTAGACATATAGCAAATACCATTAGATAAACCATCTAAACACTCCCATAACCCCTAAAGAAATAGAAGCAGTCATTAAAAATCTCCCAACCAAAAGAAGCCCTAGACCAGATGGATTTAGTACAGAATTCTATCAGACCTTCAAAGAAGACCTAATACTAATACTCTTCAAACTATTCCACAAAATAGAAACAGAAGGAACACTACCCAATTCATTCTATGAAGCCACAGTTACCCTGCATGGTATTCTCCCTTGGAGATGGAATAGTTTCTGTCTAATCAGGAATTTGTCACAATTTCCTTCACAGAAAACTTTGTAAGATTTTTTTTCTACTTTTATCATGTTTATTGTTCCAAATAGATTTTTAAAAACTGAAAAAAATAAATTATAGTGTTTTAATAAAGAGTACCCTGATCTCAAGTTCATGTAAATAAAAGTATCTCACCATAACATACTTATATATATGCTTGGAAAGATCAAATGTAAGCTTTAGCTGGCCTGTCTTTGATTCCCACAAGTATACCCTAGTATGTGGCCAATACATGTTCAATTAATAAAATTGTTGAAATAAGCCGGGCGGTGGTGGCGCACGCCTTTAATCCCAGCACTTGGGAGGCAGAGGCAGGCGGATTTCTGAGTTTGAGGCCAGCCTGGTCTACAGAGTGAGTTCCAGGACAGCCAGGGCTACACAGAGAAACCCTGCCTCGAAAAACCAAAAAAAAAAAAAAAAAATTGTTGAAATAAACACTGTAATTATGATACTGTTTGTTTAAATGTATACATTCTTGATTGTAATTTTAAAAGAGAAAGGGTAGGGGCAGGAGAGACAACTCAGAGAAATAGAGAACTCGCTGTTCTTCCAGAGAACTGGGTTTATTTCCTAGCATTCACATGATAACCACCTGTAACTCCAGCCCCAGGGGATCCTACGCCTTCTTCTGATCTCCTTGGGCACTTTCACTCATGTGCATACGCACGCGAACACACACACACACACACACACACACACACATACAATTAAAAATAAAATAAAATTTTTTAGTAAAAGACTAACAATTTAAGAGTTAGTGAATGTCACCTTTGACAAGTAAATGCCATCATTATGATTCTGCTTTATTACTTCATGTATTGATGATTCATATTTTTTCTTGAATCTGATCAACAGAAATATTACGTAAGTTCTCAATTACAATTTCTACAATTAACATCTGACATATCTGTACTAAATTAAGGATTATGTCAAATCGCACCTTCTGAAAATGCAAGTAAATATGACATTTTAAATGCATATAATTGTCTTTTCTAAAATGTGCACACCTTTCAGGGTTTAGTTCTTGTCTTCACATATTTTTGCATAAATCATCCTTTTTAATAGGCAACATTCATTCTCCACATTTCTAACTGATTGAACCCTCTGGAAAGTCCCAGGTAGAGTTCAAATGCATGTCATGCTTGCTAGCCAATAGATTTAAAGGTCATTACGCTTAGCTAAAAAGTTTGAACTGTAACCTTGCTGATGTAACCTGTATCCCTAAAAGGTATAAAACCTGCCTGTAATCACCATTTGGGGTCACCTTCTAGTCACTCACCTTGAGGGACTAATTGAAGGTCAACCCTGACTTGTCAGAAAATAAATCTCTGCTTTTGCTTTGGGGGAGGGGGAAGAAAATTTTCCTTGCAAAACTAAAAAGGAAAGGAGGGGAAGGAAAAGAAAAAAGGCCCACAGAAAAATAAGAGAGGGTTTATTCCAGAGTCATTTTGAATGGCCATGGTCTGGGAACACAGATTTAGGTCACTCCAAATTCCATGTTCCAACAGGTAAGCAAGTTCATGAAGCTTTGCAATTTTACAGAACAAAGTAATTCATAAACCAAGGCAGGCTTTAAATATATCAGTGGGTAAATCACAGAGGTGACTACAGGGAGATAGGGAAGATTTTTCATAGGCCTCTGGTGGAATTCTGAGTGGTTTTGTTTGGTGGAAGCTACTGTGCTAAGTTAGTATTGATATGTTATTCTCCAACGGTGAAACAAGTCAATTCCAGCCAAACTAAAGTATATAAAAGTAGGTTTATTGGGAAGCCATTCCAGTGGGTTCACTGTTCCCAGGGAACAAGGCCAGAGAAGTCACTATGGGGAGGAAGACAGAGAGGAGGAGGTTAGAAAATGCAGAGAGAGAGAGAGAGAGAGAGAGAGAGAGAGAGAGAGAGATCAAATGTCTGAATTATAAAGGAATGAGAGTTTCTGGGGCAAGATTGGAAAGTTTAGAATAGAAGGTGGGGTATGCCAGATATGCCCTGTAACAGGTAGGAATTCAGGGATGCTGGGAGAAACTGGAGACCAGGTTTGCTTTGGTATGTAAAATATGCACCCCAGTGGTTCATCCTGGGTCTGAATTGCAACAAATATATTTTAAAAGTCATATATTTAAATGTAAAATATATTTTAAAAGTCTATTAGTCATATGATATTAGTTTCAATGGAGAGGTAAATAAGGAATAACTGATTGTTCAGGGGGTTGGGAAGTGCTAAAGTTAGCCCAAGATAACCTCTTGACTTGCAACATTCCAGCCTCTCCATAGAACTTCATTTTTAATCTATTAGTCAGTGCAGGTTCAACTCTTTCCAAGAATTCTCATTCTCAAAAATTCATCAGTCTGTGCATGACAAATTGTTCCAGAAAGTGTGAAAGTGAGATTTGGTCTATGTGGTGAAGCTATGGGAAATTGGCTAAATTCTGACTTTATTGTCTAAGGGCTGTTTGCTGTTTTGTTGTGTTATTTTGTTGTTTAGTATAGTGAGGAATAGTCACATGAAGTTGAAAGTCCAAGAAATTCATGGTTGCTTATTTCCTAAAGTAAGTATGGAAAGTGCTAAACTTACATGTGAGGTGAATCCTGCAGCTGCAAAAGGATTTTTTTTTTTTGACTTTCTTTTTTTTTTTTTATTTATTTTTTTTTATTTTTTTATTTTATTTTATTTTTTTAATTTACATTCCAAATCACTTCCCCTTTCCCGTTTCCTCCCTCCCCGAAAGTCCCATAAGCCCCCTTCCCTCCCTCTTTTCTCCATTCAACCCCCTCTCATTACTCTGTCCTGGCGTTCCTCTACATCCAGTCTTTCCAGGACCAGGGGTCTCTCCTTCCATCTTCTTGGAAATCTATTGATATGCTGATTGTGTCTAGGGTATTCTGAGATTCTGGGTCAATATCCCCTTATCAGTGACTTCATACCATGTGTGATCTTTTGTGATTGGGTTACCTCACTAAGGATGATATTTTCAAGTTCTGACCATTTGCCTAGGAATTTCGTGAATTCATTGTTTTTAATTGCAGAGGATTTTTTTAAATGCCTGTTAATTGTTAGTCATGGAAAGCTTTATGAAGAACATCAGGCTCCTGCCCTGCTCTTCACATTATATATATATATATACACACACATATATGGAATGAATTCTCTGGGGCTAAAACTAGCTCAATATAAGGTAATTAGCATCTGGAACATATATATCAGACCTAGCATACTATAGCTAATAGATAAAACTTTTTGAAGTCTAATAACTTAGCAGGCAACTAGTTGCCACGAACTAGATGGCGAAGAGTGTCATCAGAAAGCATCTGAGACCTGTTGAAAAGCTTCCCCCATCTTGCTGTAATGGCCTTTCTGCTGTACCTAACAGCGTGTTTTAAACTTACCTTGATTTTTTCATACAGCAAAACTATTAAGCTTCACAAAATTGCTTTATTACCATCAAAGGCTAAGAGAGTCTGTGCAGTAGAAACTCAGTAACTCACTACTAAATAAATTAATAGCATACAGTATAAAAAAGAATAAACCAACAAAAATACACTATATATATAAATGATTATATAACACATATAAGGGTATAAATTGACATATTATATAATTAATTCAGTTCCAGGAATTATGCAAGTATGTAGTTTTGCTCCAGTTTCTAGCTTCCCTATTAATTTGGTATAATAATAGAAAGTAAAATATTTACCCAAAAATAAAATCAAGGCAATAACAAAAATAATTTTACTATAATTTCAGCATGGATATTCTGTTAATTGAAACTGGTTGGTAAACTTGAATCTAGATCCATTGGTATTAGAACATGCTACTTATAACAGTTAAAGTGGTCTTCCTGCCGCCATCTGCAGCAGGGAACCAGGCAGCTCCAAAGCCTTCTGTGCTTAGTCCGCCAGGAGAGAATGATCTACCAGCAGCGACTGATTTCACTTCTGAGTGCGGAGGTGAGATCTCCACCTTCTCTCTGAAGGGGAACAGCTAGGAGCGCACAAAGCATATGATCAGTGGAGCTGCTAGGACAGGAGTCTTCCCTTCTGGCCGCCCTTTGCAGCAGGGAACCAGACAGCTCCACAGCCTTCTGTGCACAGACCCTGCCAGAAGAGAGTTGGATTCCCAGAAGTACAGACACAGGTTTACAGGCCCATAGGAGGTACAAGCTCCAGCCAGAGACAACAAGACCAACTAACACCAGAGATTACCAGATGGCGAAAGGCAAGTGCAAGGACCCTACCAATAGAAACCAAGGCTACTTGGCAACATCAGAGCCCAGTTCTCCCACCACAGCAAGTTCCAGATACCCCAACACACCTGAAAAGCAAGAGTTGGATTTAAAGTCTCATCTCACCGATGCTGTTAGAGGACATCAAGAAGGGCATAAATAACTCCCTTAAAGAAATACAGGAGAAATAAAGGTAAAAGCCCTTAAAGAGGAAACACAAAAATCTCTTAAAGAAATACAGGAGAGCATGGGTGAACAGGTAGAGGCCCTTAAAGAGGAAACACAAAAATCCCTTAAGGAATTATGGGAAAACACAAACAAACAAGTGAAGGAACTGAACAAAACCATCCAGGATCTAAAAATGGAAGTAGAAACAATAAAGAAACCACAAAGTGAGACATCTCTGGAGATAGGAAATCTTTGAAAGAATTCAGGAGTCATAGATGCAAGAATCAACAACAGAATACAAGAGATAGAAGAAAGAATCTCAGATGCAGAAGATACTATAGAAAACATTGACTCAATAGTCAAAGAAAATGCAAAATGCAAAAAGCTCCTGAGCCAAAGTGTCCAGGAAATTCAGGACACAATGAGAAGACCAAACCTAAGGATTATAGGTATAGGAGATTTCCACCTTAAAGGGCCAGTAAATATCTTCAACAAAATTATAGAAGAAAACTTCCCTAACCTAAAGAAAGAGATGTCCATGAACATACAAGAAGCCTACAGAACTCCAAACAGACTGGACCAGACCAGAAAGTCCTCCTGGCACATAATAATCAAAACCCCAAATGCACTAAACAAAGAAAGAATATTAAAAGCAGTAAGGGGAAAACGCTCAAGTAACCTATAAAGGCAGGCCTATCAGAATTACACCAGACTTCTCACCTGAGACATGAAAGCTAGAAGATCCTGGGCAGATCTCATACAGGCCCTAAGAGAACACAAATGCCAGCCCAAACTACTATACCCAGCAAAACTCTTAATTACCATAGATGGAGAAACCAAGATATTCCATGATAAAACCAAATTTACACAATATCTTTCTACAAATCCAGCCCTACAAAGGATAATAGATGGAAAACGCCAACATGAAGAGGGAAACTATACCCTAGAAAAGCAAGAAAGTAATCTTTTTTCAACAAATCCAAAAGAAAGTAACCACACAAACATAAAAAGAACATCAAAAATAACAGGAAGCAACAATCACTATTCCTAAATATATTTTAACATCAATGGACTTAATTCCCCAACAAAAACCATAGTCTAACAGAAATATTTGTCATGGGGCTGGAGAGATGGCTCAGCGGTTAAGAGCACTGACCGCTCTTCTGAAGGTCCTGAGTTCAAATCCCAGCAACCACATGGTGGCTCAAAACCAACCATAACAAGTTCTGATACCCTCTTCTGGAGGGTCTGAAGACAGTTACAGTGTACTTACATATAAGCAATAAATAAATAAATCTTTAGAAAAAAAAAGAAATATTTGTCATGTAAATCTTCAATTTTACCAGAAAATGCTTGTGATTCCTCTTTTAATCAATTTAGTAATGTTTTTTTATGTCTACCATTTTAACTGTATTGTTTTCCATGATAATCTTTAATTTTAAAATTTTTTTCTATATATTTCTTGAATTTTATCATAAATATTTTCCATGTAAATCTTCAATTTTGTCAGAAAATGTTTATAATTCCACTTTCTTTTTTTGACTTTCCAGGGTCACTATTTTTTTATTTTGTTTTTCTAAGTTTTTTTTTTTATTTACATTCAAAATCATTTCCTCTTTCCCATTTCCTCCCTCCCCAAAAGTCCCATAAGCCCCCTTCCCTCCCTCTTTTCCCCATTCAACCCCCTCTCGCTTCTCTGTCCTGGCATTCCCCTACACCCAGTCTTTCCAGGACAAGGGGTCTCTCCTTCCATTTTCTTGGAAATCTATTGATATGCGAATTGTGTCTAGGGTATTCCGAGATTCTGGGTTAATATCCCCTTATCAGTGACTGCATACCATGTGTGTTCTTTTGTGATTGGGTTACCTCACTAAGGATGATATTTTCAAGTTCTGACCATTTGCCTAAGAATTTTGTGAATTCATTGTTTTTAATTGCAAAGTAGTATTCCATTGTGTAAATATACCACATCTTCTGAATCCATTCCTCCATTGAGGGACATCTGGGTTCTTTCCAGCTTCTGGCTATTATAAATAAGGCTGCTATGAACATAGTGGAGCATGTGTCCTTATTGCATGCAGGTAAAGTCTCTGGGTATATGCCCAGGAGTGGTATAGCCGGATCCTCCGGGAGTGTCATGCCCAGTTTTCGGAGGAACCGCCAGACAGTTTTCCAGAGTGGTTGTACCAGCTTGCAATTCCACCAGCAGTGGAGGAGTGTTCCTCTTTCTCCACATCCTCGCCAACAACTGCTGTCTCCTGTGTTTTTGATCTTAGCCATCCTGACTGGTGTGAGATGGAATCTCAGGGTTGTTTTGATTTGCATTTCCCTAATGACTAAGGATGATGAACATCTCTTTAGGTGCTTCTCAGCCATTAGATATTCTTCAGGTGAGAACTCTTTGTTTAGCTCTGTACCCCATTTTTTTTAGGGTTACTTGCCTCTCTGGAGTTTAACTTCTTGAGTTCTTTGTATATCTTGGATATTAGCCCTCTGTCGGATGTAGGGTTGGTAAAGATCATTTCCCAGTTAGTTGGTTGCCGCTTTGTCTTTTTGACAGTGTCTTTTGCTTTGCAAAAACTTTGTAATTTAATGAGGTCCCATTTGTCAATTCTTGATCTTAGAGCATAAGCTATTGGAGTTCTGTTCAGGAAATTCTCCCCTGTGCCCATATGTTCAAGGTTCTTCCCTAGTTTCCTTTCTATTAGTTTCAGTGTGTCTGGTTTTATGTGGAGGTCCTTGATCCACTTGGAATTGAGCTTAGTGCAAGGAGATAAGAATGGGTCAATTTGCATTCTTCTGCATGTTGACCTCCAGTTGAGCCAGCACCATTTGTTGAAAAGGCTATCTTTTTTCCACTGGATGGTTTTAGCTCCTTTGTCAAAGATCAAGTGACCATAGGAGTGTGGATTCATTTCTGGGTCTTCAATTCTGTTCCATTGATCTACATGCCTGTCACTGTACCAATACCATGTGGTTTTTAACACTATTGCTCCACTTTTAATCAACTTAGGAATATTTTTATGCCTACCATTTTATCAGTAAAATTGTCCATGATAATCTTCAATTTTAACATCTTTCTATATTTTTCTTCAATTTTATCATAAATATTTTCCATGTAAATCTTCAATTTTATCAGACAATGTCTGTAATTTTACTTTCAATCAACTTAGGAACATTTTTTTAAAGATTTATTTATTATATGTAAGGACACTGTCTTGTCTTTAGACACTTTTTCTCCTCACTCCTCACTTGCTGTAGCTGTCTTCCGACACGCTGGAAGAGGGCATCAGATCTCATTATGGATGGCTGTGAGCCACCATGTGGTTGCTGGGATTTGAACTCTCGACCTTTGGAAGAGCAGCGGGTGCTCTAAACCGCTGAGCCATCTCTCCAGTCCAACTTAGGAACATTTTTATACCTACCATTTTATCTGTATAATTTTCCATGAAATAGTCAGTTTTAACATGTTTTTCTATATATTTCTTGAATTTAATCAGATATATTTTCCTTGTAGGTCTTCAATTTTATCAGAAAATGTTTATAATTCTACTTTCAATCAACTTAGGAATATTTTTATGCCTACCATTTTATCTGTATAATTTTCCATGATAATCTTCAATTTTAATGTTTTTCTATATATTTTTTCAATTTTATCAGAAATATTTTCCATGTAAATCTTCAATTCTAGCATAAAATGTTTCTACTTCCTTTTCCAATTAATTTAGCAATGCTTTTTATGTCTAACATTTTACTCTTTAATTTTCCATGAAAATTGTCAATCTTAATGTGTTTTTCTATATGCTTCTTCAATTTTGGCAGAAACATTTTCCATGTAAATCTTTAATTTTATCATAAAATGTTTTTACTTCCTTTTTCAATAAAAAATAAAATAAAATAAGTGGAAAAAATAATAGTTAAGTACTAGTTTTATGCATTGTCTATGACATATGCATAAATTAACATATATGTCCATCGTGTGACTACTCAGCAATTATACATTTGAAAAGCAATTGTTTTGAGAAGTATGGTCTTCAAACAACAGATTTTTAATTGGATCAGAATTTTTTAATTACTTTTCTGTATTTCATTTTGTATCTGTCTAGTCACAACAGTTTTCAGAAAACGTATTCATTAAAGTTAATTGGATAATATTATGAGTCACTTTTAACATCAGAATTAGACTCCAAGTGTCCTTCCTCGCCTACGATTAAACGCCATGAAAAAGCGGGCCATCTGCTGAGGGGGTACAGTTACACTTGGCCTTCAGAAGTGCTTGGCATGCTCTATTAGCACTCTTTTAGATTATAAATGGCAAAACAAGTTTACCTTGATCTTTCACATTAAGTCCAGAGTATCTTGGGAAAAATAAATTGGGCATAAATGTAAACCTGTGACGTTTTCATCTAAAGAAGGCAGAAATCAACAGCACTTCGGGTTCAGTTACAATAAAACGTCAGAAGTAACAGCAGAGACTCGACTCTTGAAACCTGTCCTTGGAGAAATATGGCTAACAATGAATCTCTTGAGCAGGGCCAAAATCATCACTGCTCGGCCGTCAACAGCAGTATCCCCCTGATCCAGGGCAAACTCCCTACTCTAACCGTATCTGGGAAGATCCGAGTGACAGTGACTTTCTTCCTTTTCCTACTCTCTACTGCCTTCAACGCTTCTTTCTTGTTGAGGCTGCAGAAGTGGGCTCAGAAGAGGAAGAAAGGAAAAAAGCTCTCAAGGATGAAGGTGCTTCTAAAGCATTTGACCTTAGCCAACCTGCTGGAGACGCTGATCGTCATGCCGCTGGACGGGATGTGGAATATTACTGTTCAGTGGTACGCTGGGGAGTTCCTTTGCAAAGTTCTTAGCTACCTGAAGCTCTTCTCGATGTATGCCCCAGCCTTCATGATGGTGGTGATTAGCCTGGACCGCTCCCTGGCCATCACTCAGCCTCTTGCTGTCCAAAGCAACAACAAGCTTGAACAGTCTATGATCAGCCTAGCCTGGATTCTCAGCATTGTCTTTGCGGGACCACAGGTAAACCATTACTCCTGAGCTTGTGTGAACATGATGATTTCCTATCTAATCTAGACTCCCGGCAGCACCTACTCTAGGTCCTTCAAGAACTTAGTCTCGACATTAACCCTGACTACTTTATTTTCTTGGGCAAACTTCTTAATCTCTCTCTGAGTTTCATTTGTAAAATGGGGTAAATGTCTATTTTACCTGCTTTCATGTTGATTAGGTGAATAATGTATTAAAGTGTTGCCTGTATTAAAATGTCTTCTCACAACTAACTACATCTTTTTCCTCTCCTTCTTTCTCATTCGTCCTCTTAGGAACACTTCAAATAGTGTTTTGCTATGTTCCCAAGACTGTTGTCAAACTAAAAGCCTACAGCTTCAGCCTCTCCTAAGAGGGATTACAGGCATGCTCCCTTTGGGATTCGCTTCTTCTGCTTTTTTTCCACTTGCTCTGGTTGAAATGGATTTAGTGGTTAATGGAGAGAATGCTTAAGAGCTATGACGCTTACATAGATGTAAAATATTTAAACTTTCCTTACTTGAGATTTATTAGGTACCAACTAAGATCTCTGTCACTGAAACCAAGAAAGAATTACCTGATTATTATGTTTGCTCTCTTGGCTAACGGCCCTGCACAATCTGACTTTTGAAAAATTAGATCACTGAAGGAAACGTGACCATTCTTGCAACTAATAAAGAGCCTGTCATTGACAAATGGATAAGTTGTCGTTACGCTTTATAATGCTCTATGTGGAAAACCAGGGTGTAAGATGTCAGAACAAGTAAACTTCTCTAAAATCCAGCAAAGACTTGCCTGAAAAAACAATGGAAATCTTCTGAACTGTCCATGTGTCTAACAAGCAAAATTACTATGCAGAATTCACTAAGTATTGTAAGGAGCCAAGTCAATGTTTCCTCACTGAATTGAGAGAATGGGTATCTAATGAATATGTGTCAAATGGCAGAAGAAATGGGGACAACTGAAATGATTTTATTTTCCTGGTGACAAGCATAATGACTCCTAATGGACAACACATACTAAGAGTGGGTTTCACAGATGTCCCTTGAAATGAGGTTATTTAGCTAAGGTTTGTATTCCTGTATTTTCTGCTTTTTTTTTTCTTAAAGTATGAGCAATGCTTATTGGTTAGTTGGTTGGTTAGTTTTCTTGAAGAAAATAAAATACAAACTGGGGTGGGGGTGGGGTGACATTTTTTGTAGAAAAATATACATGTAAATCTAATACAACTAAATATGAAAACCTAAAAAATATATAAGAGGACAAAGAAGTAATACGTTTAATATGAAATGATTATGAAAGGTTTAGAAGGATGGAAGTTAAATGAAGGACTCTTACATATTTTTCCAGGAAGACTAAAGGTTATGATTGGGTTTCACAGAAAGCTTGTTTGGTTGTAAGGAGAGGTTGAAAGCTATGATTAGTGAGAAACTGAATTGGTAGTTTCTCCTTTTTTTTTTATTGAGTTAAGAATGTACTATGTATTTGTCATAAAACAGTGATTGTGTTTGTCATGTAGAAGTGTATATACTTGCATTAAACTAAATAAATATTTATAGTATCTAATAAGATACTTAGTAGAATACAAATTAACATTATGCTATTGATGTGAAAATAATGCTAGGTGTGGGAATATATACTTCTTGCCCCACCCTTGGAATGCAGAGACAGGACATCAAAAGTTTACGGCCAGTCGAGGTTATATGGAAACAATTATTCAGGCCCGAGTATAGCACCACGGCATAGGTAAATAAATACAGATAAATCCAATCCTCAGCGCTGGTGAATGAAATGCAATTAATTAATTTTAAATGATATAGCACTAAAATTTTGGGTCTATAAATGAATGAAAAAAATAACTTTAATTGTAGAAAGCAGAAAGCCTGATAGCTTTCATGGGTTCAGTATAACGAATGAATGTAGCATTTAAATATTTGTCTTAATTGTCAAATAATAATTGTGCATATCTATACGACATGATGTGATATTTTAATAATTGATGCATCATGTTTTATAAAAAATTAGATGGGGGAATTAGAACAATTATAACTTCAATCTAAAGTGGCTTTTAAAACAAAATATTTTAACAAAATATATGTAGGTTCAGAGTGGAACGAGACAAAAAATAGTAACATTAAGTCATCTACCAATAACAGAGTTAAATGAAGGTAGGATGACATCAGAGGAATCAAGCACTCTGCTAACAGGTCCTGAAAACCTTCACCTGTTGTCTTTCATAGCCCAGATGGCCTCAGATTAGCTAGGTGGCAGAAGATGACCTTGAACTTGTGATCTCCTCCCTGTTTCCTGCGTGTAACACCGAATCCAGTTTTTGTCATGATAGGTATAGACTCAGAGCTGTGTACCTGCTAGCCAGACTCTTTTGGTGTGTAACTTTGAGAACGTTACTTAAACCTAGTGTGGTAATATATCCTTTTAATAGCAGCATCGAGGAGGTTGTAGCAGCAGGATAGGAAACACAAGCCTACCATGGCTAGATGGCTCAAAACAGACAAATATGTAAATGCCTAAGCCGAAGGATGTTATAGTATGTGGAAAACCATCGGCTTTAATTTTGATGATAGTTAAGATTCATTTCTGTCTCTTATTTTTTTCTTCATAACAAGGTTTTTGAAGCTAGCAAGAAAAAAATACTGGAAAATAAAGATTATTTTTCCCCTTTAGGAAAGAGTTAAAGACAATGATTACATAGAAAAATATTATTCACATTTTTCAAAAATTTAGCTTACACTCATACTAATTAGTCGACTTTTTCAAAGTGACCCCAATCACCAAGCAACAGTACACACTGAAAGCTCTTTGTGCCAGGATATGATAACTCAAATCTTAAACTTATCATTTCTGAAAATAAGTTAGAAGGGGAAGAAGGAAGGAAAAGGAGGGGAGGGAGACAGGGCATGAGATACATCAGCAGACAAGCATTGGGAAGAGCTCTTATTTATGACCACACATTTCCTAATTTAGGTGTGGCTGTACATCATTAAATGTCACATTCCTTAATGAGAGTCGTCTTAGACCACAAGAGTGCAGAGTCGTAAAGAATTTACAGGAAGAGTTCATGCTCCTGGCTTATCTTGTTCATGCGGTATACTACCAAAACAGCTTTTCAATTCTGTAGTTGACACAAGCCTGTAGGCAAGAAACATGGGACACTCCTTAGTTTTGGGAGTAAGGAAGTATGGTTTGATGATATGCGGAGACTTGCCTTGACACATGAGCTAATTTACGAAGTACAATGCACTTCTGAACTTGACAAGCAGCCTAAATTCAATAAATACTTACCTCCCTTGAGCAATAGAACGAACATTGTTTAAGGCACAAGAGCCCCTGGCTAGACTCAGTAGTAGCAATAATAAGATGATAAATAATCGTTGAAGACAAAAATATGTGTCAAAATTATGCTAAATGCCTTTACATGGACTATTTCATGAATGTTTCCAACAGCAATATAAATTATGTATATTGTTCTTATTTTTTATATGAAGAAATTAAGCCCATGAGTATTATAGGAGATGCCCAGGGTATGTCTAATGAGTAGAAGTTTTAATATAATAGTTAATTCTATAGGCAAGGTATAAATTACACTACTCCATTTGTTCAGATAGCTATTTGCCTTTCTAGATCTAGGAATCCAATTACTATTAGAAATAGTTAAGAGATAAGCATAAAAATTATATTATATTGGCATGTGCATGGAAATCTTTGCTCATATGATACAGAAATAGATATATAAAGAAAAATACAACTTCTCAGTACAATTAGTGCTGTGTGTGTGTGTGTGTGTGTGTGTGTGAGAGAGAGAGAGAGAGAGAGAGAGAGAGAGAGAGAGAGAGAGAGAGATTTCAGGAATGAACACTGACTTGGTACTAAATACAAACAGGAGACTCACTCCTTCGAAAGACTAATTCTCCTTCTCTGTTGTTAATTGCCTGTAGTTCTTTGTTTAAGAGTGGGAACTATGACCTCTCCCACTTCCAAGGTAAGGTGTCTATTGATATCATTATCAGGCCTTTTTTTAATGTATCTTTGTTGTTAAGGTATCATGGGTGCAGTAACCCTATCGTTTCTGGGAGACAAACTCACAACAGACTTCCTGGTCCTGCTTTCCCCCCCCCCCAAGATAACATCACAACTTTTTTGACCTTTCAAACCACAAATTGCCAGTTAAGCATCAAGATTAAAATAGTCTGTGTACTCTGGTTAAGACTTAGCACTCAGAACCAGAGATCTAGGGTATCAAGTTTGGCTGTGAAGACCCTCTGTAAACCTTGCCACACGTCATCAGTCCTCTTTGTATCTAGACAAACCTACAGTTTGTCCCAGGTACTTCCCTGTATTCTAGTTTCTCTGCTTGAAGAAACCCAAACATGACATGGTGGCACAGCCATAATCTCAGCACATGAGAGACAGAAACTTAAGAGGTTGAAGGTCGCCATCGATAATATTCTTTATTCTGGACAAGCTTGGGCTGGCCTCTATCCAAAGCCAAACCAAAAATAGAATAGCTCAGGGCTCTGCAATGGTTCTTCCCCCATTTAACATCCACTGTGTGGACAATAAGAACACAGTGAGGACAGACACAAGACTTGATATCATAATGGCCAGGGGTCTGTGAATGGTGCCCACAAGCATCCATGGGCCACTTATAGCCAGAGCTTTTAATTACTACACTCCAGCACAGTAGGCAAAGTCTAGCCCACAAGACGGAAAACTTAACAAATGTATATAAGGGGAAAAGTACACAGTTCACACTTATTGATGTATGGCTATGTACTTATGGATACCAAGAAAGGTGTGCCTCAAATGTTTATAATAATGAAGATCAGGCTCTAGCTGGTGTTAGCTTCATAAGTACTATTCCAGGGGCTTTGCACGGAACAACTCAATTGTCGTGACATCACTGCGAGGAAGAATCTATTATGATTTCTATAAATCATATTTCTATGATTTACTATATAGCTGAAGAAACTGAAGTTAAAAAAACTAACAAACTAAACTCACATTTATGGAAATTTAGGCTGTGAGCTATAGTTGGTTTGGGAAACTGCAAATAGAAGATCATATTCCAAGAACAAATGCATATCTTCAATTGCTTCCAAAAAAGAGAAACAGAATGTTCTGGATTATAGCAAAAATGAAACAGACACTGATAAGACCATGAGTCACAGATAAGGGAGAAAAAATAAATAAACAGAAACTGAAGACAGAACCCAAGGACAAAGGAACCACTGAGAGTGAAGTGGATCTCGATATTAATCACTCAGATGAACACAGAGCAGGAAACAAAATAAATCAAACCAAGGCTAAAAGAAATGAATTTATGGGTAATATTTGAATCCCCATATATTTCCCTGTACTTCTGGTTTAAAACTAGTATGTTATGTATTATGGCTATAACATTAAGTCCATATTATCCACTTAATACATTCCCAGATGTGGACAAAATATCATATTCAATGAAGAAATAAGTATCTTCAGTGGCTTTCGAGGAGAGGAAACTGGGTTCTTGATTGTGGTAAAATAGACACTGATAGGAACAAGATTAAGAGAGAAAAATATAAACATCTGTTTACCGTACTTTAAAACTGCAGCTTAACTAAAGTCAAGGTGAAAAGACATATGAGATAACAAAAGACTCCATTTACAATGTGGGGGAAAGTAGACCTGGAAAATTAGCTG
Organism: Tokudaia tokunoshimensis; assembly: GCA_036184795.1. NCBI lineage: Eukaryota > Metazoa > Chordata > Mammalia > Rodentia > Muridae > Tokudaia > Tokudaia tokunoshimensis. Next base: position 20,938,801 of record BTHU01000014.1, read on the forward strand.
ACTTGTTTGGGGTTCCTGGTTTTAGAATGATAGCATGATACTTTGCTGCCCTCTAGTGGATTAATTTAGACTTTATTTTCTACTTGACAAAAGATTTGAAATTGAAAAATCAATGTTGTAAGATACAAGTTGTTTTTCTACTCCACAAAAAAAAAAAAGCGTTTTTCAGAATCCTTTTTTAAAAAGCATGCTCCACTCCTACCCTATAACCTCCCAAAATAATGAAATCCAGGACAAATTGCTAAGTAAACTAAAATATCTTATTCAATGGAAAAAATATAGCATATTAGCCATTTGATAATATCAAAAGCATTTGTTCAAATCTACTTGCTATAGATTTTTTAAAAATCTTTTTCTTCTCTTCTTTGTATCCACATAATGTTACACAGTAAAATGTGGTTTCTCCAAAGGATGCTTGAAAACGACAAACATAAAAAGAAAATGTGCTTTATGGGTCAGGAAAAAAAAAGAATGCGTGACTCCTAGAATTTACTTACTGACTTTTTGTTTTGTTTTTTCGAGACAGGGTTCCTCTGTGTAGCCCTGGCTGTCCTAGAACTCACTCTGTAGACCAGGCTGGTCTCGAACTCAGAAATCCTCCTGCCTCTGCCTCCCAAATGCTGGGATTAAAGGCGTGCACCACCACCGCCCAGCTCTGTTTTGTTTTTTGAGACTGGGTTTTATTTGTGTGTGGTATGTTCTTGGCGGCCACAAGAGGGCACTAGGTCCCCAGAAGCAACATCTATGGCCAGTTGTAAGCTGGGAACGTAGGCACTGTTAAGTACTTAGCCGACACCCCAACCCTGGAATTTATTTTTGAACATAACTTACAGTGCTTTCATTAATATATTCAAGCTGTTCTTTTTAAACGTTTAAAATAAAGATATCATTTTAAAATAGGATTTCACACTCAGAGCAAGGTTGCAAGGACTTTATGATGTCTTGACTACCTATAACCACTAAGTCACCGGATTAACATTTTCTATGCTATTCTGTCCTAGTGCTGTAAAAAGATACTGTGACCAAGGCAACTCTTAAAAATGAAAGCTCTGAGTTGGGGCTGGCTTGCAATTTTAGAGGGCTAGTCTGTGATCATGATCGTGGTGGAAAGCTCATAGGCGTCATGCTGGAACAAGAGCTGAGAGCTTGCCATCCTGGCCTGTAATCAGCAGGCAAAGATTTCGGGCAGGACTGGGCCAGCAGTGCTCTTTTGAAACCTCAGAGTCCACCCTCAACAACGCACTCCCTCCAGCAAGATCACATCCCTCAGTCCTGCCAAACGTCAACTGTGGGGTAAGCTTGCAAATATATGAGCCTGTGAGGGACATTCTCATCCAAATCGCCACAGCTGTCTCTGCTCTGAAATGGTTTTGAGTTGTTTAAAAAGTTGAGGATATGGTATTTCTTTACCAGTCTGGGCATTGCTGTGTGTTTAAGAGATCTCATGCACCCCCACAATAGGGGTATTAAAATGAGGAAATTAGCCCTTATGGGATCGTATCATTTAATCTATATGCCAAATTCAAATTTTATTTGGCATATCTAGTTTGTTTCCTGCTCTTTAAAAACATTTTTACTTAAACAACTTTTAAATAATGTATGTTGATCATGTTTTCCCCTCCCTCAATCCTCCCAAATCTTCCCCAATGTCTACTCTTTTAACAAAAGAAAACCCAAGGTTAAATGGTGGTTTCTATGCTGTCACCGAAGTCTCTTTCCCTGGAATTGTTCCTGTCTCCTTCCATGTTTTATAAGAGTGATACTTTTGAAGACAATAGGTCATTTGCAAATTGCTCTTCAGTTTAGGTTTATCTGTATCTTAAGTAAGCATACTGGAGATGTAATGTTGGTTTCATATCAATGCATTGTCTGAGGAGACAAATGATGTCAACTTGTCCTCTTATCTATAATGTTAATTACATAGTTATTTCTCCATTATAAAGTTGTCTTACTCTTTATGATGAATAAGTGTCTAGAAGGTGATACTTTGATATTCTCTCAATGTCCTAGCCCCAAATTTCACTGATTATTTTTGCCAGTTACTGATAATTTTTTGTTGAAGTCAGTATTATAGAGATTAGCAAACAACTCCATTTTATTACCTTTATTAACATTCTATATTAAAGAAAAGCTTTTAGTTCTGCCCATTTTTGTTCTTATGTAACTTACATTCAAGAGGATTCATGGATTCTTTCTTTCTTTGATAGTTTATCACTAATTTTTATTTGTTGGTTTTCAAACAGAGTCTTGCTGTGTAGCTGTGGCTGGCTTGGAACTTGCTAAGCTGGCCTAGAACTTATGAATTCTGAGGTCTGCTCGGCTCTACCTCCCAAATGCTGGAATTAAAGGAGTATGCCACCAAATCTTGCTTTTATCATTACTTTTGATTAGTTTCTTTCTTGTTGTTTGATTATTAAACTGTGTCAGATTTATCCAACTGGATTTTAGTCTCTTGTTCATACTCAAGTCTTCTCTAAACAGTTCCGGACTCTTGCACCACCAACTGAAGAACATACTGTATTTTGTTTGCCTCAGGCTTTGGGCCATCTACTCCAATGAGCACTGGATTCTTTTGGTAAAGGAAGGAATTTGGAAACCAAGCTTTAACCTGCTCTCTAGGGCAGAACTAAAATAAATATAAACATATAAATACACAGACACATTCGCAAATAGGCTCTTACCTACTTTTATTGCTGTATAGTCTCACATAATTGTATGATCTCCCATAATTCATTCAGCCAATGCTCTGTAAAAGCTCATGTAGATTATTCTGACACTTTTTGGTTCCAAATAATGCACCATCAGTGAATGATCTCCTGCACAATTCTTTCCACATATTAGGTTTACAGATATATGTTTAAAGTAAATCTCTGGGTGTAGGACTGGTGATGAATAAATGCTATCTTGGAACTGTCCAGAGGAATAGAACCAATAGATGTATATAGAATTCTAAGAGAGGATTTATTAGAATGGCTTATGTGGGGCTCTCTTGGACCACCATAGTCAGGGAAGCAATGATCCACCAGAGACATGGTGTGTAGTTCTGTTCTCCACAACTCAGTAGCTGCGGTTGGTTCAAACTTTAGGAGTCTGACCTCCAACTGGTTTATTCAGGAATGTTTAAGCACAGCAGAACTTGGTGGAAATTTTTCTGGTAGTAATTGACTCAATCTCATGTACACAATGATCACATCAAAAGTCTTTGCAAATTATATGTGAGATGATTCATAAAGATGGGGTCTACAGATTGACATGTGATATCTTCCGTAAGGATGCATTCTATAAATTGGCAAGCTGATGATAAGGGTCTGGGGGGAGGGTTTGCTGTGGTCCCAACTCACATAGAGTGCAAAGGCACCAGGTTATTCACCACATTGACGCCCAGCCTTCTGTAGTTGTGTAGTTCCTGGACAATCCCACGACCTTGATCTATAGACAGAAGCTTGGGAAAGCCAGAAACTGGGAGATTCGAAACAACAGAGACCATTACAGGGCACCAGTTTGAGGCTGGGGGCGGGGGGGGGGGAAGCTAGGTGGATAGTTGCCACCATAGAAGCAAATCCAAAAGCTGAGCAGTCAGGAGCCTGCTGTCTGAGGCAAGACAGCAGCAAGAACATCCGAGGACTCTGGAAATGTAGAGGAATGCAGGCCCAAGTTTCCTTCTTTGTACGCTTAGCTCTGTGCGGGCCTTAAGCCGTAAGCAGTGCTGTTCACAGGGATCTTCCTCCCTTGGTTGGCTGAGCCACATGTCAATCATCTCCAGGATGCACCTTTACAGATACATACAGGAATATGCTTTACCAGCTTTATAGGCACTTCCCAACCCAGTCAAGTTGACAACCAAAATTACCCATTGCTTTTGTAACTGTTAGTTATTGTCGGGTGACTAACATACTCCATTATGGTGGTACTGACTTGCATTCCCGCTAGCCACACATAGAGGTGTTGGTTTCCACAGCATCTTGCCAAAAATACACTGCTGCACATTTACATCGTTGCCAGTCCCATTAGTGAAAATACCCTTTGTTATGTAACTTACTGACATGTTATTGGGGGGGGGGGGAGGAAGGAGTTTTCTCTCCATTCTTTTCCTCATGGAAGAAAGGATGTAGTCAAAAGACTCTGAATGTATAAGCAAACATTCATTTGGAAAAGAAAGGCAAGTAAACGCTGCAAAGAATTTTCAGTGAGCTCTCTCAAAGGAGTTAGTCGGTCAGTGAGGCCTGTGCCATAAAGGAGCTTTATGAATATGGGGTGGGTAAAGTGACTTCTTTCCCCTCCCCAGTCATGATGCAACAGATCTCTCTTTTTGCCATATTTCTCCCCATGACCCTCTAGAAAATGGTGTAAGGGAGACGATGTGAAAGAAAGGTCATGGAATTGAGCAGAGGTCTTTCGAGGATGTGAGCTCTTTAGTGGGCACGTGTGGGAATCTTCCCAGGAGCCTTGTTTTTGATACAGTGGGAGAGACCTAACCACTGCCCCTCAAGGATGATTAAACACAAAGGAGCTTTCTACCCCCAGGAGATACCCGCTACCAAGATACTCAGCAGACCCCCCCCCCCAGGGTCTCAGCTCTCAGAACACAGAGTGACGATAGATTGTTGCAAAAGCAGGACGTGGAGAGTCAACCCCGAACAAAGAAAGCATCTATCTTTTATATCCTTCTTGCAATGGGGGTGGCGTGCTATAAGTCATATGTTTTTAAATTTACAGGTCAAGAGGGATTTTTGCAATAAGATTGTTGACAGTTTGTGGCCTTCCCCGGAACCCAGTAGCAGGAGGGGGGCGGTGCTTCAGAGAACTGTCACGTCTTATTTTGTCCTGACTTGGTCAGCACAGCCTCAGCTTGGTCACTTTGTCTGCTCAAAACTTTGTTTTTACATTCTTAGAGCCTTGTTTAATGTTCTCAGAAAACTCTGTCCTAAGATCAGGGCAGGAGCTTACCAGTTCTCCAGCCAGGCTAATTGTCTCCCTGTGGCTTCTCAGCCATTCTTAAAGGGGCAGCTTACAAATTTAAGCTTTTACCAGCTCATCACAGAGAGGCACTGTTACTGGGGAAGAAACCTTGCTCTCCACAATACAATTTTAGTTTTCTTGGTTCCCCCAGAGCTAACTTCTTTCTGAGACTGTCCAAGGGGACGTTCATTACTGATCTCATGGCTGTCAGCCCGTTAAAACTTTTTTTAAAAAAAAAATGAAGCTTTATCTGCATATGTAGCGGAGGATGGCCTCGCTGGATATCAAAGGGAGGAGAGGCCCCTGGTCCTGAGAAGGGCCCCAGTATAGGGGAATTCCAGGACAGAGAAGTGGGTGGATTGGTGAGCAGGGAGAGAAGGAATAGGTTAGGGGGTTTTCAGAGGGGAAACCATGAAAGAGGATAAGGTCTGAAATGTAAATAAAGAAAATATCTAATAAAAAAAGTTGAGGCTGGGCAGTGGTGGCGCACGCCTTTAATCCCAGCATTTGGGAGGCAGAGGCAAGAGGATTTCTGAGTTCGAGGCCAGCCTGGTCTACAAAGTGTGTTCCAGGACAGCCAGAGCTACACAGAGAAACCCTGTCTCGAAAAACCAAAAAAAAAAAAAAAAAAAAAAAGTTGAAGCTTTATATTGAGATCTGGTGCCCAGGTTTTATAACTTTTCAAGCCATAAAAAAGCAAGAGTGACACTCCCGGAGGATCCGGCTATACCACTCCTGGGCATATACCCAGAGACTTTACCTGCATGCAATAAGGACACATGCTCCACTATGTTCATAGCAGCCTTATTTATAATAGCCAGAAGCTGGAAAGAACCCAGATGTCCCTCAACGGAGGAATGGATTCAGAAGATGTGGTATATCTACACAATGGAATACTACTCTGCAATTAAAAACAATGAATTCACGAAATTCCTAGGCAAATGGTCAGAACTTGAAAATATCATCCTTAGTGAGGTAACCCAATCACAAAAGAACACACATGGTATGCAGTCACTGATAAGGGGATATTGACCCAGAATCTCGGAATACCCTAGACACAATCCGCATATCAATAGATTTCTAAAAAGATGGAAGGAGAGACCCCTGGTCCTGGAAAGACTGGATGTAGGGGAATGCCAGGACAGAGTAATGAGAGGGGGTTGAATGGGGAAAAGAGGGAGGGAAGGGGGCTTATGGGACTTTCGGGGAGGGAGGAAACGGGAAAGGGGAAGTGATTTGGAATGTAAATTAAAAAAATAAAATAAAAAAAAAAAAGCAAGAGTGGGGGTCCCTGCTACCAGACCGCTCTCCCGACAACACTGCTCTTTCCACTCAGTATTATCAGAATAGAAAGAAGGCCTGAGAGCATTCTCCAGTTCCGTCCATTCTAAAATGTGTAACATGTGGGCCAGGTGTGGTGGCATATGCTTTTGACCCCAGCACTCAGGAGGCAGAGGGAGGTGAATCTCTGTGAGTTTAAGGCTAGCCTGGTCTACAAAGCAAAACCAGAACAGCCAGGGCTCTGTTACACAGAGAAACCCTGTCTTGAAAACCCCCAAAATAAATAAACATTAAAAAAAAATTAAAAGTATAGAATTTTACTAGGCCTTTCAATATCTAAAACAAATTTAACATGTATTTTAGGGATATATTCTAAAAGACACAGTTTTAAACACTATGGATGTGAAAGAATAAAATCACTTTCTAAAATGTCTTCTCAGCATAACCACGGGGAGTTGAAACCGCAGGCGAGGTTTAAGTCCTCCAGTGATCATCTTTCTTCAAGTCTGAAATAATTCTACCAAGTACAAAATCCTTACGGGGTCGTCCAAATGAAGACAAACACAGTTCAAGGAAATCTCCCTCACAAATGTCAATACAGTGGTCAGAATGCAGTGCCTAGGAATTCAGAAACCACTTTAGGTTTGAAAGTCAGAAGACGCTAGGCAATGGTGGTGCACGCCTTTAATTCCAGCACTTGGGAGGCGGAGACTGGTTGGATTTCTGAGTTCGAGGCCAGCCTGGTCTACAGAATGAGTTCCAGGACAGCCAGGGCTTAAAAAAAAAAAAGAGGAAGAAACACTTTCGGGCAAAGACACATAACTTTTTCTTGTTTGTTTGTTTACTTGTTTCCACAGTTATATATCTTCAGGATGATTTACCTGGCAGACGGCTCTGGTCCCGCAGTTTTCTCGCAATGTGTGACCCACTGCAGCTTTCCGCAGTGGTGGCATCAAGCCTTCTACAACTTTTTCACCTTCGGCTGCCTCTTCATCATCCCCCTCCTCATCATGCTAATCTGCAACGCCAAAATCATCTTCGCCCTCACACGAGTCCTTCATCAAGACCCACGTAGTACGTATTCCTTAGATCTAAGAATCACTGTAGACAAATGGTATTTAAACAGTAACACACAGAGTGGTCCGTCGTGCTTTAGAAACGGCGGCAAAACGGTTCACAAAGGTTAGGTCATTTAATAATTTATGATCACCCCTTGAAATAATATTTTTACTATATACTCAATTTATAGATGAGATCTTTTACTGACACCTTACGTTCTCATTTTTCACCGTGGAATAAAGGTCATATAAGGGCTCAGAAGTCCCGACACGTCCTTGAAGATTTATGCTCAGTAGAGTGGGGGGGGGGTGGGGGGGGAGAGACATTTTCGACAGTGGTGTAGCCACTTCATAAGGTGCCACTGCTCCTACAAGCAACTGTACTGGCTGGTTTTGTGTGTGAACATGACACAAGCTAGAGTTAACACAGAGAAAGGAGCTTCAGGTGAGGAAATGCCTCCATGAGATCCAGCTGTAAGGCATTTTCTCAATTAGTAATCAATGAGGGAGGGGCCAGCCCATGGTGGGCGGGGCCGCCCCTGGGCTGGTGGCCCTGGGTTCTATTAAGAAAGCAGACTGAGCAAACCACAGGAAGCAGGCCAGTAAGCAGCCCCCCTCCATGGCCCATGCATCAGCTCTGCCTCCAGGTTCCTGTACTATTTGAGTTCCTATCCCGTCTTCCCTTTGGTAAAGAGCAGTGATGTGGAAATATAAGCCGAATAAATCCTTTCTTCCTCGACTTAATCTTTGGTCATGGTATTTCATTGCAGCAATGGAAACCCTAAGAGAGCAACCTTCTTGAAATTCATTAGGTCCTTTGGCACAGCCATATTCACTGGAGTCCTGAAGCCAGCATGTCAGAGTTCCAGCACAGCTGAGCAGAATGCCGGATTCGCTGTCTTTCTCTCTCTAACTTTTGGGTTTCGGTCTCTGCATGTTGCACTCTTGGGGGCTTTCTGCATTGTGATTCATTTTATGTCTTTTCCTGAAAAAATTATAGTCTGAGTCTTTTTTGAGAAAACTCCTGAAATTAACTTTATCTGGTCACTCTTTGGAACTCTTCCTTATGCCCTGGAGATCATTAAGCACAGATAAGCACCTACGATGAACCATTACAATGGGAACCTTCTTGAGGTATTTGCCCCTAAGCAAACTCAAACTGTATAATTGGTGCAGGGTTAACAGGAACAACAGGCAAACTCTGGCCAGGAGAAAAGATGACAGGCTTAGAGTGCTCTTAAATGTAGTTTTAAGATAGGGAATCATACAGGGTACACCCCTGGAAGAATAAAACTCAGTAAATAAGATGGATCGACAAGAATAAACTTTTCCTACTTTATAGCATAAATGATGAAATGTACATTAAAAAGAGTTAGATATTAGTATTTGCTATTCATAAAAAGACCAATTCAGATATTTCCTGTTTGTCTGGAGGACTTTAAAGCTGCAAATGTTTGCAGCCTAAAATCAGGCAGTCATATAATAAGTGTGTTGGCTTTGGTGGAGACATTCTTTAGACTCTTTAAATCGGAGTTATAAGGCTAATAATAAGAATAAAATCTGTTCTGTTTATATTTTCTAATTGTGACTGAACTTGTAAGCATGAACATGTAATGATAAAAAAACGACCAAACACATCAAGTGTACCACATGGATAATCATTAGCCTGTCTTTGTTCTCTAACAGTTGTATAAATAAAGAAGCACCTGGTTGTTAGTCTGTCAAAACTGCAAGATTCACCAGACCATGGAGCCTGACCCCTTGGCTCACTCCTTATCACCTCTGCAGGTTCCTGTCAGCCAGGATCTCCATGAGGCCCCCCAGGAAGACCCACCCCACCCCCACCCCACCCCTGGTAGTCAGGTAGTCATTCATTAATGAATCTTCCCTTTTTTTTTTTTTATCATTTCAGTTTTGTGAGGAAGCTGACTAAACAATTATTCTTTGTCTCTATTTAACAGAGCTACAGCTGAATCAATCCAAGAATAATATCCCAAGAGCTCGGCTGAGAACTCTAAAGATGACAGTCGCATTTGCTACCTCCTTTGTCGTCTGTTGGACTCCCTACTATGTCCTAGGAATTTGGTACTGGTTTGATCCGGAAATGTTAAACAGGGTGTCAGAGCCAGTGAATCACTTTTTCTTTCTCTTTGCTTTTCTAAACCCATGCTTCGACCCACTTATATATGGGTATTTCTCTTTATAACTGGGGGACTACACAAGAACTCATATAGAAACTCATATATGAGGTAACTTACTTCACCGGTTGAGAATAAGCTCAAAGCTTGCAACACACCTATATTCAAGCGAGGCAGGGTTTAAGCTTAGGTTATCAACCTTGTTCTTGTACAGAGTTTGTTGTTAGAGTCTCAAAAGACCTTCAAACAAATACTGAAATTTGTCTTTAATCATAAGCTTCTAAACTAACCTCAGCCTTGTCTGATGTTTTATTGCATATGACTTGGGATTTACTTCCTCCTTAGATAATAATATATAAATACTTAAAATGGTTACATCCTAAGGTAAAAAGCACCAAAAGGTAAGGCTGGAAAAGCACAACATATTCAATAACATCAGCATGATTTGGGGAGGGTTTTTTTTTTCTCAAAGGGGGCTCACAGACTGGCTCTATCCCAACACCCAGAGCCCACAGAGGGCAGAATCACTGTACATAGGTCATCAGCAAAAACAGATGCTATCCCAAGACCTAAGGCACAGAGAAACAGGCTGATGCTATCCCAGTGCCTAGGGCACAGAGCAGAATCTCTCACTGCCCATAGGTTGGGAGCAATAATAGGGATGATGCTATCACAACCTAGAGCACAGACAGAACAGAATCTCTGTCCATAGGTCAATTTTTAACTGCAATGACTAAAACACTTAATTTTCTCTTTTACTTTAAAAGTGTTTTCGATTCTTATTCAGCAGCAAATCCCACCAGCCTGGCAAGATTATTTACATGATACAAATTAATCCCATTTACATGCTACAGATTGTGACTACACAGTGAAAGTATTTAGAAGGGATAGACATTTTTTTCTCCATGGGCTGTTAGACTAGTCCATAGAATATTCCATACTGTACAGTATATGGAGTTTATGTTAGCTGACAGTCATGAATAGTGTTTTAATATAATTAAGAAAATACATATAGTAATTATCTTGTAAGCAGCTATACAATCCACTTTAACAATAGGTGGAACTTTTGTCTATCTCCTTAACCTACCAAATCATTTTCCACAAATATATGACGGAAGTCAATGAAAAACATCAAGCAAATATACAAACAAAAGAGGAAGTTCGATGTCTTAAAGGAACTCAAGGCAGGAAACCATACAATTTCCCCTATACAGACCAAACACAACAGTAGAGGATATTAGAGAAGAGAGAAGTAAAACTCTTTTTTTTTTTTTTTTTTTTTTGGTTTTTCGAGACAGGGTTTCTCTGTGTAGCCCTGACTGTCCTGGAACTCACTTTGTAGACCAGGCTGGCCTCGAACTCAGAAATCCTCCTGCCTCTGCCTCCCAAGTGCTGGGATTAAAGGCGTGCGCCACCACCGCCCGGCGAAGTAAAACTCTACATGTGAAAAAAAAAAAAAAAACAACTACTGCTGAAAAAGAATGCAATCCCCAAAAATATGTCTGCAGAGTACCACTACTTCATTCGACTCACGTCCGTTTTTATCATGAAAAACGGGAGGAGGCAAAAATAAGAACACAATACCCACTCACTCGGGAAAGTATAGGAACTTGAATTCAATAATTATCCAATAGACAATGTTGTGAACTACGAAATGCCATGCCCAAAGTGAGAGTAAATTGTAAATACGTCAGACTGTGCGCACTGACGAAAGCAAACAGCCGACCAACGGCAAGTCCCTTCCCTTCTTCCCTTTCTTATTTTCTACTTTGGATTTTGCAGCGTTGTTGGATTTTTTTTTCCAGATTTCACCTTATTTTCCATTTGCTCTCCTTTTTATCTTCTGTGTTACTCATACTTTCAAATAATCACTGGTAGAGGTCTGTTAGCATTTTGTCTAAGCTCCTCCTCACAGTTACCTGGCAACAGCCAGTCAGTTACACCTGACTCACTACAAAAGGGACTGCTTGTCCCCTTCTCTCTCTCTCTTGCTCTCTTGCCTTCTTGCTCCTGCTCTAGCCATTCCCCCTCTCTCCCCATTCTCCAACCCCCTCTCTCCACCTGCCCATGACCTACCTCTACTCCCCCCTCTCTCTCTATCTCTCTCTCCCCCTCCCTCCCTCCCCCCTTCTCTCTCTCTGTCTCCTAACCTCTCAACTCCCCAAGCCCTGAATAAACTCTATTCTATACTATATAGGGTAGTGCGGCTGGTCCCTCGGGGGAAGGGATGCCCCAGCATGGGCCCTCAGAGGCACCCCCTTCCCACACAGCTGAGTACACAACCACCAAACACATTCATTCTCTCCTTGTCTTTTTATAAAACACAACAAGTTCTATCCTTCAATTGAGTGGAACTCAAAGTTTCCCCTGTGCTGAAAGAAATGCTCCAAGTTCACACGTGCACTTATACCAAGACAGAGGACTTAGCTAAGTCAGAACAATACCAGTCTAGCTTCATAGCATGTGTACTCCTAAAATGATAATAAATCTTACTTCTTAATTTAAAGCAAAAAATAATATATATATGTATGGACAAGGTAATCCTAAGGGCTTCATCACATCTCTGTCTAAAATATATATGTCTCTCATATGGTTTCTTATGTGTTCAAGAAACTGTTCTATTCAGGTATTGCCTTGGGCATTTTAAAGATATATTCAACTTAGAGTTATCTTAATACAAAGGCCCTTAAGTAGACCATGAATCGAATTATATGTCAATAAATTTTTGTTTGTTTTAGTCCTGTTTGTATTATTTTAGACATTTACTATTATTATTCAGGAAAAGAATTTACCAACTAAACCAGACTGCCAAAAAAAAGTTTAATAATGCCATCTTGATTATATAGAAATTAGTAAATAAAATATATCTAACTATAGTTGTTCATTCATATATATGTTCATGTGCATGAATCCTAATGTTAAGACTGAAACTGTCAGTTCAGTACACCTAGTTAGTCTTTTAAACATCATAGCTTGTTTAAGATTCAGTATGTTTGGAAAATGTTGTAGAAAATATTTAATCCCAACCCAGGGATTCTATCCCACCTTAAACCATTTAGTTCCTGGATAAAGCACACACACACACACACACACACACACACACACACACACACACCCTTTATATTTACAATAAGTCTTAAACAGCACAAGAGCTGGGCAGATAGTACCCTCTATGCTATTAGAGTCTTCTTTCCTATGGATAACCCAGAGTTATTACTTTTACTATGTTTCATCTGGGCTGCTCTTAACTCTAGTTGACCAGCCCTCAGGGCCACGTTTCAAATATGGAATAACCACACTGGCATTGCTGACTTTAGTTTATAGATCAGCACTTCCCTGACCTTAAGGTCGCCATCTTTATCATATATATATATATATAAAAGAGAATAAGAGGTACTTTGTTCTGGAGCCAAATACAATGACCATGCTCTGAGAATAAGTATTTAAGCGACTCTTAAAAGGATAAATCAAGGTGGTAACAGTTTTCAAGAAGCTTTTATAGTTATAGAACAAAAATGAAAGCCCTTTAAAAGTACATTGCTGGGAACACCAAGCAATTGCGTTGCAGAAATACAACTTAGATGTTATCTGATGACATTCTTACCCTTTGACTTAGTTGAAGCTAGGAGTCTACCAGTGCATTCCAGAAAATAGCATCTGACCAAACAAGAATGTTAGGTCCAACACAGAAGTAAGCAGTGATCAGCTAGGTAAGAGGGCTAAAGCTAGCCCAAAAGAATTTGGCTCTAAACCTGAGGCACTTCAGCTGTCCACATCCCACAAATTCTAACCCATCAGTCAACCTTCCAGAATTTTTAACACAGGTGTGCCTTATTTTCAGGGAACTTTAGTTCACACACACACACACACACACACACACACACACACACACACACACGAGTAAGAATGTGAAGAGTTCATTGTGGGCTCAAGAAACGAGGAGGGAGCAAGGAGAGAAGTATCAACGTCTATTCCGTCCTTGCCCGTATCTAGTTTGTAACTGTCTTCAATCACCAGTTGTTTGTTTAGATACCTCTTAGAACTACTGTGTGTGTGTGTGTGTGTGTGTGTGTGTGTGTGTGTGCGCGCGCGCGCGCACACACACACACACACACACACACACACACAAAATCTACTTGTGGTCCTTTGTGAGTCAAGCTATGAAGTAGGAGAAGCAGGTTCACCATCACAAAGGAGATCAAGTGCTTGATACAGACATCAAAGGAGAGCTTGTAAGACTTGGTTTTTTCCTTCCACCATGTGCAACCCAGCCATGGAATAACTCAGGTTTTCAGATTTGTCAGCAAGTGCCCTTACCTCCTGAGCATCTTTCTGGCCCACTGTCTTTACTCCTGGGTGTGATCATTCATACATAACTTTCTTTACCTTTTGGATTTTCTAGAGTTTGAAACATACACTTATAATTAAAATATTTTGGAGATGGGACCCCAGTCTGAACCTGATATTCATTTGCTTCTTATAACCTTATATATTATCATACTCATAACCTGACGGTAATTTTGTATAAAATTTTTAGTGCACCTCTGCTTTGACTGTAACCTATCACATGAAGTCGTATATAGCATCTAACACTTAACAGGCTTTGGATTTTACAACATTTCAGATTTTGAATAATCAGGAAAACTTATGGTAAAACTCCAGGGGAAGAAAAACAGCTCATTTCTGTGTAGTTTACCTCACAGTAATACCAATTATTTTCTCATAGAACATACAAAGCACCTTGTGTATTGCACAGAAATAGGAAAGAGGTGTCACTACTCAGACAGAATTCTAGACAGGATTCAGAGAATCAAGCCAAAGATCAGAGCAACAGAAACACACACACACACACACACACACACACACACACACACACACACACAGAGAGAGAGAGAGACAGACAGACAGACAAACACACACAGACACAGACACACACACACACACACACACAGAGAGAGAGAGAGAGAGAGAGAGAGAGAGAGAGAACACACAATAGAAACCAAAGACTATTGAGGCCAACCTGATCTATGGAGTGCATTCCAGGACTGCCAGGGCTATACAGAGAAACCCTGTCTCAGAAAAAAAAAAGAAAGAAAGAAAGAAAGAAAAGAAAAAAAAGAAAGAAAGAAACCAAAGACTGTTAAAGATGAGTAAAGACCAGAATTCAGTAAAGAAGTTCCCACTAAGGCACAAGAAGGTCAAACTATGAAGTAGAAGCAAGTTCGACAGCACAAAATATGGTCCTATCTTTTAGCCCCACATAAATAACCAAGGAACCCTGTTAGACAGGCAGATTCTTAGCCTCACACTTCAGAAGGAATGCTGAGTGGGGTCTAACAAAATGTACTTTAACTAGGAGGTAAAGAGGCTTGATGATATTTGATGTCCTCTGAGCCGAAAGGATCTAGATATCAAACCGTGCAGGAAAGAAGCTAAAGGAAGATGCCCTGCATCATATTGTTTCAGTCAAGAAAACAAAAGGCATAGAATGAGTTAGTGTTGATGAGAACAGGAAGTTAAAACCGGTCAGACCGCTTAGGGACAGGAACCTGAATTCTTTTTCTTGGCCAGAAATGTACTTGGTTCTCTTCTGGCGGAGTCAATTTTTCCTAATTGTGTTTCCTACTATCTTTCTTTTCCTTCTACACAAGTGAAGTGAGCCCCACTGCCGGGGAGCTACACATGAGATGTGACCAAGAGGCATGGGACTGCCTGGACTGACTGCCCCTCCCTCGTTGCCTTGCCCGAGCCTTCCCTAAGTCCTGAGAAAGCCTGGAGTCTTCAGCTTGTCAGTGCCCATTGTCAGGGACACAATCCTGCTACACAGGACCTCTCCTCGTTCTTTCTCTTGAGGTTCCACCTATACAACCATCTTCTTATCTAAACTCATTTTCATGCTGTCTGTAAAATTCATTCTAGTATGAGGCAAAGGACCTAAATGGCCCTGCCTAGGGTAGCTCTGGTGGTCCTTGATTTCATTTTTCCAGTACATTAGCTCTGTGGTGTACAAATACCTGTGGCAAGAGAGCCTCCGTTGCTCCAGTGACTACTGCATTTTCTGTATGAGTTTAAACTGCAATTGAGTCTAGTGGGGATTAGTGACTGTGGCTAAAATCCCAATCTCTCAAATAAGGATTGGGCATTGTTTCATGAAGGTGTTCAATAGCCTCCCTTCCCCAGTCAGAACAGATCCAGATGAAATTACAGCATATTACCCAGAAAAACAAAAAACAGAAAAAAACAAAAAACAAAAACAACAACATGAAAATTTGAAAGCCCATTTAGGGATTTTCAGGGTTTTATTTTTTGTTGTTGTTCTTATTAGTCACAAGTTAAATATGACAGCATAATTGTTACATTTTTTTCTCTGCCGTCACCGTTGCCTACACAATTAAACAATTAAAATGTCCTGGAGGGGCTGGAAAGTGGCTCAGTGGTTGAGGGCACTTATTCCTCTTCCAGGAGACCTGGGTTTAGTTCCAAGTATCTGCACCCACAGAGTGGCTCACAGCCATCTATAATTCCATTTTCAAGGTATCTGATACAGCAGGAACATATGTGGTATACATACATACACGCAGGCAAAATACACACATAAACTAAAAACAACATTTTTTTAGAATGTCCTTGAAACTGTATTGAAATTGCTAGCTTATGATGATTTGTCTTCTTTTAGTCTATAAACAATTTTCAAAAATATTCCAAAAATTGTGATCTTTACATTGCTGTAGTCTGTGTAGGCTGTTGCGTAGACCCCCCCCCACCTTTCTCAAGACTGCAAAGTGCCCACAGATTTTTATCTATTATAAGGGCCCACTCTGGTTCTGGGAGAACTAGCTCTTGCTATGCCCTTATAGGACTGGAAGGTTGACAGGGATCTCCAAGCTTTCATCTCTGAACAATGCAATCTTCAAATTCCATCACAGTGAGTATTCGGTTTCAACATCTGAATCTGGGTGACGTAAACACATGTAGTTTGCAACATACGTATTCCAGGCCACAGCCCAAATCAGTGAATAACTATTAAGGTTTTAATAAAGACTTTCCCTTTACAAAAGAATTACCTCTGGGTTAAATAGTTAGCTTCCAACCAGTTCAAATTTTAGACACCCTTGAGCAAAGATCTTGCTCAAAATTCAGGAAGCTATGTATTAATATGCTGACTGGACACCAGTAATCAATTTTTAATCATGAAATTGGTGGTCCAGTCTCTGAGATGTAGGTATAATGTACCAGAAGAACACCAGGCTAGGAAGAACACTGAATTCTAGCCCTGGTTGTATGAATAAAAATGATATGAATTTATTTGAGCCATTTAATCTCTGAGTCTTCTGTAAATCAAAGAAATTGTACATTGAACATCTTTACTGTGCTATTATTTAATGTTTCAGAAGTATGAAATAAGAGAAACAAATTTGGATATGTTCTGTCATTATAAAAACAATATGATTGTTGGTTATATATAATTTACAATACAAACATTTGGATTTACAGAATTTTCACACGCATATATGTTTCAGGAACATACACATCACAGTATTCACCTACAAAATTTACCAAGATCAGGTCATCGTAAATGCATCCTGGTATCCTGGAATGGATTCTGAGGGGAATGGTTAGCAGAAAAACCTGTGCTATCTTAGTTAAAGGTATGGTTTTAATAGTATTGCATGAATATCGATTTCTAAGTCATGAAAAAAATGCACCCAAGTAATAGACAATGGACGTTATTTGAATAATTCAGATAAATTCCATATTATCTTTCTAAATTTTCTGTAAATCTGAAATTATTCTAAAACAAATGTTTGCAAGTGAAATTATTACACGGCAACATTAGGATGCAGCCATGGATTCACATATACATACATGCACACGGACTCAGCACAGAGACAGAGAAAAGAAGACAATGGACAGTTAACGCCAGGGTGGAGAACGAATGAGTGTAGACATGACAAACATCGAGCCACATTTATTGTTATTACTATTACTATTATTATTCTTTAATCTTTTTTTACAGTCCAGTCATTACCCCCCTTCAGGTCCACCCTCTGGCAGTTCCTCATTCCATGCCCCCTCCCCCACCCTCCCCCACCAGACCTTCTTACTCCCTGGGGTCTCAAGTCTCCCACTGAGGTCAAACCAGGCAGTCCTCTGCTGTATATGTGTCAGGGCCCTCATATCAGCTGGTGTATGCCGCCTGGTTGGGAGCCACACTCTTTTTTTTTTTTTAATCAAGCCATACAACAGAGACAGATAGTTTTTAAATTAGAAAAGTTTCCCTTAAATCCATGGAAACCAAAGATCTCTTTGGACTAAGGAAATAAAAAATTATTTTCCCTAATAGCATTAACAGATACAGAAAAAGTCAGACACAAAGCTAGTAAAAAAAAATATAAAAACTTGCTTTAACATAGCAAAGTTCTTTGCCTTGAGAAGCTACTGAGTTTACTCACAGAAAACTTTTTTGTCTAAAATCACAGATTTTCAAAAACTTTACTGTTTGAATTTCCCACATTAAGATGAATCTATCATTTGTTGTTAAAATATACAAATCGAGTTGTTAAAGAGAAATAGTTTTCATAGTCAACAAGTTATAGAATCATAGCAAATAAATCTGTATTTTGTAGTTTCCAAGAAGACAATAAAGACAATGTCTTGGGTCCATATTGTAGTTTAGACCTAATGTAGACCTTTTAATTAGACAAGGATGGGAGGAGGGGTGCTTGCTTCTTTTCCTTCCAGCCTATGGATATCCTACCTCATATTGGTGTCTCCTAAGCCTTATGCTTCCCTAATGTCCTCAAGTAAATATATCCAAGTCCTTTGTTTGGAAATGTAATCCATGTTTCCTCTAAGACGTTAATTCCCTCCTTGCAACAAGTCTCTCAGACTCCCTCTTGAAATTAGGATCTTTTCTTCAGGTGGATTTGTTCTTACTGAGCTCAAGTCCCTGCCAAGGATGAGAAATTAGCAGACAAGTCAGCAACAGAATATCAAGTTCAAAAGAAAAAAAAAGAAACTGGAATGAGGAGTAGCCCATCATCACAGACAATAAAAACATTGTTGAAAGGCATACTCAGAAATGGCAATATAGGACTTGTGAGAATTAATAAGCAACAATGAAATAGGATGAATACAAAAGCTACCCAACAATGAATTATAATTTCAACCCCAAATTTGAGCCTGTTCCCGAAGGGGAACCTTGGAGCCCTCTGTTGCTTTGGCTGTCAAAATATTCTCTAATATTGATTCATGAAGGTTTCATGAAGAGGATAGTCTTATTAATTGTTGGTACTAATTGTTGATAACATTTCATATCATTTAAATCTGAGAGTTGTTTTCCTGGGTACAAAATAATTGACTTATGCGTTTTTCCTTTAATATGCTAAATATACTATTATACTTTTTATGGCTTAGAACCTCACTGTCAAAATGTCTGGTGATAAACTAATTTTTCCCAATATATAAATATGGCAAAACATGAAAAACTGTTAAGATCTGAATTACCATTTCATCATATCATTTGAAATAACGTATATCACACTAAATTAAATGTTAGATGCCTGCTACTGTGGTTTGGATCTTAAATACTGTTCAAGGATAGTGTGTTAAAGGCTCTCACTAAAGCCGGTGGTGATATTGAGGGATAGTTAAACCATCAAGACAGTGTTCTCAGCCTTCATAATGTTGTGATCCTTTCATATAGCTTCTCATGTTGTGGTGACCACCAACCATAAAACCATTTTTGTGATTTCAAGACAATTTTGAAGTAAAAATGCTATATTTTACAGAACGCTGTACTATATCTATAGTCAAAGTAAACACCAATTTTTTTTTTATTTTTTATTTTTTTTTTGTTTTTCGAGACAGGGTTTCCCTGTATAGCCCTGTCTGTCCTGGAACTCACTCTGTAGACCAAACTGGCCTCTAACTCAGAAATCCACCTGCCTCTGCCTCCCCAGTGCTGGGATTAAAGGCGTGCGCCACCACTGCCCGGCTGTAAACACCAATTTTTAAAATTGGGCTGGTGTTTCTTCAAATACATCACCAGTTAGAAAGATTCTTAATCGTATTGTGTGTACACAATTGTTTCCTAAAAATGGTAAAATGAGAGTGAATGAAAAAAAGAATTAAATGAGAAATAAGTATTCTAAGAACTGGTAATCCGAGTTATTGGCTGTATGTCTTTGATCAATCCTATCATTAACTGTTAAGTTCCTTTTTCCCCCCCTCCCTTAAAATGAAAGTAGCAAATTTTACAGCTCTAAAAAGTCACTTGACTACAGAGATCAGTAATCGATGATCAAAACCATTTAAATGGAATCTTTAAGTGGAATCCCTGCCTGGAAATGTTCTTTTGTTGTTGTTCGGAAAGCAATTTCTAGGTGCTATAACACTCCTGGATTTGCAAGGTAACGGCCTCTGGCGGCTGTCGAGCCCCTTGAACGTTGAGCTCTCACAGGCGGAAGTGACGCGATTCGGTTCCGCATTTGCTTAGCCACGCCCCTCACCTGCAAGGAAGCGCGCCCAGTTGCCCCTCCCCAACCGGAAGTCAGGTGTCCCAGGGGCTGCCTGGAAACCCTGTCCTGGGCGTACTTCCCCAGCTCCTCCCCAGGTGACGTCGCCGCCCGCCCCTTGACCCTCGCGGCCCCGCCCCCGTCCCTGCCTGCGGGATTTGCTGCAGTCTCTCAGAAGGCGATGGAGCGTTCTGAGCCGTTGGCTGTGCTTTCCTGTGAAGAGGCGTCCTGCTCCTCCTGGGGAGCCTGCGGGTGAGCGGCCTGGCCCGGGCGGGCTGGGCGGGAAGAAGCGGAGGAACGCCGACGCGGGCTCTGTTCTTGCGTTCCGGCTGCTCGGAGCGAGCGGAGGCCACGGGGCCGCGCGGAGCCACGGGGAGCGAGCGAGCGGGCGAGCCGGCGGGCGGTGGGTGTGGCGGCGTGGGCACTGGCCTCGCAGCTCGCGCTCCGCCGAGGAGACTCGCTCTTCCCAGGTCGGGTCCAGCATCCTTCCCCTCAGGTCACCACTTCTGACCGGCCTGTCAGGAGAGGGTTGTGGCCCCTGTTGCTTGGCACCCTTCCTTGAGGCAGCTTCAGCGCCACGGTGCAATAATCCTCCTCCAGCCGTGCTCCTTGGAAAACTGTTCTTTGAGAGCGCAAGTCAGGATGGGTCAGTTGCAGTCTGGACACCCCGAGAATCCCCCTGTTTACTACGGGGGTGTTGGAGCGCGGGGCGGAGCCCAAGGTTCCTAGGATTATTTCCCGCTGAGGATCTTGGAGTTTTTCTTTCTCAGCCTGCAAAATTACGGGGTTGGGGGTCCTGGTATACTCTCACCAGTGTTTGCGTTAGTTCTCTTTAAGTCATCTTACAGTTAAGAAAGCCCCACTTGTATCCTGCCCAGGATATGAATACTGCATACCAAAATAGAAGCGATGGATTTATTATGTTCATTTAACATACATTAGCTTTACATTGCACATTGAAACAGATGCTTCAAGGACTGGGTGGAAATTTTGTCTGCCCTCACCAATGCTGCTAAAATCGACTTAAATATTATTGAATACAAATAACTGCCCCTTAGTTGGTCTCATAGATGATTGCATTATTATTATTATTATTATTATTATTATATTGACTCTGAGGCTGGCTCCAAGTTTGCCGAAGATGGCTTACAACCCCTATCCTCCTCCCTCCTCGTCTGAACTTCTGAGATTACAAGTACGTGCAATCACGCATGACTGTTTTTGAACATATTCTTGAAACAATCAGTTAGACAGAGCTTTTTGGAAAGTAAGTGTGGTCATAGCCATTAAGTGGATGAGCATAAACCCGTTCTCATTTTTAATCAGAATTTTTTTTAAATATCTCTTCTGCTTTCCTGATATATATTTTAATACATTTTCATTTTCTTTTTTTTTTTTTAAGATTTTATTTATTTTATATATATGAGTACACTTGTAGTTGTCTTCAGACACACCAGAAGAGGGCATCAGATCCCATTACAGATGGTTGTGAGCCACCGTGTGGTTGCTGGGAATTGAACTCATAACCTCTGGAAGAAGTGTCAGTGCTCTTAACCACTGAGCCATTTCTCCAGCCCATTTAATCCACCAACGTAATTTTGTGTAAAATAGGACAGCAAGTGAAAGTGTAGTAGAAGCAAGATGATAGGAAGCTACAGGTTTATCTGTAGTTTTAGTGTATGTTGTATGAACACGCTGATTTTATGATGCTACTTAGAATGCAGTTAGTGTCTGGTTGCTCTAAAATCTCAATAGCAAACACTGCACATATGTGCAGTTAGTGAAATTAACTTCAACACATTTTAAAACTTTAAGGAAGATGATACCTAAGAAAATATACATTTTTATATAGAAGAACCTTTAGTAACTTGTGACTTTGCTCTCATGCACAATTGAATTTCACATTATAGAGTATGAATATTTAAAGGCCATATCTGCTCTTTAATAGTTTGGGTTTATTTTTTTTCCCCTAGTGCAAGTAAAAATTTACCAACCATGACAACCGAATCTTTGGAAATCGATGATGGATTATACAGGTAAGAACCACAGAGACTGAAACACACCTTTTCTAGTGGTTAGTACAGAATCTCATAGTCTTTTTGATGGCTGTTTCTGTGCAGAATTTCATATGGATATCCTACAAGTCCTTTTAAATTAAAATTGGGATTTTTGTGGGATTTTCTCATATTATATATAGTATGAAAATTTTAATATGTGAATAAACCCCAGTTTCTTGATAGGACTAAGAAGAATTTTACTCTCCAATATGAAAGTAAATGTCTTGAGTTTAGAAAATAGGTTTTACTACTATTCTTGATAATGTAGGGGTTTCTTCAGTTAGGCAGTCAAATTTAGAGGAAGATTATTTTAGTGAATTCTCAAGAAAATACAATATAGATAATGGAGAAATTCATAACAGAGTTATAATTTGAATTGAATATGCCTTGAATAGAAAGAGTCTTCTATGCAGTTATTTAAAGGTCCCTAATTGGTGGTACTTTTGGGAAAATGTAGAAACTTAAGGATGTGGGGCCTAAAGGGAGGAGGAGATCTGTGGTAAGCCTCAGAAGGTTATCCCTGGCCATTAGTTCCTATGTGTTTCTGCTGCTGGTTATGAGTTAATCTGGTACATTTGCCACCTGTATGAGACCAAGTAACCATAAACGAACTCTGAAACTGTGACCCAAATACATCTTTTTTTTTCCTTTAAGTTTTTCTATCCAGTATTTTGTCATAGAATGAGAAAAATAATTAGTATATCATTTTATACTGAAAGTGATCCTAAAGAAACAGAATATCCTTAATTGTGTTTGTGGTTATTTGGTTTGTTTTAAAGTTGGTTAAGACTCTCCTCCTGATAGTATTGAGAGTACTGGTAATCTGTGCTATTAACTGTTCAAAGTAGATTCATTGATACTCCTAACTTAAGTTTGAGAGTTTGAGAATTTAGTGACTCTTTGAGACGTCTACAAGACTAAAAGATACATAATGATGTGTAATTTGCTGCTCCTGTGTCTTAGGACCAAGTAACAAAGAAAAAGAATGGACTCAGAGATTAACTTCTCAGCTTCAGGTGTATATAACCATATCTCTTGGGATTAGAGAAATGGTTCAGTGAGTGAAGATTCTTGTCACCAAGCCTGGCAACCTAAGCTAATCCCTAAGACCCACATGATGAAAGGAGAGCACTGACTCTGTAGACATTGCCCTTGGACTTTTACATACAAACTTGTACACATACAGCAGTATTCAAACATATATACACACTAAAATATTTTTAGTAACAAACTTGGAAATTAGTATGCTAGAGTAGACTTTCCATGTGAAACCCGTATTGGGAAGATCTGTAAGGTTTATCTACCAGTACTTTAAGAAACATGTTTGTGAGGGGAGCACCAGCATCCATGAAGAGCTCTGTGACATCTCTACATGCCAAACAGCACAGTGGGGATGCTGTCGCTTGACTGGGAACTTAGTTGCACTGAGGCCTTGAGGTGGAAGGGTCAGGATCCTGCAGGCAGCTTCTGACAGAGCCGTACTCAGAGCTGAGAGGGTGAAGCCTGAGCTCCAGTCAGTTACCTGGGTTGATAGAGAAGCCAGTGAAAAAAAAGTATGTTCAAGAAAGCTGCAGTCAGTACTTAGAGCCAATGAGAGAGAGAGAGAGAGAGAGAGAGAGAGAGAGAGAGAGAGAGAGAGAGAGAGAGACCGAGAGAGAGACCGACCTTGAGGTTCCAGGCAGTAATGCCCTGAGGGCAGGGCTGGGTAACAGTCATGATACCATGAGCAGCAGATGCTGGACAAAGATCCAGCCTTTTAATGTGGCTTTGATTCTGTCCTCTCTCAAATAGGTGAAAATGCTCATTTTGCTAATTTATCTTAGAAGTATGTAACATTGTTTTTTTATTTTGCAGCTCATAGTTAAGAGTTTGCCTTTGTCTCAGAATATGCTGTGGACTTAGACTTTTGATATACTAGTGTGATGTTGGAGCTGTTAAGACTGGAGGATGAGGCATAAGGTTATGATTTGAATATGAAGTATCCATACACCCTGAATGAAATGCTAGTTTCTCAGCTGGTAGTGCTACTTGGGGAGGTTTCCTCCTGCTACCATAGTTCCAGGGATAAAACTCAAGTCATCGGGCTCGCACTGAGCACACTACCTTCTGAACCATCTCTCCAGCTCTACTTTTTAGTTTTTACTTTATTGAGTGTAATTATCACTAGTTTTATACTTTTATTTAACTACATAAACTATATAATTATATAACCATTAGTTACATACTGTAATTATCATAGCTTTATAAAACTATGTTAGTATGTTTATTCTATTGGAAGATTTTTGGTCTTATTGTCTTACATTTAGTCCTTTGCATGCTATAAATTTCACACTGTATCACTACTGTGATTTAAAGTTGTCTTTAAATTTTCCAGTTATTTAAAACAGGAGAGTAAATCTAATTCCTGTTATTTCACATTGGTCCAAAGTAGAGTCTCAGGTAACCAAGACTGGCCATAAATTTATAGCCTAGGATGAAGTTGAATTCTGGATCCTCCCAACCTCTACCTCCTGGGTGCTGGAATTATAGGCACGTAACACCAGGCCCAGTTTATGCAGTGCTGGGGATTCAACTCAGGGCACTGTGCTTGCCAGGCACTCATATTCTACGAACTGAGCTGCATCCCTGTGTTCTTCCTATTTTGATGACTCCTTGAACTTTTTAGAATTCAGCCTAAATTAACCTCATTTTGAAAGTGTTCATTCCTAACTAAATACAGATAATCTTCTGCTTTGCATAGTTTCTGGTACTTTTGTGTATTACCTTATAGAACTGTTTGATAATCTGTCTTATAGTGAGTGGCATGTCATAGGCATTTTGCTGAATATTTTACTTTTTTTTTCTATGGGACTGTTTATAATACCCTTATGACAGTCTTCCTATTATTTTCTCTGCATAGTGAATACATGAAAAACCTAAAATATTAATTTTTTTAAAAAGTTAGATATTTTCATTTTATATATATGGAGTGTTTTTATCTGCATGTGTGTGTGTACCACACGCATGGCTAAAGCCTACAGAGGTCAGAAGAAGGCATAGGTCCTGCTGGATTTGGAGTTACAGATGGAACCAAATCCAGGTTGTCTGTTAAGAGTAGCAAATGCTCTTAACCATTTAGGCATTTCTCCAACTTCCTGGAATATTGTTGTTAGTAAATCTTATGGACACATAATAAAGATTATTGACATACATCCAGAAGAAAATGTTTAGATTATTCAGAGGGAATAGAAATGATTTTGTATTAGGAGTTACAGAATTGGATGTGTTAAGAGAGAAGATGATTATTGTAATACAATCTGTATATCTTCAAAGAGATTAGATGAGTTCTGTATGGCTTCAAGAAAGTATAATTAGGACAGGACTGCTGTGTTAAAATATGAGAACATAGTGTTCTTTAGGCAAAGGCAGAAAGTTTAGTAGCTAGAACTTTCTCAAAGTAAACAACTTTTCTTTTTACTGGTCCTTTTCACTACTATATGGCATGCACCCTCTATAGTGTCATTGGTATAATAGGTCAGAAAAAATGAAAATCACTGAGCATTTATATTAATCCAGATGAGTAAATCTCATAAATGTGGATGAGTAAGATTGCTCAGCCATTAGGACACATACTGATCTTGCAGAAAACTGGAGCTCCGTTCCTTCGTAACGCCCACATCAGGCAGCTCATAAACCTCTTGTAACTCCAGTTCTGGGGTGTCTGATACCCTCTTCTGGCCCCTGTGGTCGTCCTTACAGACCCCACACATACATATAAATAAATTGTGTTAATGTGGAAGAGGGGAATCTCAAGTGATCTCAACCTTAGACTAAAAACTATAGGCAACTAAGGAATGCTGAGAATGGAAGAAGATAATGTACCCAAGAAAGAGTCCAACAGTTGGCTTTCTAATAACAAGTAGTCAGTCCTGAATGTGTGTGTATATATATATATATGTGTATACATACGAGTGACATTATACAGGCTGAACAGATTGCATTTATATACTTAAGAACATATATTCATACGTGTGTGCGTGCGTGCGTGTGTGCGTGAGTGCGTGCGTGTGTGTGTGCGTGCGTGCGTGTGTGTGTGTGCGTGTGTGCGTGTGTGTGTGTGTGTGTGTGTGCGTGCGTGCGTGTGTGCGTGCGTGCGTGCGTGTGCGTGCGTGTGTGCGCGTGCGTGCGTGCGTGCGTGCGTGTGTGTGTGCGTGTGTGTGTGTGTGTGTGTGTGCGCGTGCGTGCGTGCGTGCGTGCGTGCGTGCGTGTGTGTGTGTGTGTGTGTGTGTGTGTGTGTGTGTATAAAACAATTAAAAAGATGCCAGAGCCTGTGAATTTATGAGAGAAGAAAGTTTAGGGAGAGAGGCAGGGAGAAGAGATTGGGAGTAGAAAATGATATTTAATTAAAATAAAAACTTTAAAGTGAAAAACCATAATCTCAGAGGAGAATCTCCAATGTAATTTTATTCAAAGAAACAAGACACACATTCAGAATGAGCTAATTCATAAAGTTGAAAACATGCCAGGCACACTCTTAGCAGACTTAATGGGAGAAAATGTATAGTTTTTACTTCTAAAACGAAAGTCTTATGTACTGATTGAAAAATAAACTTTTTGGTTTTAGGCTGGGGATACAACCCAGTTGATAGATTGTTCTTCTCTGAGGTCATTCTTTAGCACTCCAAGTAAATAAACTTACCTACTTGCTAAAAGTTCTGGTTTTATTCTATTTTTTTTTTTAAGAACAAGGAAGGAAATAATAAAGATATTTTTTATCTAATTAGGCAACACTTCTAGGCTTTTAAATACTTAAATATGTAAATTATTTTAATATACATTAAATGTGTCAGTGCTTTAATTTCAGAAGTAAATATAACCAAAGGTTACTAAAACTATTTCTTGTTTACACCAAACTCTTATTTCTGACTCTCATAAGAATTTGTTGGAATTGTATTATCTACAAGGACTGGTACAACTCTCTCAGATAAACTATTGCTACTGACTTGTCATTAAGCGGATATTTTTAATTTCCAATGCATATATTTTTTTCAAACCTTGACCTGATCATGCTTGTTCTGCAGATGTATAACATAACAAGATCCAACTAAGTAAACTTTTACTAAGTATACTTCATTGCAAAATAGTATTCAAGAATTGGCTTGACCAATTCCCTTTTTAAAAAAAAAAAAAAACTGATTTTTTTTTTCCCCTCCAAAATCCTGTTTGTTATCAGAATTTTAAATCAAGGAAAGCAGAAACCCAGGCCTTTAGTGTTCCCTGGAATGATGAAATGAGAGGAACAGGAGGGAATGGAACAATTGGCAGTCTACCTAACGTAATTCCATAAAGAGGACAGTTCCTGCTCAGCTCTGCTTTGTTAGAATGTGGATTGTGATACCAAACGACATCACATTGAAAATGGGTTGGTTAGTTAGTTAGTTAGTTAGCTAGCAATTCTGTTGGTTAACTTTGAATGCTGTACAACTTATCTAAAACAATTCTGAACAGAATCAAGTGTTGTGGCAGTTAGTTTATGAAACTTAAAGGCATATTTTATTTGATGAAATAATTATTTTGTTTTTCTTGTGCTTTATCTGTAGTCGACAGAGATATGTTCTTGGTGACACGGCAATGCAGAAGATGGCCAAGTCTTGTGTCTTCTTAAGTGGTATGGGTGGTCTTGGAGTGGAAATTGGTAAGCAGTATTTTTTTTCTGAAATTTCTGTGATACTTTTGCATAAGATATAAAAAATATTACTCTTATTTTCTTTAAAGGAAATTAGCTTCCAAATATTGGTAAAATTTTTTAACAAAATATTTTGTAGCAGAGGTATGGTCTTCCACCAAAAACAAAGCCAATGCATCTTATTTAGCGACCTTAATAACTATTTTTTTTTTTAAAGAGATTTATTTATTTATTATATGCAAGTACGCTGTAGCTGTCTTCAGACACTCCAGAAGAGGGCGTCAGATCTCGTTACAGATGGCTGTGAGCCACCATGTGGTTGAAGGGATTTGAACTCAGGACCTTCGGACCTTCGGAAGAGTAGTCGGTGCTCTTAACCACTGTGCCATCTCTCCAGTCCGACCTTAATAACTATTAAATGGTCATTTCTTCGTTCTGTGTTTTATTTTATTTTGTTTTGTTTTGTTTAGACAGGGACTCACCATGTAACCCTGGCTGTCTGGAACTCAATATGTATACCATGCTGGCCTTGAATTCACAAAAATCCATCTGTCTTTGCCTCCTTGGGATTAAAGGCATGTGCCACCATACCTGGCTAAATGATGATTCTGACTTTATTATGGTTACATAGTATATTCATTATATCACTGAAAAATGAATAGATAGCTTTTAATGTTTTTATTATGCAAAATTGTATCAATTCATTTCTTTACCTGTATTTTCTAACTTTCTTAAACAAGTTAAAAAAAAGTTACAGTTACTCAGAAGTGTGCTGAAACTCCATGAATCTATGTTTGGTATGAATTTACAAAGCTATTCTTTTTTCTTTTTCCTTTACAGCAAAGAATCTTGTTCTTGCAGGGATTAAGGTGAGTGTATACCCTCAGTAGGAAAAGTAGTTTATTGTGAACTGTTTGGTTTTTTTGCAGATTTGCAGAGATCGTGTGCTTTGTCTTTTTTTTTTTTTTTTATTTTACGTAACTGAATCATTAAGCTGTTGTTCTTTTTTTAGTTTATTGAGAATTTAAACATAAAAAGAGTCACCTAACATTTCCTATTACCTATCACACAGCTTATGATACCAACTCAGCATGCATGTTCTTTTTTGCTAAATTCTTTTCATAAGAACTTCAGCTGTTTTATCATTCTTAAATATTTTTAGCATATATCTTTAATATAGCCAACAAATGGTACAACTTAGTACCATTTTAATACCTTAAATGTATTAGTTTCTTAATATTGTTGTATTAGGTTTTTTATTACTATAAAATCACTTACTCCAAAATTTAATAGTATCATTTGTTATATCTAGTTTGCATGGGCAAGTATTTTAGCCTGTTCTTTTGTTACAATCTCTCACAAGACTTCAAACAGTATGTATAGAAGCTTAGTCATTTTGAGTGTAGATTGTCAAATAATTTGTTTGCAAAGCTCACATTTGGTTGTAGCCAGCTTTGTTTCTCTGTGGCACTGCATACCTTAGTTCCTTACTGGCTGTAAACCAGAGGTTACTCTCGGTTTCTAGCTATCTGCCTGTCTCCATAGAGCTGCTGACGATTGGACAGCTGGCTTCATCAAGCACTAAATGAGAGAGGCACTAGCCCATAATCAGGAGGAGGACGTTATCCAAAAGCCTAACTATCAAGAAGTCTGGATTGTTGGTGCTGCCCTGGAAACTTGCTAGCATAAACACAAAATGCACAGTTGAGAGTTCAACTTTGTTTTCTTGAGGAATATTTTTTAAAGTTTACTTTGTTTTAATCGCAAGCCAAGGAGAATCTGTACTGCATCTTTTTCTTTTAATCTGTAGGCTTACCTTCCCTGATATTTTTTACCCTAACAAAATTTATTGATTGAAAAAAGTAATCATTTTGTGACATGTATAGTGGCATATGTCTGATTCCAGCTTTTCATAGACAAGAGGGAGAAAGACCTAGCCTAGTGTACCTAGTAAGTTCCAGGCCAGCTAGGGCTACAGGGCAAGGCCTATCTCCAACAAAATAGAAAGAATGGGGAAATATTGTTTCATACACTTGTGTCTTATATTTTCTTATAAACTGGTAGTCCTATCCAGAGTCAAATTGAGATTTGATTCCTTTAGCAAGTCTATTCACAGGAAGTATACTATCCTACCAAGAGATGATAATATCCTATTTTTCTCTTCTTCATTTATTACTTTAGCCATTAACCATCATTGCCTTGATTCATTATTTCATTAATTGTAGGTGTTGGGGACATTGTTCATTGATTGTAATGTTTTAGAAAGAAAGTTTTCTCTTCATTGATTATCTGATTTCACTAACATGTGCAGACTGCATATACAAAAGGCAGGATAAATACTGAATTTTTACTACCCTCCAAAAGTCATCCTGACCATCCCTCAGCTGTCACTAGTGGACTTTGATTACATGTGTATATCATAACCTTGTGCATTTAAATATACTGTGTATATTCTATTTTTAATTGTTCAAAAATTGGTTCGTCTTTCCAGTGGAATCTTTAAGTTTCTGAGTTTTTTTGGCATTATACCCGTAGTCTTTGTCATTTTAAGTCTTGTTGAGGGATAAGGATAAAACATTAGTCATCAGGAAGCACTGAATTGTATTCAGGTTTAATAAGTTTTTAATTCCCTTGAATGAATGGATTACTTCTTTTACTTTCTGTTTTTGTATATTCTTTTATGGTAAGATTCATGTTTTTTAATGACAGTCCACTTGTCCTTTATTATGTTTAACTTATATGACATGGTTTCAGAATACAATTTAAATATTACTAATGAATTACTGAAAGTTATATCTTTTATCCTTTTCTAAAATCCCTTGCTTTTGACTGATAGCTTTTAAAAAAATCATATTCAATAACTCCGTCAGTTAATCATGTCAACTACTCAAAAACAGTTTAGATTATTTTAGATTCAATTCTAAGTATCATTTAGTGTCACTTTTTAAATTCAATATTACTACTTTTTTATGTTTATTCAAAATTAATTATTAAAATAAAAAATAGTTTCAGGTTAGTCTGGTTTCTATACTCTTTTCCCCCTTATATCATCCACTTTTAAATTTTATTAACCCATTTGTATTTAAATATAAACAAATATCTGCATACATAAATATTCCATTCAACTTTTTGTATCTGTCTCTTCCTGTGTTTCTTAAAGTGCCTTGCTTTTTTTTTTCTTTCTAAGTTTTTTTTTTATTTACATTCCAAATCATTTCCCCTTTCCCGTTTCCTCCCTCCCTGAAAGTCCCATAAGCCCCCTTCCCTCCCTCTTTTCCCCATTCAACCCCCTCTCGTTTCTCTGTCCTGGCGTTCCCTTACATCCAGTCTTTCCAGGACCAGGGGTCTCTCCTTCCATCTTCTTAGAAATCTATTGATATGCGAAATGTGTCTAGGGTATTCCGAGATTCTGGGTTAATATCCCCTTATCAGTGACTGCATACCATGTGTGTTCTTTTGTGATTGGGTTACCTCAGTAAGGATGATATTTTCAAGTTCTGACCATTTGCCTAGGAATTTCGTGAATTCATTGTTTTTAATTGCAGAGTAGTATTCCATTGTGTAAATATACCACATCTTCTGAATCCATTCCTCCGTTGAGGGATATCTGGGTTCTTCCCAGCTTCTGGCTATTATAAATAAGACTGCTATGAACACAGTGGAGCATGTGTCCTTACTGCATGCAGGTAAAGCCTCTGCCCAGGAGTGGTATAGCCGGATCCTCCGGGAGTGTCATGCCCAGTTTTCTGAGGAACCACCAGACTGCTTTCTAGAGTGGTTGTACCAGCTTGCAATCCCACCAGCAGTGGAGGAGTGTTCCTCTTTCTCCACATCCTCGCCAACAACTGCTGTCTCCTGTGTTTTTGATCTTAGCCATTCTGACTGGTGTGAGATGGAATCTCAGGGTTGTTTTGATTTGCATTTCCCTAATGACTAAGGATGATGAACATCTCTTTAGGTGCTTCTCAGCCATTAGATATTCTTCAGGTGAGAACTCTTTGTTTAGCTCTGTACCCCATTTTTTAATAGGGTTACTTGCCTCTCTGGAGTTTAACTTCTTGAGTTCTTTGTATATATTGGATATTAGCCCTCTGTCGGATGTAGGGTTGGTAAAGATCATTTCCCAGTTAGTTGGTTGCCGCTTTGTCTTTTTGACAGTGTCTTTTGCCTTGCAAAAACTTTGTAATTTAATGAGGTCCCATTTGTCTATTCTTGATCTTAGCACATAAGCTATTGGAGTTCTGTTCAGGAAATTCTCCCCTGTGCCCATATGTTCAAGGTTCTTCCCTAGTTTCCTTTCTATTAGTTTCAATGTGTCTGGTTTTATGTGGAGGTCCTTGATCCACTTGAAATTGAGCTTAGTGCAAGGAGATAAGAATGGGTCAATTTGCATTCTTCTGCATGCAATCTCTCTTATGAATATTGATGCAAAAATACTCAATAAAATTCTTGCCAACCGAATCCAAGAACACATCAAAATGGTCATTCACTACGATCAAGTAGGCTTCATCCCAGGGATGCAGGGATGGTTCAATATAAGGAAATCCATCAATGTAATCCACTATATAAACAATCTCAAAGAAAAAAACCACATGGTCATCTCATTAGATGCTGAGAAAGCATTTGACAAAATTCAGCATCCTTTCATGCTAAAGGTCTTGGAAAGATCAGGAATTCGAGGCCCATATCTAAACATAGTAAAAGCAATTTACAGCAAACCTGTAGCCAGCATCAATCTAAATGGAGAGAAACTTGAAGCAATCCCACTAAAATCAGGGACTAGACAAGGCTGCCCTCTCTCTCCATATCTTTTCAATATAGTACTTGAAGTTCTAGCTAGAGCAATTAGACAACAAAAAGAGGTCAAAGGGATACAAATTGGAAAGGAAGAAGTCAAACTATCACTATTTGCAGACGATATGATAGTATACTTAAGCGACCCAAAGAACTCCACCAGAGAATTCCTACAGCTGATAAATGACTTCAGCAAAGTGGCCGGATATAAAATCAACTCAAGCAAGTCAGTAACCTTCCTATACTCAAAGGATAAGCAGGCTGAGAAAGAAGTAAGAGAAATGATACCCTTCACGATAGCCACAAACCATATAAAGTATCTTGGCGTGACTAACCAAACAAGTGAAAGATCTGTATGACAAGAACTTCAAGTCTCTGAAGAGAGAAATTGAAGAAGACCTCAGAAGATGGAAAAGTCTGCCATGCTCATAGATTGGCAGGATTAATATATTAAAAATGACCATCTTACCAAAAGTAATATACAGATTCAATGCAATCCCCATCAAAATCCCAACTCACTTCTTCATAGAGTTAGAAAGAGCAATTCAGAAATTCATCTGGAATAACAGAAAACCCAGAATAGCTAAAACTATTCTCAAGAGTAAAAGAACCTCTGGGGGAATCAGTATCCCGGACCTCAAGCTGTACTACAGAGCAATAGTGTTAAAAACCGCATGGTATTGGTACAGTGACAGGCATGTAGATCAATGGAACAGAATTGAAGACCCAGAAATGAATCCACACTCCTATGGTCACTTGATCTTTGACAAAGGAGCTAAAACCATCCAGTGGAAAAAAGATAGCCTTTTCAGCAAATGGTGCTGCCTTGCTTTTTATTGCTTAATATCTTGTCCCTAAGATTACTGCATAATAGCCCCATAGGAGGAACAGCAATATGAACCACCCAGTACCCCTTAGCTCCCAGGGACTAAACCATCAACCAAAGAGTACACATGGTGGGATGCATGGCTCCAGCTGCATATGTAGCAGAAGATGGCCTTGTTGGACATCAAAAGGAGGAGAGGCCCTTGGTCCTGAGAAGGCTCGATGCCCCAGTATAGGGGAATGCCAGGGCAGGGAAGTAGAAGTGGGTGGGTTGTTGAGCAGGGGGAAGGGGGATGGCATAGGGGTTTTTGGAAGGGAAACCAGGAAAGGGGATAACATTTGAAATGTAAATAAAGAAAATATCTAATAAAAAATAAATAAAGTAAATAAAAAAGATTACTGCATAGTGATAAATATTTTGTTTTAATAGTTACTTGAAGATAAAATTGTGCAGATAAATCACATTAGACAAATTTTCCCATGATAATGCACATTTTGTTTCTAGTGTTTTTAAGAGAATTACACTTAATAACCTTGGCTATAAATGCTTTTGAATCTTTCTAAGAATGTCTTTTGGACAGATTCCTTAAAATAGAATTGCTCTGTTCAAGGGGAAATGTATGTCTTATTGCCAGAGGTTATACTAAATTTCTATCCATGAAGGCTAATGCAATATGTTGTCAAATTGTTGGACTTTGCCAGTCTAGTGGATGGGAAAGATGTTGCATATTCAGCATTTCATATTCAAGAGCAATAAAATATGTATTATTCCAGCATATTCCTTGTAAATTAATCATTTTCTATATGGTATATGATGTGATAAAAGTTACATTTTTTTCTAGTTTTTCCATTACCTTTATCATCTGGAGTGTGGAATCTTTAAATTTTTTTATATAAGTTTTTCTGAATGTTTTCTTCATGCTGATTTTTTTTTTTTTTTTCGAGACAGGGTTTCTCTGTGTAGCCCTGACTGTCCTGGAACTCACAGTGTAGACCAGGCTGGCCTCGAACTCAGAAATTCTCCTGCCTCTGCCTCCCAAGTGCTGGGATTAAAGGCGTGTGCCACCACCGCCCATTCATGCTGATTTTTATAACATGCTAATGTCATAAATTTAGATCTTCTCACTGTGTAGTTTCTCCTCCCAGTTGTTGGAGTTCTTCAAGTGTTTATAGTCCTGTCTTCCAAATAAAGATGTAATTGTATATCTTTTCAATTCTTATACCACCAAGTTCTCTTCATTACTCATGTATATATAGTATTTCCAGCACACTGTACATAGCATTAGAGGTGGTATGTACCCTGGCTCCATTCTGGACTTAACAGATATTTTTCTCCTTTTTTGAAGGCACTGACAATTCATGATACAAAAAAATGCCAAGCATGGGATCTAGGGACCAATTTCTTCTTGTGTGAAGATGATGTCGTTAATGAGAGAAACAGGTAAAGATATTTTTGATACATTGTCATGGGATTTTTTTAAACTGGTTATATTTAAAAATGTTTTATGTATGGAGAGTATAGCTTAGATATAGCTGTTTACTTTGTCAAAGTAAATTCACACCGCCTTACATAAATAAGTAGTGGTATTTATTTATCTCTTTTGTCAAGATTGTGATACATTTATCCTGTTACCTAGAAGTGAATTTTACATTATTAAAGGAACTTAAAACATTATTTAGCAAAGTAATGTGTTTCATTGTGACATTTTGATACATATATACCATTATACTTTGCTTTTATACCCCTTGCCCCACACACTAACTTTCTTAGCCTATTTGTCTTCTTTCATTGAGATTGTCCTTCCTCCTGCCTTCATGACATATATTCCATTGCCTTTTTCTGTTGCCATCCTTGCCTTTGCCTATATACTCTTCATTCCCTCTGATAGTCCCTTTCTAGTCTCATGGGTAAAGGAAATCTGTAGTATTACCGTTGCTAAGAGACTTTGAAAGCTTGGAGATTAGAAACCAGAGGGTATATGTGAAGATTGTTAAGCTTGCTAAACAATGTGATAATGTATCATAAGATTGTATGAAAACACAAATAAGTCAGTATTTACCTATGGTTTATTTAGTTTTCATTAAAATTTCTTATATTAAGTGTCTAACATTGAGACCAAAAATAATAAATGAGAGATTTTATTTTTCTAGGGCTGAAGCTGTACTTCATCGTATTGCAGAACTAAATCCATATGTTCAGGTTTCATCATCCTCTGCCCCTTTTGATGAAACCACAGACCTCTCCTTCTTAGAAAAATATCAGGTTTGTATTAAATGTTATTGATACATTCCAAAGAAATTATATGATATAACTAGTATAACCCAATATATTGAGGAGCAAAACAAAAAATAGCAGGGTAAAATAATACCTATTAAGTACTCCATTTAGAACTCATGAATGTTAAAAGGGTATTTAGCAGTAATATGCTGTTGAAACTCAATGGTTTTTAACAATATGCATTTATCTGTTCCTGTTAAATCTTTTAAAGTCAATATTTAGTTGATAAATTGTGGCTTAATAAGCGTTAGAGAGTTGAAAAATAGATATGAGTAAATTACAGTGTAGAACATAGAAATCAGGAAAAGTTTGAGTAAAAAACTAAAAGAAAATTTAGCTTATATGAAAAGTTTATGACATTAGATTTCTAGAAATAGTAAAATTAATTGTCACGCTGGAGAGATGGCTCAGTGGGTAAGTTGCTGTACATGCAAAAGAACTGAGTTCAGATCCCCAGCACCCATCTGATCCCTATTGCTTCCTAGACGTCCAGTAACTAACTGTCGAGTCTGAGGCTTAGTGAGAGATTGTCTCAGAAAAGTATAGTGAAAAGTGATATAGGAAGACACCAGATGTTGCCTCTGACTTATACGCACATATTTAAGAAAGTTTACATATGCATACACTGCACATAAGAAAACATTAATGTCAGAATATTTGGGCTGAAAAATTTCCAGTACCTGATGAACACAAGTCTAAAAAGTGCTGGAGCTAGGACTAGACCTTATATAATTTAAACTCTTAATATATTACCTTGTTGTGTTTCACAAATACTGACAGAAAAAACTAAGGGATAATCCATAAAATTGATTTACCAAAACCACAAATTTTAATATACAAAGGAACCCAAGAAAAACAATGTCAATTCCAAAAGTAAAAAAGTACTTTCTAGTGTCCGATGCCAAAGAAAGCTTAGTGATGAAGTATCTGATAAAAGAAAGCAGTGGTTTCTAGAACATCTAGTAACATTTGAAGAAATTAAAGACAGTTAAAGGAAACAATACATAAGAAATAAAAAAAAATTCAACAAAAAGATCTTGGAAAAAAATAGTAGGAAGAAAGAGCTAAACAAGTAAGACAAGTGTAGCTGACAGACTTTGTAATGGTAGACGGACTAAGATCAAGCGAGAGAGACTATCTAAACTTAGAAGCAGGCCTTTTGAAATAAAAGAGGAAGAAATGGAAAGAGCTCTGAAGATCATTGGCACCATAGTAAATAGTCCCTTTTGTGGTACCTAGGAAAAGTAAGAAAACTTCAAAGAAGCTATACCTGCCAGCCTCTCTAATCTTGGGACCCATAGGACTTGAAGTGGGCATGACCACACAATATTCTAGCCCTGACATATTGTAGTTAGATTGCCAAAAACATAAGGCAGGTGGCAATATAGCTCAGTTTTATACAAGGCCCACAGTTCAGTCCCTGATCTCTTGCCTCCCTCAAAGAAAAAGAGGAAATGAAATATTATTCTGTTTCAGAAAATAATAATTCAGCTAGCTTTATATATATATATATATATTAATATATATAATATATTTTATATATATATAAAATATAATTTATATATATATATTTATATATATATATTTATATATATATATATATAATTTATATATATATATCCGGGTATATATAAAGCTAGCTGAATTATTATTTTCTGAAACAGAATAATAATATAATATTTTCTGAAACAGAATAATAATATAATAATCAGTGATATATATATATATATATATATCACTATGGTGTATATATATATATATATACCACTATGTAATGAAAAATAACGACGTACACTCCAAAAATCTTACCCACTATAAAGCTATTATTTTTTTTGGCAAGAATCTACCAAAAAAGGAAATTTTTTAATTAAAAAAAAATAATGTGTATAATGTAGTTATCGCATTTCTAGGTATATAAGCAGTCTAAATGAAATCAGCTTACCATAGAGGGGCATGCCCATGCTCACGGCAGCACTGTCCAACTTGAACATACATACATCAATGCCCTTCCTTCAATGTGTACAGAAAGAAAACTTGGTTTATGAGTGTGTGTCTGTATGTCTGTCTTTACACATAAAAACATATGTAGGTGTGGGGAAAAGTATCAAAGAAGTCTAGGCTTCCCAGTACATAGTATGTGCATATGTTGATGTATAACACAGCTTACTAATATATGCACTTTACGTGATGATCTAAAATGTCCAAGCTTTAGGGCATTGGCATTATGTTATGTTACTTTTTCTACCACCAGTTCTGCTCTTTTCCCAACCAGTGCAATGCAGAGGTCCTAGTAGATGCCTCCTTGAGTATTGGGTAGTGGGTGGCTTTAAAAGGAAACATGGAGCTGGAGAACCTGCTGTTGGCAGTAAGTCGTTTATCGGGAAGGAGGTATTACCTCTTGCCTCAAGTTTTTAAAAAGGAGTGATCAGGACATTCTTGGCATACCTAGTAATAGTATGAAACCAAACCTTAAAATGTTCTATCGAGTAAATATTATTTAACTCCTGTATATAAGCACTGAGGAGAGCATGGAACTGAGAATCTATTGGTTTTGATGTTGGTTGGGCAAATGGCTTTCAAGAAATTATTTGACCTCTATCAGTGTAAACTAATTATATCAAAATCTTGTTTTCACACCTACTTATATCACAGTGTTAATAAAAAATTAAGCACTGAAAATTATTTGCTATCTTAAATAATATTGTGATTTTACTAGTATTATTGTAAAGCAATTTTGCCATTTTGTACTTCTATATATAATCAAGTTTAGACCAGAACTCAATATAGGATAGTAAATTTTGAGAGCATAACTATGATTCTTTGGTAAAATTTGAATTTATATGCTTATTGAGAAGGTATATTTTATAAAAGTTATTGTGTACTTTCTGATCTTTATTTTATTCTCAACAGTGTGTGGTGTTGACTGAAATGAAACTGACAATACAAAAGAAGATCAACAACTTTTGCCATTCTCATTGCCCTCCAATTAAGGTAATATTATAATTTAACAATTATAATATTAACATGCAGTTAACTAAAGGAAGAAAATTCTTCATATTCCAGCTTTATACTAAGTTACTTAAAGAGGTCTATGTGTATAGTCACACTTTGATGATTTTTTTTAAATAAACTTTATTTTTAAAGATTTGTAAATAGCCAGGCACGGTGGTACACTAAGGAGGCAGAAGGAAAGCAAGTATAGACACCTGTGTGTTTCAAGGCCAGCCTGGACCGTACATCAGGTTCCAAGCTAGGTAGTGAAACCCTGACCAAAATAATACAACAAAGAAACAATTTACAAATACACACACACACACACACCCCAAAATTAAGAAAACTCAGGTATGTAAATCTCAGTCTACACAGAAAAGTCATTCTGACTCTTCTACACAGAACAGCCATTCTAAAACTGTAAAGCTCCATGTTGGATTTTACCTTTTGAGAGTGTAATGTGTTTTCCACCACCTAGAACAAAATATCCAAGACAGTTGAAACTGGAACAGTGAGCTTTGTTTCATCTTTCATAACTTTGTCCACTGCCTGCATTTAGTCCTTCTCATACTCTAATATTTATTCTTTCTTGTTCTCTTTTGCACATATTATACTGTCCCACTGGCACTTTTATTTACATATATTTGTATTATTGGCTAGATTCTTTTTATCTGAAAGAACATTTGAATGTTCCTTCTGAGACTATGCAACCTTTCTTAATGATATACACAATAAGTGGATCCATTGTTATACAAATTATGTGACTTTTTCTTTAGAGCTGAATAGATTTGTGATATAGAAAGAGCCTATAGAAAGAGCTTTAAGCACAAAAACATAATTTCTTTACAGATTCTTGGGATGGAGACTGCCATTATTATAAAATTTATTTTTAATAAAGCATTTGTTATTGCATTAAAGAACCTCATGTGTGTCTTTCTTGGCTTGGTTTGCACTTTGACGTCTGTGGCCTTTTTTCTGTAGACTACTCCCAGCTTAACGCCCTCTTCTAATTTCCACTAACTAATGCTTTTGGTGAGTGTACACTCATTTCTGTTTCTGTAAATTGTAACTATTCATTCCTAGGCAATTAAACTAGGATAACTGTTTCTTAT
The DNA here is from genome assembly GCA_036184795.1 of Tokudaia tokunoshimensis. Taxonomy (NCBI): domain Eukaryota; kingdom Metazoa; phylum Chordata; class Mammalia; order Rodentia; family Muridae; genus Tokudaia; species Tokudaia tokunoshimensis. The sequence continues at coordinate 20,978,476 of BTHU01000014.1, forward strand.
GTATTGAACTTAAAATTTATGACCAAGCCAGAATTTTTGGTATTGAAATAACCAGCTTATGTAATGTTGATACATTGAAGGTATTTTTAATTTCATTGTGTCAGAAACCCACTCACCAAATACCACATTTCTTGATTCCCAAACTGATTTATAAATGATTCATTCTATACATGAATAACGTTACATTTCAGAGAATATACTTAATTATAAATGAAGTTGTCATGAACTAACATAATATAACTGAGGTGTTTTGGTTTTTTTTTCTATTCACAAACAAATTTATTTTTGTCTTTTCAGTTTATTAGTACAGATGTACATGGAATTTGGTCCAGATTGTTTTGTGATTTTGGTGATGAATTTGAAGTTTCAGATACAACAGGAGAAGAACCAAAAGAAATTTTCATTTCAAACATAACGCAAGTATGGCTATACTTTTTAATACAATTTTAGAGTATAGTAATGCTAATTTTTAATATTCATAGATGATAATTTATAAAAACTTGTAAAAAATGACAGAATATAAAAACTTGATGTTCAATAAGCTGCTCCAACTCTTAGGCTACTCCAGGTATTGTGACCTGCCTTGAAAACCATCCTCACAAGCTCGAGACAGGACAGTTCATAACATTTCGAGAAATTAATGGAATGACAGGTTTAAATGGATCTGTACAACAAATAACTGGTAAGCTTACATGTTTTATTAATTTACTTTTAGTTATTTAGTCTATTTATAATCATGCACTTCATTCAGTGTTTTGAACACATCGCCTCGGATTGACTTGATTCAAATCTCTGAGCTTCAAATCAGTGTATTCATGGAAGGAAATACTAAACAGTAGATTTATTATAAGGAAGAACATATAGAAATACACTATGAGAAAATACAAGTTGAAATTTCAAATCTTCACACAATTAAGAAAATGGTTATGAAAAACTGTAGGTGAACAAATTCCTGCTTGTGCAACCTACTTTAGGGGTGTAAGAAGTTGTGTAGGTTTTGGAGAATATATATGATGATAATTCAGGTGTGAATAAGATGGCAGTGAAACAGTAAATGGACATGACTGTCAAATCTGTGTTGTGTTCACTGAATTGAATATTTACGCAGGCAAGTTTGGGGTCTTTTTTCCCCTCTTTCCCTTAGAGGACTTACAGATTATTGCTCAAGGAGCTACAGGATGCTAAAGTCAGAGCTTTGAAAGATACCCATTTTTAAAGTGGAAAGATGATCATGAACGGGTATGTCTGGCTCATTTGAGATAATTCATATATTATTAATCTACATAATTTGTATTTTACCTGTAGTTGTGTTTAAAATATAAAGGCAGTGCTACACAACTTGCAGCTTTGTGGCATGTTTTACATAGTTGAAAGACAATGATGACTCACTTGTATCTTTTGGGAACTGGAAAAGTACAGTCAGGTGTGGTTGCCCAGTTAACATAATGACCCGCAGTGAGGCTCCTTTTTCTCCACATCCTCACCAGCATTTGCCATTTTTGTTTGGTTTTTGTAACTATGTTTTAATTTGCATTTTCCTGATGGCTAAAAATTATTGACCACTTTTAAAAATAAGTATTGCCAGTTTTTTCTTTTGAACAATGTTCATTGACCTATTTATTGAGTAGCAGCTTTATATATTTGTTTTGTGTTATTGAAACTATTTCCAATATTAGCTGTTTTGAGACACAGCTGACAGATTACTTCTACTGTGGGCTGATTACTCACCCTGCTGATTGTATTTTTTGGTTTGCCAAAACTTTTTAATTTGATGTTTGAGTACATCTATCTTAAATAGAGGTTCAGATCATAATAGTTTGTATTTGGGAAAAATTGACTAACTTGATAATTTGGGATTATATTTGTTTACATTGGTTACCATTTAGTGTTAAAGTGTGGTGATACGATCAGATGCTTAGAGCTACTTGTATAGTAAGAAATTGCCTGACAGCAACAAATGAAGTTTTTTTACTTTAAAACCCACATTTTTTAGGAAAAAAGATTACTTTTGGGTAAAAGTTGCTTAAATTGAACATTTAGTATTTGGTACTTTCTGCCTTAAGATAGTTTTGTTCTATGAAAAAATTAAATAACTAAAATAAAACATGTTAATTCTAAATATGTATATGTATATCTTATACAATTAATATAGATATGTCTACATGTGCATTTAAATAGGATTGTGATTGAGTCCCACTTTAGATTTCCTCCCCTTTTCATATATCAAATTAGCATGGTATCTGCTCACTTTTTTCTATTTAATGTATGACTATTAAGTATTTACTTATATATTTATAAGTATTGTAATTTATTTTGTGATTAGTAGAACTTAAGTTTAATTAAGTTTTTAATTATTAAATGGTTCAATAACAAAATAGAGTGACAGTGAAAAGTTTTTTACATATCTTTGCTATTCCTTCTCAGTAGTCAGCCACCCATCACGGGTTTATTATATACCCGTAGAGAAGTTCTTTATGCTGTCTTACACAGAAAGTACCTATACATTGTGTAGCCTTTTATAATTTCATCAAATAAAATGACTGGTTTTTGTGTACTTGAATGTATTTCTCAGACATGTATTTTATTCCTTTTACCTTTTCATGTACCAATAAAATTAGTATTGACATGGTATAGAGGTTTCATAACATTTTAATATTCTATTGTAAGTACCTCTCATTTCTTACTTTACACTCTGGTTTTCCTCAATTATTTGTTAAGTCCCAAAGCTCACATTGGAAGAAATACTTGGTATAATGACCAACAGATTCCCAAACCCCTACAAAGAAAAAAGATGTTTTAGAATCTTACTTTTATAAATGGAGAGTTAATATCTTTGTGATGGTACCTATGTGTACTGTTTATTTTTTTCTTGCAGTCATATCACCATTTTCCTTCAGCATTGGTGATACTACTGAACTGGACCCATATTTACATGGAGGCATAGCTGTACAGGTTAAGACTCCTAAAACATTCTGCTTTGTAAGTATTTTTTCTGCTTAAAAAGTTTTTTTTTTATAAAAGAAAGGAACAAAGTAAGAAAAAGAAATAGCCCAAAAGAATAAAGTGCTCAATTCAAGTTACCATAAAGAATAAACATTTTTTTTAAAATTTATAACCAATTTGAATAAAATTAAATCAACCAGGGGCGAAACTGATACTATAAAAATAACATACAGACATAGGGCTATAGCTTACACACATCCTTAGTACGTGCAGTCCTCTGTACTGCAAAGGTTAGGCAAATATAAGCTTATACAGTTTAATAATAAGAATACCTCATGTGTATGATTGTGGTTATACCTTGAAGGAGCTATATCCTCCTAAATAATGAAAGAATTTATCATATGTTTTACTACCCAAGAAAAAGATAAAAATGTTTTCATTTTATGCAGCAAGAGCTGTTACGCTTTATTGCTCAATTATTTGTTAATTCATGTTACTACAGTTTTAATCTGCATTATAATTACTATGGTTGAAATGTAGTGTAATTCACATTGACTATTGGAAGTGAAAAAAAAACATGCTGATAAATATAGTGTAGAGATTGCAGTTTTCTTAGGACTAATGAGCCGTATTTAAATTCATAGGCTGCTTCTCAGTGTGATGTGTATAACATGTCTTCAGTTGTTGGGCTTTTCATGATGATGTTGCTACAGGCTATAGGGAGTTTTCAAGATCTCAAGGTTTTAACTTCATTGTTTTTTGTGTTTTCCATTAAAAAAAATAGTCTTAAAGGCTTTGTTCGCATCAGTTAAGCCAATTAAAATAGGACAGCTAATGAGATCTACTTCTGTATACTTTCTCTTGCCCCACCCTAAGTTTTAATTATATAATTTTGTGCATCAAGCAATTTCATATAGGGTGATGTTTGGGGAACTGTTACTTTTCAAATTTTTCTTTTCTTTGCCTTTCTATTCTTACCTTACACTCATGCAGATTTTAGCTTGGAACATCTACCCAAGACTTAGCAGGCATAACTAGTCTCAGTTACTTAATGATATCAGAATCAGAATACATGGTAGCTTTTACATTAGAACAAAGTTTGGGATTATAAAAATAGTTTTCACTCATTTTTTTTTTGAAGTAACTATGTAATGCAAGTGGTTTTTAGTATAGTAATGAATATAATGCCCTGAAGCTGTTATATTCTAATTTACATCACTAGATATATCTTATCTTAGCAGTAAATATATTATGTTATTACAGAGTATTTTAACTACAACATTACAAGATTAACTACAACATTACAACAATCCAACCTCATCCATTTTCAGTCTTAGAGAAAGATCCCTTGCTTCCAGTGCCCTAAATGTTTTGCAAAATAATCACTCAGTGTGCTGTGAAATAATTTTTTTTTCTCTTAGGAACCTCTGGAGACCCAGATAAAACATCCAAGGTGCCTTATTGCAGATTTTAGCAAACCTGAGGTAAATATTTACTTTGCAGGTTTGAAAGGGGCAGCGCAGTGGTGGATGGGATTTGGTAAATGATTCAAAAATTTAAATGGGTTAATCATTGTTTCTAAAGGTTCTATTCTCATCTCACTATTTAAAGTTCAAATCGAAGGATTTAAAATGAGAATTCATGCCATAAAAATGTTAGAGTAAAATGAAGATGTACTTTGCTGATTTGCTAGCTTTGATAATTAAATAATTTTGGTAATATTTAGATAGGGCATTACTGTAAGATTTTCTTAACTGTGCAGTTCTGTTGGACATTTGTTTATTTTATGTGCAGGGGAGGTAGCAGGTGAGCAGCAAGGAGATAATGCAGCATCTGATTGGAGATCAGAAATTGAACTCAGGTCATCAGGCTTGGTGGGAGGCCACTTCACTGGCCACAGAGTTTTATATAGTACAGGAAGATACGCCCTGAAGCTGTTATATTCTACTTTACATCACTAGATATATCTTATCTTAGCAGTAAATATACTATGATAAGAAATGAACAGTTTCCAAATTTATCAACACTAATAAAAAAAGAAAGCAGTTGTTTTTTTTATAAGTGTGTTTTGGAGTGGTTCTGGTTTGGGGTTTGGCTTTAGATTTTTGAGACAGGGTGTCTACATAGAACAGGCTGACCTTGAAATCAGAGATCCACCTGCTTCTGAGTGCCGCCTCCTGGGTGCTGGAGCTAATAGTGTGTCACCACACCCAGCTATACAAATATTCTGTTACTGGTATTCAACTGATGTTTCTTATGAATAACCTAGTAAACACTAGTTATTTGGAAAATGCTCCTTAAAATACCTTTATTGTCTTGAAGTCAAATCATTTAACTTTTCTAATAGTAATCATTATATTATACTCTATTGTGAGGGTGAAGTTAAATAATAGTTGAAAAACATTTAGCCTAGACCATAACGCTTAACAATGTTGGCCATTATTTTTGTTTCCAATAGGAACCTTTGCAGATTCATGTGGCTATGCTTGCCTTGGATCAGTTTCAGGAAAACTACAATCGTAAGCCAAATATCAGGTAATGCTTTTTGTTTTAAAAGTAATGCTTTTTGTTCTCTCTCTTTTTTTAATGAAAACCATGTCTCAAAAATTATAGGTTAAAAAATAAAACTAACCTTTAATTACATTACTAACATACCTAATAACATTACATTACTACTAAATATGCTAAACTGCATAAGCATGACATTTAGGGTAATTTATTGGTGGAGGTAGAAAGATCCATTTGTAAGAATGGAATCATACTACGTGGAATTTTTCATATTTGGAGACTTTTAAAATCTATAGTCTTTAAAATCAGAACATTTTCTAATTTGGTGAACTGGCAATCTGTGATAATGTTTTTTAGCCTAAGTTAGAAATTGTAAGCTTCTTAACTTGTATGTTTAAATCTAAACTTCATGTGCTGTCTTAGATGACCATGATTTTGAAGTAATGTAGTTATAAGACAGCTAAGACTTTGAAGTTAGATTAAAACACATCGTACTGTATTCTGAATATAACCTTAGTGGCAATTCAAAAAATAGAAGTTGTAATTTTGTTTTAAATCATAGGTGTCAGCAAGATTCAGATGAACTGTTGAAGCTAACAATATCTATAAGTGAAACCTTGGAAGAGAAGGTAAATATTAATAAAATTATGGTTGACTATGTATTTGTTTATAACATAAATACATATTAATATTTTCCTACATTTAGATCTTTCCTATGCTACCTACTGATTTTGTGGCGATAATAAAGAAGCTCTTGGATTTTTTTTTGTTTTGTTTTGTTTGATTTTTTCGAGACAGGGTTTCTCTGTGTAGCCTTGGCTGTCCTGGAACTCACTCTATAGACCAGGCTGGGCTCAAACTCAGAAATCTGCCTGCCTCTGCCTCCCAAGTGCTGGGATTAAAGGCGTGCACCACCACTGCCTGGCTATAAAGAAGCTCTTTTGTTCTACTTTAGTTTGTGTATCTATGAAATTAGATGAACTCACCTTACAAGTTGTTGTGAACATGAAATAATTTTATTTCATAAAGTACTGTTAATACCATGTCATCTACAACTACTATTTGTTGCTTTTACTTTTATATTACTGTTAGTATCATTTTATGGATAAAACTACAAATATATAGATTTTTATATTGATAAGTATTTTCATTTTTCTTGTGAGAATACCTGGAAATACATTGAAAATTGTAATAAATGTAAAATGTGGTGTTTATAAGAAATTGTCACTTTTTGAGACAGGCTCTCACTAAGTAGCCCTCTCTGGTCTAAAATTCAACATATGACGGCCAGCCCCAAATTCAGAGGATCAACCTGTCTCAGCCTCTGGGTGCTGAGATTAAAGGTGCGCACCACTATGGCCAACTTATCTGTTTCAAAGCAACTTTTACTATTTTGCATTTTTACAAGATCTGTATCAGGTTCAGTTATAACAACCTCTTCAAAACTCTATTTCCTTTCTGATTGTAACCACATTATTATTTGTAAATGTATCACATGGATTTGAGCTGCGTTTCACTAAAGTTACAATGAATCTGAGCCTCTTTTTTTATGTTCCTATGTGACATTTGTACATTTCTTTGGATAAGGTGGCTATTCAAATCTTTGCTTATTTTTAATTAGTTATTTTTTAATTATTGGGAGTTCTATAGTTATAATCATAATTTTTATATAAGTCTTATTCAAATACATGCTTTATAAATATTCTCTTATACTTAGTTTATTGGTTTTTTTCTCATATTTATGAATATTTTTTTCCTAAAATTTTAGGATTTTGTAATGATTAGTTAGATCATGCACAGGACTTCTGCATTCTTTTTTTTTTAAAGGTTATTTTATTATTTATTTTATCTTATTTTATTTATTATATGTAAGTACACTGTAGCTGTCTTCAGACACACCAGAAGAGGGAGTCAGATCTCATTAGGGATGGTTGTGAGCCACCATGTGGTTGCTGGGATTTGAACTCGGGACCTTTGAAAGAGCAGTCAGTGCTCTTAACCGCTGAGCCATCTCTCCAGCCACGACTTCTGCATTCTAGGCAGGCACCTCCACTGAGCTATATCTACAGCCATAAACTTTTTTACTAAAGTCTCAGAGTTTCCCTGTGCTCTTCTAAATGGATTATAATTTGGCAGGGTAATAGTTTCTTTAAAAATCTAGTAGAACCCATCAATAAAATTCTGATCCGAACTTTTTTTTGTTGGCACTCTTATTCCTTTTGCTTTAATCTGTTTACTCATTGTATGTTCCATTTAGACATTTTTTGTATCCTGTTGGTTCGATTTTGATAGGTCATAGATGTCTAGAAAGTTACTCTTTTTTTCTTAGATTTTTTTTTTAGTTATTGGTTTTTTTTTTTTTAATAAGTATTCCCCATTCTCCTGCATTCCAATGTTGTCTTTTTTCATCTCTAGTTTTAGTTATTTGGATTTCCTCCTTCCTTCTTCCTTTTGGTTATTTTGACAGTATATTAATCTTTTATCCTTTCACAACCCAGGGCCTTGTGCTTGCTAGGCAAGTGCTCTACCACTGAGCTGAGTCGAGTCCCCAACCCCCTTAAACAAAATTTTGCTTCATTATTTTGGTTTCTACTTCATTAATTTCTGATCTACATTACTTCTAGTACCACTTTCTGTTCTATGAGTTCAGTTACTGGGTTGTCTTGCTGTTCCATATTTCTTATGTTTATACATTATTATTTGGGCACCTGTTGGGACACAACATCCTTTCCTGGTTTTGCATGATGACCTTTGTGAGAATCCTTTTATTGAACTCTTAATCCTCACTGCTGCTCCAGGAGAGGCAACCAGAGTAGTGACAGTAACAATTTTAGAACAAACCAGATACAGAAAATTAAAACAAACAAACAAAAAAGAAGTCAATTGCAAATAGGAATTACACCTTTAGTACCCAGTAGACAAGAAATACTCTAGGAATTAGGGTAAATGAGTAAAGATGTAAGGTATTGAAAAATAGACAGTAAGAGGTGATAGAGAAAGGATAGAAGGAAAGCATGATATGACAAGAAAATGGGAGATACTGTTATGGAAAAAATGAAGAAAACCCCAAAATAACAGAAAGGCTGCTTGGCCTTTCTTCCTTGCTGAGGAATTGCAGATGGAATGGCTTTATTATCCTCCCTCAAGCTTGTCATTTTGCAATTTACTTGATGTTGGGGATAAGAGGGAAGCCGGGCGGTGGTGGCTCCTGCCTTTAGTCCTAGTACCAGGGAGACAGAAATTCCTGATCTTGAGGTTAGCCTGGTTTACAGAGTGCGTTCCAGGACAGCCAAAGCTGTCTCTACAAAACCAAAAGAACAACAACAACAACAGCAACCAACCAAACAAAAAAGAGAGTGTTGAGTTGTTTCTCTCTGACACCAAGTACTCTGAATATCTAAATAGCAGTCTAGACTACAGTCAGACAAGCAGAATTGAACAGACTAGTAATTTAAAAAGCTGCTTAAGGTAATATGCCAATTGGTATTTTTAATCATGAGATTAAGAAAATTTATTTAGGAAGGAAATTTAGTAGTTTGGGTTGGGTTTGTTTTTTTGGAAGTTAGGTTCTAATGCTATTGATAACTTAGTTCCTGAAGTCACAGTTACTATGTGAATACTGTTAGTATCTCTGTTGTCTATGGTTTGTGTTTTAGCCTGAAGTGAATGCTGACATTGTGCACTGGCTTTCGTGGACTGCCCAAGGCTTTTTACCCCCACTTGCTGCTGCAGTCGGGGGTGTCGCTAGCCAAGAAGTATTAAAAGCTGTGACCGGGAAGTTTTCTCCTTTGTGTCAGTGGGTTAGTTCAACATTTCCTATTTCTTTACATTTTAAGTTAAGTGTTCCATAAAATAAATCTTAATTATAGCATGGTATAAATATATCTTTATAAAATATTTAATATTATATACACTATTATATGTAGTTATATATTAAATATAAAAGAAAAGGCAAGTAACTTAATTCTGTAATCAAAATTCAGAAACTTAATTCTTTAATTGGAACTAACAGGAGCATACATATATTTTGTTATATTTTATAACCCAGTTGCTTTCTCAGATGTATTTCCTACCATGTAATATAAAAATCACTAAGTTTCTGTTCTACAGTTTTTCTCTAGTATTTGGCTTAGTTACCATTTTGGAGTTCTCTGGGCTCTTGAACTTGTTCTGTAGAAATTTTGACATCACAAATCTTCAGGTTTCATTCTTGATATTGCCTGAAGGTAAGGAATATAGGAATGATCTAAATTTGAGAGCTGTGTAAGATCAAAGCATCACAAGAATTAAAAACATTTGTATGTGTTACAAGAAGGAAAATAAGTGGTACAGTAAGTCTACACAACTGTGTAAGTCTGCACATACTGTGTAAGTCTACACAACTGTTTAAGTCCTTTCTGTGAGTTGATTTTGAATATAACACTGCACCCATACAATGCCATTTTTCTGCTAAGTTATTTAAAATAGATTACAAATTGAGCGGAAGTTGGCATAGTTATAGCTATTAACATGAATTATCAATGCTGTTATTAATATAGTAATGTTACAATGGTATTATCATCTGATTTTGTTCAAATTTAAAACAAAACTGGGTTCTTTAATTATTACTGAATTAAATTCTTTTCAGAACTAAAAATGTTGAAGCTGTCTTCCTGGATCTTATCATTTGTAATTACCTATGAGTTAAAAGATAACATAAATATCTCCAGGAAGTACAGTCTGCATACCCTTTTCTCAAGCTAATCATACTGTTTATTTGAATGTAACTAAAATTGAATGGGAACTCTTCTGTAGTTATGAAGAACAGATTTTGAGGTAAAATTTCCTCTAAAACTTAAAAAAATAAATAAAATTATCCTTAGGGATGGATAAGAGATATGAGTTGAATTATATACCTTTTAACAGTCCTTTTAGGTTTCGCAGTTTTAAGAATATATATTATAACCATTATTTTTCTAATATTTTACATGATTATTAAATAACTATAAGAGAAGAGCTACAGGTTTTGTTTTGTTTTGTTTTTTTAGTGACTTAAATCTTAAATGTTATATTTTCAATCTTCTCTTCAGTTGTATCTTGAAGCAGCAGATACTGTGGAATCCCTAGGCAGTCCTGGGCCTGAGGAGTTTCTCCCACGGTAAAGATGAAATGTGGATTATTTTTTCTTAGTATCACTTTGAGAAGCAGAGATTGAGTAATTCTTGTAAGCATGCCTCTCTTAGGTGTCTTTCCTCCTGACGTTTTACTTCTTGGCTTGTTACTTCTTTGCCTAGTGGTTAAATATTACAGTAGTACCGTGTCTCATTACTACTTTATATGTGGGATACAGAATTTCGGGCCGTATGCATGAGAATGATTAGCATTCAAACGCCATAATATTAATGAGTAAGTAAGATTGCTATCCATGATTGTTTTAATAAATCACTTTCCATTTGAGGACATAAATCTTTTTCACAATCAGTTAAAACTTTAGAGATTTCATTATCTCAGAAAACCACTTAACCCAGAGTTCTGCCTTCAGTTTAAATGAATTAATAACTCCAAATCCCTTCCATAGATTCCTCTAAGAACTTTTTAAAACTATTATGATGTTTATAATTTTTTTCTTGAATACAATAGTCGCTCTTTATCTGAAGTTTAACTTTCCAAGATTTAGTTGCATGTAAAATATCAAAAAGTACAAAATGGAAAAGTACAATAATAAACTATTGATAAATTTAAATTACATATAGTTGGGTACAGAGTGATGACATTACATGGTGTCTGTCCTACCTAGGATGGGAGTCATCCTTCTGTCCGTCCATTCCTTTTGTCTATCCATTAATCCTTTAGAAGCTCAGAAGTATATTCTGTTTAAAGTACAGTATTAAATTGTTACTAATAATAATCAAATGTATTTTTATATCTTTCTGTTTTCTTGGTAACTGTTTCTTCAGAGGAGATAGATATGATGCCTTACGTGCCTGCATTGGAGATACATTGTGTCAGAAGCTACAAAATTTGAATATCTTCTTAGTAAGTGTGAATAAGGATGGGAATAAGTAATATTTTCAAATTGTTGTTGAATGTCAAGTTAATTTTTAAAGTCAACTTGATCTAAATGAGTAACTAATAAATCATATAGTCTGCAGAGCTTAATATATTTACTCCCTGGACCTTTTACATAAAAGTCAGCCACTTCAGGATCTGAAGAATTTATTCATTTCAAAATAAAACATGAATGTAAAAGCTTCAACATTAAATGATTTTCTAGAAGTACTTTAAATATATGGTTTTTGAATTCACTACATTAAAAAATGAGTAAATATGTTCTCTTTTTAAAATATCTTAGTTTATTTCGAGAGAAATTTTTCACAAGAGCATAAATGTTGGCTAGTCTTAAAAATACTAGTTAGTTTTAGTAATTATTTTTGTAAAGTAATATCTTAAAGATTATCAATTACTGCAGAGTTTTTTTCATATAGATATAATCTTTTATAATCAAGTTTCAAATATCTGTTTTACTTAAACTTCTTTGTAGACTTGTCTTAATTATACTTCTGTATTTCAGATAGATGGACAAATGTCTAAAAGTAAAGACTTTTTCATGTTACCTAGTTCTGGGCTTAATTGTTCTTATGTTTTTGGTTTTTGGTTTTTCTTCTGTTATTGTTTTCTTTTTTCTATAAGAAATAAGTTCTGCATTTAGCTTTTGTTAAGAATCTTCAAATTTTTTGGTTTAAAGAAGTTAATACCATAGTTTTCTTATTTGTTTTATACTGTTTTTTTTTCCTATTTTCTTACTTGTTTTATACTGTTTTTTTTTTCTTTGAGACACTTAAAAGGCATTATGAAACTTGAAAAAGGAAAATCCGTCACATGTGAATCACAAATCATTTTTTAAAAATGTAGTTAGTGTTGTAGCATTTAAAGAAAATTAGAATGAAATTCTTTATTCATTAAAAATTATAGTCTTGTCTGACATTTGTACTTTTCTTCGATAGGTAGGATGTGGCGCCATAGGCTGTGAAATGTTAAAAAATTTTGCATTACTGGGTGTTGGTACAGGCAGAGAGAAAGGAATGGTAAGATACAAGTCATTTGAGCCTTAAACATTTATATGTCTCCTGTTGCCCTTTTTTGAACTGTGTTTGACCAAACTGGCCTGTTTACGTGGTAGACCATTAAACTGAGAATTAGAAGATTTTAATTATCTCTGGTCAGTTTTTAGTCACCGATTCTCTGCTTCTCTGTTCTTAACTCTGTAATTTCCTGAAATAAGTCCTGTCTATCTTTTCGTAGTAACCATCAAGATTAAATTTGAAAAGAATTTTTATTATCATAGCTTGCAAACTGAAACCCATGTTATTCTTTTGTTATACTATTCATTCTTAATTAAATATTAACATGAGAGATGACATTAAAAAGCTGCAGAGTCAGGCCGGGTGGTGGTGGCTCACGCCTTTAATCTCAGCACTTGGGAGGCGGAGGCAGGAGGATTTCTGAGTTTGAGGCCAACCTGATCTACGGAGTGAGTTCCAGGACAGCCAGGGCTACACAGAGAATCCTTGTTTCAAAAAAACCAAAAAACCAAAACAAAACAAAAAAAAAACTGCAGAGTGCTCAAATACGTTAAATTGTGAGTTTCAAACAGTGAGAATAACATATACTTTGATATGCAATTAAAATTCTTCACTCTAAGTTATTAAAAAACGTCATATTTAAAATAACTTTTATTAGTGGTATTTTACCTTTAAGATAAAAGCTTTCATTAGTGGCTTCATATATTTATCTTAGTAACTAACAGTGACACTGCATAAATAACTAAAAAGTATATGGTGACATTGTAGCTTATTGATATAATTTTAAAAGGGATTCATCATTATTATAGCTACAAGAAGGTACACATATTCATGCTTGGCATTTCTAAACTTTGCTCCACAAACTACAAGTGTAGTAGCTTAAAAGTTACCTGAATTTTTCTTGTTTTAAATCACTTCTTTAATTACTGTAGCTTGGAGATTACCTGAATGCTTTAACTGTATAGAAAAACAGTGCTTTTAGTAGGTAAAGGTCTGGATGAGCTGAGGTGAAGAAACCTACTGACATCAGATAGCCAAGTAAAGCTGTAATGTGGGCAGGCCTGTGTCTTCTGAACACAGAGACTTGTTGTAACAAAATTGTAAGTGTTCATAGATACACCCAAGATGTAAAGAGATGTCTCCAGATACCTAGAATCAAGGAAAAAATGAAACCTTGAATTAAACACCAGATATTTTTTCTCTATTTTTAATGTCTAAAACTTTAAGTAGAAAAGGAAAACCCTCACCAGAAAGTAAGACTCTTCACCAGCACCTCCGAGAGAGAGAGACAGAGAGACAGAGACAGACTCTAACATTAAAATTCCACAAAAATCTAGACACATACACAAGGAAAATTACTAAAAGAAAATGAATGTGAACACCAGTCAACACCTGAAACTGGAACTCGCACTGAGCAGTGTGATGCCAAGACCAATCTTTTTAATTCTAGCTAATAGCACATGCATTTTCAATTCTGCAGATTATTTTACCTGTTTGTTTCCTTCTTTCTTCTAGAATTAGGATCTATATGTTCTTAAAGGACAAATATTTTAAGCCTATAGATCAACTATGACAGCTAGTTGGCTTTATAAAATTACTCAGCTGCCTAGTGGTTTATAGATTCAGCCTTAGTTGGATTGCCTGTCAAATTGAAATGTGACAACATTCTTCTCAAATTACTTCAGATTAAGAATAAATATTGGGCTTGAAAGATGGCTTATCATGTAAAGGCACTTGCCATTAAACCTGATTTAGTTTGATTCCCAGAACCCACCCATTGAGGGAGACAAAGGACTTTTACAAAGTTTTTTTTTACTTCCACACTCCTGCTATGGGCAAATATTCCTCCACACACATACACAACAATTAGGAAATGATAAATATTTTTTTAAAAGAATGAATGTCATAAATTTAGAAGAGATAGCTCCTATGTGAGTAATTAATTTAGTAGGTCTAAAATCTGATAGAGATATTTTTAGTCTCCAAATAAAGAATTTTTAAAGAAGTTTCTAATGTGCTTAAATCATTTGTGTTGTTTGCTATGCTCATGTACTAGATATTAGTTGGAATTAATACATTTATCAATGATAGCACATTACTGGTATCATTTGGAATTTTTTTAAATGACTATTGCTAGCAAAAATGATTTGAGAGTGCTGTTTCGGTCATACTGAGAAATGCAAGACAGATTCATTTGTTTTGTTCTCCTCTGTTATAAGGTAACAGTTACAGATCCTGACTTGATAGAAAAATCCAACTTAAACAGACAGTTCCTGTTTCGTCCTCATCATATACAGGTTTGTCATTGTTTTCTTACCATAAAAAGATAATGGTTGCTGGGTAATCCTGTTCTTTGTTAGATTCTTAAGAGAAAGAATAAAGTATTATCTGGAAAGAACAACATGAAGAAAATGATCTTTCATGTACACTAAAATTGTTTTTTGGATGTTATTATTTGAATCGTGAAACATGAGTAGTACTTTTCATTTTGTAATCAACAGAAATTTGTTTCCATAAACAAGTTCTCTAATTTCAGGTTTTAAGAAAGCACGAATTTTAATAATTCCTTTTTTTTTTTTTTTTGGCTATAAAACAGGTAAGGTTTAGTATTTAAAATTGATGATCCAATATTAACATCCGCTTTTGCTGTAAAAGATTATTTAGTCATCTCAAACCAAAATATTTAAGTCAGGAAAAGAGACAGGCAGTGCACTCAAAGGCAGAGGCAGGTGGATCTCTTGAGTTCCAGGCCATCCTGGTCTACACAGTGAGTATTACTCACAGTTACAGGGTAAAACCCTGTAGTGAAAAACAGAAAAGGAAGAATATGTTAATCAAAACCTTGGGCTTTTAGGTTAAATTTTTCCCTAGTACTGTCAACTCATTGTCGATCTTAGGAAATGAAAGCAAGTTATGAACAAGAAGTGACTACAGTAGCTGTCATAGTCAACCTGTTCGCCTCTTACAAAGGACACAGTAGCCGTCTCTGTGAATTCAAATGTCTTATTAAAACAGTTCACTGTGTATTATCTGTAGATGAACACTAAAGACCTCTTTGTTAATTTTCTGACTTCTAACAGTTTCTGACTTTATTCTTCTAGTAAGAAGAAAAATACGTTAGCCTAATAGTGAGAAGAGACAGAAAGACAAATTCAAGGATGCTGTAAAGACCTTTATAGCACCTGAATGACACATGAATGAAATGACACATGGTGGATAAGCCTTTAATTAAAAAATAAAAATAAGCATATTTTTAAGACTTGTAAAAACACTTGACAATCTCTAAAGCACTGTGCTACACAGTGAAGGGTTGTGTTACCATGGGAACTATTGGAGCTGACTTCATTCCTGTCACCTCATATATCCCTAATGAGTAGAGTATGTAAATTCATAGTTCATCTTTTCTGTTTAACATTTATTCCTTCTGTTTTTATTTTTTACTTGTTTAGAAACCTAAAAGCTATACTGCTGCTGAAGCAACTCTGAAAATAAATCCTCAACTAAAAATAGATGCACACCTGAACAAAGTTTGTCCAGCCACTGAGAGTATATACAGTGATGAATTTTACACTAAGCAAGATATCATTATTACAGCACTAGATAATGTGGAAGCCAGGAGATATGTAGACAGGTATGTTCTTGAAATTCAAGTGCATAAAGAACTACTTTTTTTTTTCCACTCTCATTTTTTGAAAAATTACCAAATTACCTAATTATTTTTATGTCATTGTAATAGAACTACTCAAATTTAAACATACTGATGATTTTCCATTATACTTAGAAAAATTTGTAAAACAGCCTAATTTTTTTTTTTTTAAAGAAATACCTATCACCTATCCACTGTTCCTGCTTTAAATGTGGCCAGTGTTCCTCCTTGTGATAGCTACATAAGCCTGTTTTAGGATCTTCAAAGGTTTCTTTACCTTAGGAACTAAATTGTTTTGGGCTTCTGGAAGCTGTATTTCCCTTCCTCCAAAATAATTGTTCCCAAATGTATATACTGCCAATTCTTTTCTTTAAGGTGTTCCCTCATCTTTGAGTTTCAGCCTAAATATTTTTCTTAAAATAGACATTCACTCCTAAATATGCTTTTCTTAATACTTTTTCATTGTGGCACGTATTTTTATTGACATACATGTTTACTTAATGTTTGGTTCTTCACTAAAGTTTTCATCCAAAGATCATTTATTATCAATGTCAATCACCTTATTTCATTCAGTGTGGTTTATGAAATCAGTCATTGAATGAATCATTGTATGACTGCAATGTTAGGATACCAGAGCATATATCAGAGGTTTACCAGTTGAGAAATGAGAGAGAAACAAATCTGAGCAGAAGAAAAAAGATGCTGCATTTCTTTTTGTGTATATATGTGTTGGAGGGGGGTACACACACAAAAAAATTTTATACTAAAGTGTTAGTAAAACATGACTAATGATAGTATTTAGTTAATACTGCTTGGGATAAAGACCATTTGAGAAAATAAGGTATGGCAGAACTTACATGCAGGAAGTAATCAAATAATAAATGGAAAGTAAGTGAAGAAAGAATAATGTAGTTAATTTAAGGAGGAAATAGAAATTTAAAAAAAAAAAAGGAGATTTTAATCCAGATAGTAAGTAGGAAGAAACAGAAATTACTAGGTTGGAAAAAAATTTTATATATGTGATAGGGCTAAGGAGAAAAACTGTTACGTGGGCCATGTTCTGTTCGCTACAACACTGAATATAGAAATGATCAGTGTGTTGAATATTAAGTAGATAGCAGTAAGCTGTCCTTTGAATACTGTTGTTGATCACTTTTGTGTTTTGTTTTTTTTTTTATTTACATATTTTGTCTCCACATAGTCGCTGTTTAGCAAATATACGGCCTCTCTTAGATTCTGGAACAATGGGCACCAAAGGACACACTGAAATTATTGTACCTCAGTTGACTGAATCGTATAATAGTCACGTAAGTCAGTATATTGAATGCCTGACTTTTTATATCGTAATTTTTGTTTTCATGGAAGAATCAATAAATTTAACTTTGCTTTATCAATCTTGGTTTTAGCTCTGACAGGTTAATACATATGTGCATCTGCATGTTTAAACATATTGAACGTAGTTTTTTAAGTGTGTGTTCAGATGGTGGGAACACTACATACGTGTAGTGGCCAGAGTTCAATATCTGGAGCCTTCCTCTGTGGTATTGTACGATGTTTTTCTGACTGCGTCTCTCAGAGTTGACTCAACTGGCTAGCAAGTGCCAGGGGTCTCAGCCTGTCTCTCTAGTGCTGGGATTATATGTCAGACCTCCGCACCCAGCTTTTACATGGATGCTTTGAGAACACACTTAGGTCCTCAGGCTCATATAACTAGCATTATACATCTCCCTGGCCCCTGAATATAATTTTTAGAAATCATAAAAAAAAGAGAGAGTTTAAATTTTTTAACTACCGTAGAGTTGAAAATAGCTTATAAAAGCAATTAAGCTTTTTGACTGAAAATAGAACTGTCACCAGAGACTTGGAATCATATCCATTTTCTGATTTTTTGGTTTTATAAGCTGGCATTTAATAAAAGAACACAACTGTAATTAATGTGTACTTGTTTTTTTAATCTTTTATTATTTGTTTACTTTACATCCTGATGACAGCTTTCCCTCCCCCCTTCTCCCAGTCCCTCCCTCTTACCTCCCCTCCCCATGAATTCCTCCTCCCCTTCTCCTCAAGAAAGAGAAGACACCCTCCCCCCCATAGATAGCAACCAGCCTTGGCGTATCAGGTTGCAGTAAAACTAGGTACACATTAAATGTTTGTCCTCATTAAGAATTTATGCCCCTAGCATACATTATTAGAACTATTTGTGAAACCTAGTAAAAATATAAACCTGGTAATTTACCCACAAACTACCTGAAAAAAAATCATTCTTCAGTGGTTCAAGGAAGCAGTGTGTGTGTGTGTGTGTGTGTGTGTGTGTGTGTGTGTGTGTGTGTGTGTGTGTCTTTTACATAGATAGTAAAATGTAACATTTCTATCCCATAAATGATTTTATACTATTGCTAAAGTTGAAACTATGGGTCTAAGAAATAATTATAGGTTTATAATTATTGAGCAGTTCAAGTAAAATAAAGTATATGATTTTTATAAGTATCGGTGTCCCTTGATTTAAAGGGCATGTTTGGTTTAGTAAAATTTTTTAAATTCTTAGCGTTCACTGTTTTCTTAATTTTCTTTCATGAAATTCACTGACTGATATATGTAATTACTATATAATATAGTAACTATATAATATACTATATAATATAGTGATAGCATATTAAACCGAGGTTTAATTGGAGTATTAAATAGGGGAATCATGATATGCATGATTTTCCTCTCATTCTACATTTGCTGAACTGCCTCCTAGTTTTTTGTTTTTTTTTTTTTTTCTCTCGAGACAGGGTTTCTCTGTGTAGCCCTGGCTGTCCTGCAACTCACTTTGTAGACCAGGCTGGCCTCGAACTCAGAAATCCTCCTGCCTCTGCCTCCCAAGTGCTGGGATTAAAGGCGTTCGCCACCACCGCCCAGCGCCTCCTAGTTTTTTTATTTCACACTCTTATAAAACAATTTAATATTCTTACAGTGTTCTTCATTGAAATATAAAAAGTTATTTGCTCATAAATCATCAAATTAGAGATCTCTTTCAGTAAATAGGCATAAATTGAGTAATTTTTGACTAAGTAAGCCAGTAAGCTTAGGCTGTAAGCAAACCTTCTAATAGACAAGGAGGTCTTCAATGGTACTTCCACTAGAAGGCATTAATCATTCGCCATATAATGTATATATTTTCTAGTAAACTACTAAGAGTCCTATCCCCAAATGCTTTAATTCATGGAGAATCTTTGGAAACACTGAGAACTTACATATTAAGAATTTTTAATCACCTCTCTAAGTTAGAAGTAGCGTTATAAAATTTTACATGTCACCTGAATTTTTCTAGAAAAAAAAAAACCTTAATATTGTTATTTGCCTTTTGGACTTTCTGTCACACCACACAAGTACACAATGATAAAGAATGATGAGATTTGTATTTTCATATGACATTGTTCAACAGGTTAGATGTCAAAGAAATTAACTTTTGCTTTATTACCTAAGATGACAGTGTATAACAGGTCATATGTTTAGACTTGTCAGACTCAAAATTTAGCCAGATATTTGGTTTTACTTTTTTATTTTTCAACAGCGAGACCCCCCAGAAGAGGAAATACCGTTTTGCACTCTAAAGTCCTTTCCAGCAGCTATTGAGCATACTATCCAGTGGGCAAGAGACAAGGTAAAAGTTCTTCTTAGTGAATTTGTCTTCTCTGAATTTGAAAAGGCAATATTATAACTACTAAACATATCTGAAACTTTTTTCGCCCTTTACAGTTTGAAAGTTCCTTCTCCCACAAGCCTTCACTGTTTAACAAATTTTGGCAAGCCTATCCTTCTGCAGAAGATGTCTTACAGGTAAGAGAGTGTATTTTACTGCAGACCTGATACTTATGCAGTATAATCTTATTTTCCAGTTACCTAAAAATAATAAAAACCTTCCTGTGGAAATAGGGAGTGCTTAAAAACTTGATCACAGTGAAATGTTCTACTGGGAATCTTGAAATTAGGTTGTAAATAGCCTGTTTTGTTTTGTTTTAGCTTAATTGAACTGTATGTAATTGTCACTGACCTTCAAACATTAGGTTTTGTGGCTCAACCAAGTGAGGGTATAATAATGATAATAAAATAGCAAAAGATAGAGGGTTTAGTAAATTCTTTGGGGAGAAAGTTAAGAGAAAATAATCATGACTGGACTATAATAAGGCCAACTTCAAAGATACTGCTTTACATTTAATCATATACAACTAAAAAGGTCAGTTTTTTTATTAACTATTAGACTTAGATCTCTGTATGTAGTATCTTACACATAGGAAAACATGAAAATATGTCTTGAATTAAGAAACTTCAAATCTGGGAGCTGGAAATGCTTCAGCAGTTAGGAGTACTGGCTGATCTTCCAGAGGACCCAGGTTTAATTGGCAGCACCCACATGGCAGCTCACAGCTGTCTGTGAACCCAGTACCCGGGGATCTGACACCCTCACACAGAGATACATATGATACATACAGTATAGGCACAACACCAATGTGCATAAAATAAGAATTTATTTTTTAAAAAAGAAAAAAAAAGTCTAAAATGTCAGTTACTATTCCCCCATAATTTAAAGAGAGAAAGAAAGAGAGGAAGGAAGGAAAGAAGGAGGGGAGGGGAGGGAGGGAGGGGAAGGGAAGAAAGGAAAGAGAGAGAGAGAGAGAGAGAGAGAGAGTAGTGCTTATACAGAAAAAAAAAAGAATTAAAATACTAAGCCCATTAGTCACTTTGGATCATCCTTTGGATTGTGCTTGTTATAAAGTTTTTTATTTTTCTTTGTTTTCCTGTTATTCTAGAAGATACAGAATGGACAGAGTTTAGAAGGCTGTTTTCAAGTTATTAAGCTACTTAGCAGAAGACCTAGAATTTGGTCCCAGTGTGTAGAATTAGCAAGACTAAAGTTCGAAAAATACTTTAACCATAAGGTAAGTATACATTCTGAGACTTTTTTTTTTTTTTGGT
The DNA here is from genome assembly GCA_036184795.1 of Tokudaia tokunoshimensis. Taxonomy (NCBI): domain Eukaryota; kingdom Metazoa; phylum Chordata; class Mammalia; order Rodentia; family Muridae; genus Tokudaia; species Tokudaia tokunoshimensis. The sequence continues at coordinate 20,999,596 of BTHU01000014.1, forward strand.
TTTTCAAGACAGGGTTTCTCTGTATAGCCCTGGCTGTCCTGGAACTCACTTTGTAGACCAGGCTGGCCTCAAACTCAGAAATCCTCCTGCCTCTGCCTCCCAAGTGCTGGGATTAAAGGCGTGCGCCACCACTGCCCTGCTTATTCTGAGACATTAAATGAAGGTCTGTCCACAGGCCATTTATTTATTACTTATGTCCTTGACTTAAAATATTTGTTCTTTTCCTTTGACAAGCCTTTTAGAAATAAATATTAAGTTAAATGGGAGTAAAGCCTAGGTACATGACCAATTTCTCTTTGAATGTTCCTAATTAAAACATTTAACTTGCATTTACTGGCTTGACTTGTCAGCTATGCACTTAACTGACCCTGTGTGCAAAGTTGGGTTTTGAGTAAATGGAGTGCATTAATTCTGTAGTCTAAAGAAATTTGTTCAGAATAGAAACTAGAGATTGATAATTCAGATGGAATTTTTGTTCAGATTTTGCCTTTTCTAACCATAACTTATAAATATATTTTATGTTTTTTCTTCAACTGAAAATCTAAAATAATTAAGAAATATAGAATACAGTATGCATCAAATAAGCTAATCCATATAAAGAATTTAGAGTAGGCCAAGGCACATATTTGTTAACACTAGCTGTTATTCTCGCAGTCACATAGCTAACAGGATGTATCCTATGCTTTTTTAATCCCTCCCACAGGGTAGGGCAAAAGGACCAAGGAATGAACACTCTGACCCTCACTCATATCAGGGTGGAGGAAAAACGCCCTGCCCCTGACTTGACCCCTAGACCAGGGCCTAGAAAAAGAATCCCACCAATCCCTGAGTCTGACCACAGAATACCACCAATCCCTAAGCCAGCTGCAAGATCAGGCCACCCTAGAAAGCCCACCTCCACAAGAAACTGTATAAAGCCTGCTTTCTGCTCGGTACCCTGCTACTTCTCTCCCAGTTTACACGTAGGCCCTTACTTTATAAGGTTATCCTTAAAAGGTCTTTGAGGATATACTTATGTTTTCACTTCCTGTATGGTTTGCTTTTTGGAGAAATGTTCTAAGCTCACTTCTCAAAAATTAGGATTCCTTTCTTAAATATTCCACCTGTTTTTATCATAATTATTATCAGTGTGTTACAGTTCTGAGGGGAAAGGTATCATGGCAGTTGGATGCTAAGAAATACCACAAAGTCACACTGTACAACAAAACACACGTAAAAGATTTATAGGGAAAGACACAAGAGGGTGATTGACTCTGCTCAGAGAAGCAGCAAAGAACTGAGTAGGAGGCAGGCTTCTATAGGGTTTCAGGAGGGTAGGGTGGGGGTGATTTTCAGGGTGGCCTGGGATTGGAGAGACTTGTGGACTGACCTTGGGCTTTTTGTCTGAAGAGCAGGGCTAAGCCTCTAAACCCTCAAGGACTTACAGTGAACACCCTCTTTGTGTCTTTTAACTAAGTTTCTTCTGAACCATTCTGTGATTGTGGTTTTCTTTTCTTTTTTTTTTTTTTAATGTTGGTGCTTTATTGTTGCATTTTTAATGATTTGTTTTATAAGGGAGTGGAGTATATGTTCATGGCCACGGTGCTCCTGTGGAGGTCAAAAGACAGTTAACAGCAATCATTGCCTTCCACCATGCGGGTCCTAGGGATCAAACTTGAGTTTTTATGCTGCTTGGCATCAAGTAGCTTTACCCGCTGGGTACCATCCCTGTTTTGGTTTTTATTATTATTGTTGTTGTTATTTATTATTGTTGTTGTTGTTGTTGTTGTTGAAAAAAGGAACAAAGGAACCATGGAAATACAAGAAAATAGTATAATGTCCATATCTATCATTTTTTACTTTCACTCAGTTGAAGCATTACCAGTTTACAGATGTTTCATATTCCCACCCTCTTCCAAGCTTATCGTAAGCATATTATTTTGAAATGGTAAATGCCATATATTTGCATTTGTTTTTATATTTGTGGTAATGATTAACTATTAGATACAAAATGATGTGTAAAATATTGTAAGAAAGGCGTGAAGTAATTCTAAAAAGACGGTAATGATGTGGGCAGGACCGGAGGAAGCATAACTGATTCATGGCTGACTTCAAGTCCCCACTGTGCCTCTTTTAGACTTTGTTTTGTTTGATTTATGATGAACATATGCAATATGTACAGAGCAGGTTTTTTAATTTCAGGGTTTTTTTTCCTATGATAAAAAAAAGGAGGGTTTTTCTCATTCTTTTTTCCTCTTTTAGGCCCTTCAGCTTCTTCACTGTTTCCCTCTTGACACACGATTAAAAGATGGCAGTGAGTATAACCATTGAGACAAGATTGAATATAAAATACTGGATATGACCTGTGTTTATTGAAAACAATATTTTATCATTTTACTAGGTTTGTTTTGGCAATCACCAAAAAGGCCACCTTCTCCAATAAAATTTGATTTAAATGAACCTTTGTAAGTATATATGTTTATATTTTAGCTGTAAATTTCTTAGTTATATACTGCAGGATTTTCAGTGTTAAAAATATGTCTCTTAATCCAAAAGTTAACAAGTCATTCTAGTCAGCAGAGCCAGCCACATCCTTCCTACACAGATGTGCATCCTTTTATTTGTATGCTAAATAAATTATTGTTTGTAATATCTACTCCATAAAAAACTGTCACCTACTTTTGCCTCTAAGAAAATAAAAAATGAAAATACATGTTCTTACAATAAATAAAGCTAAGATGCGATTGATATGACCTGTCTATATTAATACAAGTAAAATTTAGTTTGTCTCTGATTGAGTGCCTGGATCTGCGCTGCTTTTAGATTCACACTTAGCATGTATACTCTCATCAGACACTTAGCCTTTGCTTAATTTTCTCAGCTATTGCTTTCTTCAAAATTCAACTTATCCTAAATTGCCTTTCTAATATGACATACCCATTTTTGCTTTTAGTAAACTTTTTTGCTGTTTCAAATTTAATGTATACTCATTCATACCTGATCCATATATTCTTATGAGTTAAAATTACTTTTCTCCATGTGTTTTTGTATCAAAAGGACATTTGGTATTTCCTTCTGTGTTGTTTTAGTCTAGACAAGAATTTCATTGTCTTAACTTTAAGAGGGTGTAAAAATTAATTCTGCAAAACAGAATTTAAATGTAGTTCTTAAGTGTTAATATGAAGGCTGTATTTCCTACTGTCTTAAAAGCTTCATTAAAACTGCCATTCAAACTGCTTTATTTTTTATTTTCATTTCAAAAGGCACCTCAGTTTTCTTCAGAATGCTGCAAAACTATATGCTACAGTATATTGCATTCCATTTTCAGAAAAGGTAAGATACTCTCTAGGCTCTTGCAAGTGATTCAAAACCCAAGTTGATTTAGTTGGTAACATCAGAATTTGTGTTTAGATCATAAGAGTCATTCAGTCTCTTGTTTGTGTATTTGTTTGAGCCATGAGCTAGAACTTGCCTTGAGCTCCAGATCTTCCTGCTAAAACCTCCTAAGCTAAAATCATTCTTTTGGATTAAAAAAGAAAAATCTTTTATTTTGTTGTGTTACTGTCCATTCCAATGGCAGAAGTTGTCTACTCATTGCAGTGCTGGTAAATAGAAAACTTGTTTTTCTTTCTGAATTTAAATGTTGAAATAATATTTGTGACAGCAATCATACTTAAGTAATAAAAATATTTATATCTTTTTTACCTTTTTCTCTTATCCTAGTTTCTCTGAATTAGAAGTCAAAATGAGCCAGTTCATAGTAATTTAAAAATACTTCATAGAGATAGACTTTCTTTACATATTTTTTCTTCTTTCATGTTAACTTTCATACATTTCCAGAAGTCTGAAAGTGTTAATCCTGCTCTGATTTTCATGTTCTTAGAGTCATGCTCATTCTGTGAGACACCATCTTTTGAGTCCCACAGCACATGTGCATAGGTTAGCTTTCTCCTTAATGCATATTAGAGTTAAATAAATTCTGCCTTCAAGTAAACTGATTAGAGATATATAAAAATTAAAAGGTCTTAGATTTTGTTTTCTTTTTTAAGATAGGTTTTTACTAAGTAGATATATAAACCCAACAAGAGGACCTTCAAACTCATGATTTGTCCATTTTGTAGACATATGCCTCAAATCTGAATCTGTATTTAGCATAGATAGGCCTGTTATAGATTAATCTGTCTTGAAAATAAAATATCCCATAAAGGTCTAGGAAAAACTAATAGTGTTGAGTCTTGTGTTGCAAGTCTTACCTAATCTCAAAAGCAGTCTGTCTGTTTTTCATAGGAGCTTCCTAATAGTAAGTGTGGATGCAGGTTCATCTAGTTCAGCTTGGGCGATTATAGTTTCTTGCTTCTCGGTGTATGAATTTAATTAATTTGTCAAGTATAATATTCAGGAGAGCTAAAACTTTGGCACTGAGGAAATGAGGAGAAAATGGTCTCTTTTTTAAAATTAGCAGAAAAAACAGGATTTAAAGTTTGGTAACTAATAAGTAAATCTTAATCCCAAACCTCCTTTCCTCCAGTAGCTTTTATGGTTGATACTTTTTTATGAAATGGACATAAATGTTTCAAATGGATATAAATACACAGGTCATATGTTGTTTAATTAAGTTACTAATAGTTACCTATTTATTACTAAAAGTTATAAATAGTTGATGTTATAAAGGGACTTTTTTTTAGTAGCGTTAACTTTAGAGATTCAGAGTTTAAAGAAATGTGTTGATAAAATTAACTTTTATGAAACTATCCACAGGACTTATCAGTAGATAACCTCATGAACATTCTTTCAGAAGTTAAAATTCAGGAATTCAAGCCTTCCAACAAGGTAAGCTAGAAGTCAATTCACATAGCTAGTGGTTATTAAACTGCTGTTTTTAACAAATCCCATTCTCAGCCTGGAGAATCCCAGGATGAACAGTTTTTGCCCTTAGGGGTATTTTATTCCAAAGAGTGGAGATGGGCTATAGAAAGAAATGTATCCAACTCCTGCTCTAACTGGCCTGCCACTGGGCAGTTGCTATACAGGCAAAAGCATCTCCCATCCTTAATCACAGAAGCCTGTCCTTACAGTGAGTGGTGGGAAAGGAAGAATAGCAGGGAATCCTGTTAGGTATTTCAAGAACACAGGCAGAAGAGGATTAATAAGATGGCATGGAACTGGATTCTCTGTATACATCAGGGTAGCACTGACAGAAGTTCTCAAGATTTGAAATTAAAAGCAGCTGTGGGAAAGATTACTAGTTTCTTAGGTGAAGTAAGTTGAACAGTTTTGGATGAAGGTAGGAAACTGAATTTACAATGAGTATATAGTAATTGAGAGCAGAGTAGATTAAATGTTACAGAATTAAAAGACATCACTGAGGATTCGTAGAATGCTAGTATGTGTGATGTGTTCTACTATAGATTGCCATGACATTCAAGCACATTTCGCTTTGGAACCCTTGTGGCATTTGTTTATGCCACCAAATAGATGGAAAACTGGTCTAATAATTATGCCCAGAAAATATCTTAGAAAGTATCAGAACCTGAGAATTAGACAGTGAAAAAAGGAAAGTTTGAAGAAAAATAAATAAATTTTATGTGCATAAAGTATTTTTCTTTTTTATAGACTTACTATGTGCTATTCTTTTATATACTCTAAAAAATAACCATGAAACAACCGTCCTCAAGGAAGTGATGTGTATAGGCATCCTGCATCTTCATTTCATAGAAAGGGATCTTTGTAGCCAGTGGATTTTTACATAAGTGAATGAGTTTTCTGAATAAAATATTCATGACATGTAACCTATAAATAATAATATGATAGTAAATTAAGAACAAAAGCTGTGTCACTTTTGTAAGAAAAATTTCCAACCCATACTTCTCTTTGGCAAAGCAAATCTAAAGCACAGGAAACCCTCTAGTATGTTCTCAGGCTTGCGTTCTTCTGCTGGAATGACAGTTCAGGGCTAACAGGTGTCCCTGAGCAGTATAAAATTTTAATATAGACTGCTTTACAACTTAAGATAGCTGCACTAAAGGTTTAAGGCCAACATTCTCTTGTAGTTCTATATGTGACAGCCAGAATATTAGACATGATGGCAGGCAGAAGTTTCTATTTTATTGATTCTTTAATATATCATAAATGTTTGTGATGCTTAAAATCTCAGAACATAATTTAGTAAATTTTTAAAATAAATAGTACTTTAACAATCATAGAGACATTCTTTGGTTTGAAAATATCTACTGATCCTGTGGACTGTCTACTGGGTAACTTAAAGATAAACCAGTTGTGGTATATGCTTCACTAGTGATGCTGTAGTTGGTATATGAAGGAAGATGTTCTTAGTAATTAGCAAGTAGTTACAGGCCAGATTATACATTTTGCAAATATTTTCATTTTTACTGCATGAATCAGCTACTTAGAACTGTGCAATTTAAGTCTAATGTAGATTTGTCAAAGTCGAAACTACTGATTATCAAGTTCATTCAAGTGTGGAATTTTAAGATATCTATCACACGAACTTTTCAGTTTAAAATGAAAAAATTTTCAAACGCCAATAAGAAAAATTGTTTTAGAAATGCTAGCGGTCTGGAGACCCAAGTTATAACATAAACATGCCAGTATATGGAAATAGTTAACAAGACATCAAAATAATATTACTAAGCAAGAGATAAATTAGGCCATAATGATTAGTGATCAGAGACATTAAGCAAATATTTTCTCTTATGTTTTTTTTTTTTTTTTTTTTTTTTTTTTTTTTAGAGTATTGCACATCACTCCTTTATTACACTGATCTGGACAGAGACTTAGTTGTTAGGCCCAAACGAGCTCTGAACCCACACGGTAGGGTCAAGCAGCTGGAACATGATTCAGTGAAAGACAAAACCTTGGACATGATCAGGGGGCACTTCACCTCCACAAAACAAGGCAAAGGGGATCCAAACACAGCAAGAGGTACAAGGAGTTTATCCCATTTGATATGAGGAATGGCTTATTTTCTGGTGACCACATAGGACTGTTTCAACTGCCACTAGCAACCTCAGAGTTGCTTCTGTGTGCTAATATATGTATATATACTTTTTTTTTTGTAAAAGTAAATGTAACACATAGACTGGACAAGATTGATCCCAACCTCCTAGGCCAGCAGCTCCTTTAGGGTCAGAGAGAAAGTAGGGACTTTTAAACCACCATGAGGTTACTTTGACTCTCCACTGGAATGACTATGCCCAGTTACCTAATTGCAAGAAGAGTGCAGGACAGGTTCCAGGGACAAAACTGGACCATAGCTTCTCCTCATTGGTCATACAACAGCAGTTCCTCCCTGACTTCTTCCTAAGTAGACCCTTAGTAAACAAAGAACTAAGAAAAACTATAATTACTATCTCTCAACTCTCCTGGTACAGGGAGCCGTCCCTGGATGTGGACCAAGAGCCTGCACCCCCAGAGGTGTTATTCTGACTAGATTCTATGAAGGGAGTGGGTGCAGAGGATAAAATACTAAAAATGAAAATGGGAGCCACAGATCTGCAGCTACAACTTAAACCTAAGATCCTAAAGATGTTGTCAGTGTGGCAGGTGCAGGGGAGGGTGCAGGAGGCGGAACAGGCAGGGAGGGTGTGGGCAGGAGTCTGCCTCCTCGCCTTCACTTCTTCGCCTTGCCCTGAGCAGCCACAGCCTCCATGGCTTTACGCACGGTCTCCTCGTCTCCCAGGAACTGCATGGGCTTGACGGGCTTCAAGTTCTTGTCCAGTTCATAGACGATGGGAATGCCCGTGGGTAGGTTCAGCTCCATGATGGCCTCTTCGGAGAGACCCTCCAGATGCTTGACGATGCCCCGAAGGCTGTTGCCATGGGCAGCAATCAAGACCCTTTTCCCCTCCTTGATCTGGGGGACAATTTCTTCATTCCAGAAGGGCAGCGCTCTGGCAATGGTATCCTTCAGGCTCTCACAGGAGGGCAGCTGGTCCTCAGTAAGGTCTGCATACCTGCGATCCTTGCTGATGGTGCTGTAGAAGGGATGGTCAGGCTCCATGGGAGGCGGGGGAACATCGAAAGACCGTCTCCAGATCTTCACCTGTGCCTCCCCATGCTTAGCAGCAGTCTCTGCTTTATTGAGACCTGTTAGCCCCCCATAGTGTCGCTCATTGAGGCGCCAAGTCCTGACCACTGGCAGCCACATCTGGTCAATGGCATCCAGGACTGTCCAGAGGGTCCGGATTGCTCTCTTCTGCACAGAGGTGAAGCAGATGTCAAATTCATAGCCAGCATCTCGCAACGCCTGCCCGCCGCGCTTTGCCTCCTCGTGGCCCGCCGGGCTCAGGTCGGCGTCGAACCAGCCGCAGAAGCGGTTCTCCAGGTTCCAGGCGCTCTCGCCATGCCGGATCAGCACAAGCTTGTAGGCAGCCATGGCGACAAGCAGAGAGGATGCCGCAGCAACTGAGGATCGCTGAGATTCTCTTCGCAGCCCGCCCCCCGGTCGCGCCTGCGCACTCGCCTTCTCTTATGATTTGATTAAGTAAATAGGATAAGTAGTACTCAAACTTGGATGTAAAGTGTGATAATAGTAATAACATGTGATAATAGTAATAAACATATACACATATATTTAAAGGTTGTTCAAACAGATGAAACTGCAAGGAAACCCGACCATGTTCCTATCTCCAGTGAAGATGAGAGGAATGCTGTTTTCCAACTAGAAAAGGCTCTTTCTTCTAACAAAGCTACCAAAAGTAAGAGGACTCTTTACAATTACCATAGACAAGATAGACCTACTTTCCCAAAGAGCCGTATCGATAAGTTCATGGGAATAATTTTTTTTTTTTTGGTTTTTTGAGACAGGGTTTCTCAGTGTAGCCCTGGCTGTCCTGGAACTCACTTTGTAGACCAGGCTGTCCTCGAACTCAAAAATCCTCCTGCCTCTGCCTCCCAAGTGCTGGGACTAAAGGTGTGCACCACCACCGCCTGGCTCATGGGGATAATTCTTAATCATAATAACTTACTGAATCATCATAAAGGTTTCTGTTTTTAACTATGAAAAAATTCATCATTTTCTCTTTATGTTGTTACCTTCTAGTTGTAAAATTTAATTCTCCAAATTATATTAATTGTTAGGTTGTAATTCTTTCTGTTTTTATGCTTCAGATGTTGACCAGGTCTATCTAGGCATACTGGATCATCAGGGTCAAGGAAGAACAATCTTCTTGAGCTGTATAGTGAGACCCTGTCCATGATACGGATCAGGGTACTATTAGTAGTATGTAAAGTGATACTGGAATTCACTAATCTAGAACTATTAAAAAAGATACATAAGTGACTTTGTTGAGAGAACATGTTTCAAAGTAATATTTATGTAGTTAATTCTTAGTAGTACCAAAGACTTACTTTTATACTTTACTTGGAAGCAAATAATGTGGCAAATTGCTTTCTTATTTCTCTATTTACTCTTTTTCATATATTAACTTCTAGTTTAGTGGTATTAAAGTCATGGTTTTCATGTTCTTTTCTAACTTCAGTTGCTTTGTTTTTTATATATTTTTCGATTGATTAATAACAAAGATTTTTATGATGAATATCTTTATATTAATTGAGAAATGCTTTTCAGTGGGTACTTCAGCTTGGTAACTTGTCTATTTCCTTATTAGAAATCTTGTTCTTTGAAATTCATATACATATACACTTTGTACATTGCTTTTTACCTCATAAAACCATTACCACTAACTAGAGAACATTGTCTGGTTGCTCTGGTCAGGTGACCTTCAGATGACAGTGCTTTCATTTGAAAAAGATGATGACAGTAATGGACATATAGATTTCATCACAGCTGCTTCCAACCTTCGAGCCAAAATGTATAGCATTGAACCAGCTGACCGTTTTAAAACTAAACGCATAGCTGGTAAAATTATACCTGCTATAGCAACATCTACCGCTGCAGTTTCTGGCTTGGTAAGCTTATTCTTTTAAAAATGTTTCTGTTTCTCCAACATTATACCAACCTTAGCTTGCCACTCAGAGTTTAGAGACAATATTTTAGTTAAAAGAGAATATACTTTAGTTAAAACATAAAAAAGTTACAAAAATATACACACTTGATTTGTACAATATGAAGTTTTAATACAAGTAAATAACTTGGGTAAATACCACAAAAATTATAACTGATTATTTTATTCTCTTAGTAGATAAAATTTAGTAGTATATTAATTTATTTGTTTTAATGTAATTTTGTGCCCAAATATTTTTTATCATCTGAATTTGAAAATGTTAGAGAAAATAATTGTTATCCAAATTCATTTTTTAATGTTTTAGCTTTGCAAGTAGTTTTGAAAGCATCTTTTAAAAAATATGTATTCTGAAGCATGTAACAAAGTGAGCCTTTCATGGAAAATTCTGAGCCAGCCCATGCATGGTATTATTGAAAGTAATTAACCTGTGCTGACATCTAAAACAGCAACAAATTAATGATTTTTTTACATATCCTTTAATTCTCCATTATTATGGCATTTTAATTGGATTAAATTAAATTTAAATGGAATAGATTCACATATGTTCAGCCTATTCCGAATATAGTAAACAAAATAATATTCACTTTAAAGAAAGAAAAACATATTTGAAGTTCTTTTTAAAATGTTGACTGTTACTAAGACTTTAAAAATATAATGGTAAATTACTGAAATAAAAATTATGACAAAATAAAAAATATAAAATGTTCATTGAAAATATACATTGAATGTATATAGAAATGTATATTGCTGCAATCATATAGCTGGTCATACTATTTACAGAGAAATGCTTGAACCTTGGAAAACAGCAAAACCAATTAAGTTCCCAAGTAGTTTTAGACTCTTCAAATAATCAGATCACCTTCTCTTATCTAGGTTGCCTTGGAGATGATCAAAGTAGCTGGTGGCTATCCCTTTGACGCTTACAAAAACTGTTTCTTTAATTTAGCCATTCCAATAATAGTGTTTACAGAGACATCTGAAGTAAGAAAAACTGAAATCAGGTATGTATGAAAGTCTGTTTTGCTAATGTAACAAGAAAAAAAGTATTCTACTCTTAAAAAGGAAACTATACTTTTTTCATCTCTATTTTTTTCTGTCTTTGTTAATCCTTCCTACTATTTCAGAACCCAGTCAAACCTTATGTTGATAAATTATTTTCAAGTAGACTAGCCAAAGAATTGTCAGAGCAGTTGACTTGTCACATCACTTAGCATTATACTTGGTTCCTAACTTGGATTATTTTAAAGCTATTCTTGTCTGATTATAGTCTTGCCTGACTGAAATGTACAATCTGATTCCACACATTTATTACAACAGAAAACAATTCCTTGATGTTTTGTTTGTGACATTTCAGGTTGGCCACAACCAGAAATGTGAGTAGAAGAATCTTATCAGGAAGAGCCAGTCCATATTATCCTCATACATTACTTATAAGAACACAAAATCCATACAAAATAAAGTGAGGTGCTATGTTTCTGACTTTTACATACATTTGCACACATGCCAAGTTACATATACGCCAAGATAATCATTGTAGCATGTTTATAACAGGCAATGATTTGAGCAATCTAAATGTTCAGTTATTGATGGCTAGAACATCTGCACCATGAAATCCCTACAGCTACTTAAAAAGGAAGGGATTCATGTATGTACATACATAAACATAGACACACATGGAGAAAGAAACGCCATATTAACAACTATATACCTATATAACATGTAAGACATAAAAACAAAAAGATTGTATGGAAGAAGGGGATCAGAAGGAAATGAAGGAGAGTCATGGACATTAGTAAAAAGCAATGGTATATACATGCATGAAACTGTCCTAAACTCATTACTTTGTGTGAACTTAAGAAGTATTAAAAAGAAAATGAGGGTACTTTGTAATACATACTTGAAATGAATCATTGAAAAAATATACAAAACACAGGTAAAAGTGGTTACCTATATCTATTGACTTTTTAGAAATTATATACCCCACCACCACAGCATTAATTTTAAGCAAATAATAAATAATGGACTGCAGGAAATTTTTTGTTACTACTAATGGAAATAGATTTTAATGTTTGTGTTCTTGATATATCTCTACAACAGAAATGGAATATCATTTACAATTTGGGACAGATGGACTGTACATGGAAAAGAAGATTTCACCCTCTCAGATTTCATAAATGCTGTCAAAGTAGGATATTTTATTTCCTTCATTTAATTAGTACCTGAAGTCTGTGGTTTCTGTGTAATGTGCCTCCTAATTCATGGGAACCCTAGTATGTCCTTGAAACTATAATAGTACTAAATTCTTACCAGGTTCACTCCTGTATGTACATAAGTAGTGTAGTTTACAAATAAGACATTATAAGAATAGCAAGAGTATTATAGTAGAACCCATACTGTAATAACAGGGTTTCTTTCAAGATTGCTTAGCTTATTTTACAGTAGTTCTTAACCTGAGCCTCGGATATTTTTTCCTTTCCCTCCGACATTGGAGCTCTCGACTTTCCAAGGAGGCAGTCTTGGGTTCCCTTGGCATGTCTGAATTGTCAGTCACATTGTTGTTGCACTTTGTGCCTTCTATTAAGTCAGTGGTTCTCAGCCTTCCCAATGCTGTGACTCTGTAATACAGTTCCTCATGTTGTGGTGTCCCCTAACCATAACATTATTTTTGTTGCTATCTCATAGCTGTAATTTTGCTACTGTTATGAATTGTAATATAAATATCTGTTTCCAATGGTCTCAGGCGACCACTGTGAAAGGGTCATTTGACACCCAAGGAGCCACGACTCACAGGTTGAAAAGTACTGTATTTTGGTGCAGAGCTTACTTAAAACACTAGCACTAGAGAAGTCATTCAAGTAATAATGACAGCTGCTAAAGCAACTGATAGGTCGATCACGTGAGTGTACTGGACCAACAGTTGCTTCACACTCTGCTTATGTTAGAGGACAGCTTCAGACATTGCCACCTGCCTAGAATGCCATACAGTTCAGTGTTAACATGTTCATTCTAAGGGCTGAGCCTGTGGCTTCATGGAAGAGCACGCGGCTGACGTGCTAGCCCTAGGTTCAGCCTCTGATACTAGGGATGCACATAGGTTGTTCAGTTCTGAAATTTTCCATTTAATATCTTTATGCTCCGGTTAACTGAGAAAAGTGAAACAACAGATAACCACTATAGTTTTTAACCTGTAAAGCTGTTGGAAGGTATAAATAATATTTATATAAGCCTGCCCTCATTTTGGTAGATATAAAACATTTTTACCCATGTACTTCGAATGAGGCTTTGATTGTTTCCTTTGGTGTTTACTTTTAGGAAAAGTATGGAATTGAGCCGACAATGGTGGTGCAGGGAGTCAAAATGCTTTATGTCCCTATAATGCCAGGTCATGCAAAAAGGCTAAAGTTAACGTAAGTATTTAACATACATGCAGAGAGTGATGACAATCAAAATGTAAGTTCCATACACCCTTGAAAGCAAAGAAGTTACTGGGATTTATATAAAAAGCATTATTCTGGCTTTATGCCATTTAGTAAAGACTGAATATGTCAGGAGGAAGGCCAACAGTCCAACTCTCAAAAGAGACTCATAGGATTAGACCTTTGTGAATTTTTTACAGACCAATCAAATGTGTACTAAGTAAAAGTAGACCCATGCCTTACTTCTGAACATAGAAAACTACATTTGTAAAATTGAGATCTAAAACAAGAGTACAACATACTGCTTATATTTATTAAACGTATTTTTTTTACTAAAGATGCCTGTTATGTGTCAGGCTTTATTCTAAGCATTGGGGATACAGTTGTGAACAACAAACCTTCCTACTTGAGGAATTAGGGAGGAAAAAAACTATAAATTGTAAGGTAGTGGTAGATACTGTACAGAAAGGATAAAGAGAGTAGGAGAAAGGAGGGATGTGTTGTTATATTTGATAGTCTATATATTCCCTCTGCATGTTAGATTCTTCACCTGCTGATGTTGCATTTTAGAGGAAGAAAAGTAACCAAAGAAAGCCAAAATCTTCACAGTTGTCTGTAAGGCACTAGTTAACCTAGTTCCTCTCTGTCATTATATGGGCCTTCTCTACTTCTCTCCTTCCTTCTACATTGCTATCTGTATTTCTGGAACATGACAATCATTCTCTGGTGAGGGTTTTTCTCTAGTTATTTTCTCTGCTTGTAGATTTGAGACTAGGCTAATAGTCACTTTTGGTCTTTGCACTTCCTAAAATGGCCTCTCTGAACTCTATTTAGCACCGCAAACTATCTCCAGTTGTAGTTTGGTGTTCCTGCTCTGTTATGCTCTCTCTTTTTAGAAATGAATTTCTTTATTCTTCAAAAGTTCATGATATGTAACTTGATCATCATATACTTGGATCATCATTATCCCCTTATTCCCTTCCTCCACCCATTAAACTAGTACTTCTCAACCTGTGGGTCACAACCCCTTTGGCAAACCTTGATCTCCAAAAACATTTATGTTACTATTCATAACAGTAGCAAAGTTATACTTAGGAAGTAACATGAAAGTAATTTTATGATTTGGGGTCACACAACATGAGGAACCATATTAAAGGGTCACAGCATTAGGAAGACTGAGAAACACTGCATTAAACTCATTCTTTTCCTAGCATTACCTTCTCCTAATTTTAATGTCTTTTTCCCCCAAATTATTCTTTTTAATTGTGCATACACCTTCACACATGCAAGCACTTGTGTGGAGGTCAGAGGATAACATTGTAGAATGTGCTTTCTCTTTTCACCTTTTTACATGGGTTTCAGGAATTCCCAGGGTTGGATAGAAAGCTCCTATACCCATGGAGCCACCCATACTACCTTTTAACTAAAGTTGCTTTCATTAGCATCGTGAAGGGTTATTTGATTTGAGCTTGAGGAACTTACCAGTGGCTACCCCACTGAACTAAATTACACACCTTCCTCCAGTAACCATAACTACCTTATGTGCCGTTCCTCATTAACTGTGGAACACTGATGGGCTGATTTGTGCAGCCATTTTTGCTCTGAGTTCATGGGAATAATAGCTATGTCCAGAAGATAACATTATACTTTCCCATCCTCCAGCTTTTACATTCTTTCCATCCCATCTAAAACAGTGTCATCTGAGCCTGGAAAGAAAGCTATACAGATGTCCCAGTTAGGGCGGACCCCTCAGTCATCACCTAATCTCAACACATGCAGTTTCCCCATTTACTACTGCTCACTGCAGACAGAAGTTTTTCTCTCTGACCAAGCTGAAAGCAGAATGTCTATGAGTAGAAACATAAATACTTAGGAGGTGGTTTGACACTGTGTCCAGATAGCAAAGTAACAGTAGTAGGTGTTGTTTCACATGGAGACATTTGTATAGGACCTACAACGTCCTCCCTAGCCTTAGATTTTCAATCAGGTTTAAAGCTTGAAGTATGAACTCTTGTGTAGTAAAGCCTGATGTCAATCAGAATGCAGGTGCCCTTGGGCACAACTGAATCCCTAGTGGTCTGTTTAGCACCTTCCCACATTATACAATCTAGCCAGCAGTGTGGATCTTCCAGCTTAGGTCTGGCTTTATTCCTTTATATCTTTCAATCAAAGTAGGTGGTATCTTCAGCAGTAGGGTCTTATGTAGCTCAGAAGGACAGACGAAAGAAATAGCATTGTTTTGGAGGCCTCTCTGAGCAAATCTTATAAGGAGGTTTACAAAAGGTAGGATTTTTGTTTAATAAACTATGGCATGGATTAATGGGTTCAAGTGATTGCCGCACAAGTGTGGCAACCTGAGCTCATTCCTCAGAACCCAAACCCATAGAAAAGTAAAAGAAACTCATCAGTGACCTTCACACATATATGCCTTGGCAGAAACTTCCAACACATGCACAGCATATTCTCACATGGGTATACAAAATAATAATAATAATAGTAATAATAATAATAACGTTTTAAATAATTTAGAGCTTCTGGAAACAATATTATCTACTCATGTATATTCCTTTAAATTTGTATTATATTTTATAATTGGCTTATAAAATAATATGCATCCATATGAATATTTGATAGATTCTTAGATTCAATTGTTAACCCCACACACATCCATTATTATATCCCTACTTAAACCTGTACATTCCTAGTAGTTTTGTTTACTTTTCTATCATGTATTCTTATGTATATGAGTACACTGTAGCTGTACAGATGGTTGTGAGCCACCATGTGGTTGCTGGGATTTGAACTCAGGACCTTCGGAAGAGCAGTCGGCACTCTTAACTACTGAGCCATCTCTCCAGCCCCTCTATCACATATTCTATCTCTCTCTGTTAAGGCCTCTTTCTCTCCCATCCTCCACCCCCTCTAATTAACCCCTTCTAGCTCCCTGACCTCAACAGGCACCAAATGTTAAACATAATTCTAAAAGGATGGAGGTAGGATCTGAATATGAAAGAGAATATGCAACATTTGTCTTTCTGAGTCTGGGTTACCTTACTTAGTATATTTTCCAGTTCTATCCATTTTTCTGGAAATTTCATAATTCCATTTTCTTTACAGAAAAATAACATAAAACATCCCATTGCATGTATATATATATATATCTATATCTATTCATCAGTTAATGAACAGCTAAGCTGCCTCCGTTTCATAGTTACTGTAGAGAGAGTGCCAGTGACTATGACTGTGCAAGCATATCTATAGTAGGATATAAAGTCCGTCGTCTAAGTCCAGGAGCGATAGAGCTAAGTCTTACGGTAGTGCTGTATGTAGCTTTTTGAGAATCCTCCACATTGATTTCCTAGTGACTGCACTGGTTTATACTCCCAACAACAGTAAGTCGTCCCCTTTCCCCACAGCCTTACCAGCATTTGCTACCATCTATATTCTTGGTAGCAGTTCTGACTGGGATAAGATGGAATCTGGAAATCTTTGTAACTTATATTTTGCTGATGGTTGAACACTTGTTTTAGACCTTCGTATTTCCTTGAAAACACTGTTTAGTTCTATAACCCAATTTTTAAATTGGATTGTTTGCCACGTTATTTAGGGTGTTTTTTAGTCGTGTTTTCTAGACTTTAATCTGTTTCAGGCATAGCTGGTATTTTCTCTCTTTCTGTAGACAGGCTACCTCTTCAGTGGATTGATAGTTTTATCTGCTGTACAGAAGCTTTTTAATTATATGAGGCACCATTTGTCAATTGTTCTTATTTCCTGAGCTAGTGAGGTTCTATTCCTAAAGTGTTTACCTGTGCCTCTAATTTGAAATGCTTTGCCTATTTTTCATTCTAGCAGTTTCAGAGTTTCAGGTCTTTGCTCCATATGGAATTGATATTTTTTTATAAGAAAAAAGATAGGATCTAATTCCATTCTTCATCCACTTTCTGCAGCTGTTTGTTATGAAGAAGTTATATTTTTTCCAATATGTACTTTTGGTATCCTTGTCAAAAATCATGAGGCTATAGATGCTTATATCTGGTTCCTCTCTTCTCGTCCTCTGATGTCCATGTCTGCTGCTGTGCCATTTTATTTTGAGGCCTTTGTGGTACAGCTTCAAATCACCACCTTCTTGGTATTCTGGTATCACCACTATTTTTTTTTCTGCCCAATATTTCTTGCTTCTTCGGAGTCTTTTATATTTCAATATGAATTTTTAGGTTTTTTTGTTTTATTTCTCTGAAAAATGGTCTGAATTTTCATGGGGATTGCATGGAGCCTGTAGATTACTTTTGACAGGATCGTAATGCTCACGGTTGATTCTTGAACATAAAAGGTTTTCTGAATTCTGAAAGATCTTTGATTTCTTTTTTCAGTGTTTTAAAGTTTTCATTGTAAAGGTCTCACTTCTTGTTTTTGTTTATTCTAGGATATTCTGTAGTTTTGTGAATGAAAGTGTTTGCTTGCTTCTCAGTACGTTTATTATAGAAAGGCTAATGATTTTTGCATGTTATTGTTGTATCCTGCCACTTTGCTGAAAATGTTTATCAGCTCTGTTTTGTGGTGGAGTGTTTAAAGTCTCTAATGTATATAAGCATGTCTTCTGCAAAGAAGGGTTTCTTTTTCCTATTTTGAATCACTTTTAGTTGTTTTTCTTATCTTATTGTTCTGGTAAAGACTTTAAACACTATATTAAACATGTCTTGTTCTTGATTTTAGTGTGAATGCTTTGAATTTTTCTGTTTTTCCCACTGTAGACTTGTAATATATAGCCTTTATTATGCTGATATACATTCCCTCTATTTCTAGTCTCTTTGGGGTTTTTATCATGAAAGAATGTTGGGTTTTGTCAAAGGCCTTTTCTTTTTTTTTGAGACAGGCTTTCTCTGTGTAGCCCTGGCTGTTCTGGAACTTACTTTGTAGACCAGGCTGGCCTCGAACTCAGAAATCCTCCTGCCTCTGCCTCCCAAGTACTTGGATTAAAGGCATGCGCCACCACTGCCTGGCTGTCAAAGGCCTTTTCTACATTTATTGAAATGACCATGTGATTTCTGTCAATGAGTCTATTTAGGTAATATATTACATTTATTGGTTTGTATATGTTCAGCTATCCCTGGATCTCTAGAATTAAGCAAACATGATGATGATGAATGATCTTTTTGATGTGTTCTTGAATGTAGTTTGCTAGTACTTTAATGAGAATTTTTTTCATCTATGTTCATAAAGGAAATTGAATGGTAACTCGTGTGTGTGTGTGTGTGTGTGTGTGTCTGTCTGTCTGTCTGTCTGTCTGTCTGTCTGTCTTTAACTGGTTTGGTGACAGGGAAGGAGTGACTTTGTAGAATGATTTTGGAACCATTCCTTGTTCTATTTTATTGAATAATCTGAGAAAGATTGATATTAGTCCTTCAAAGCCTGGTAGAATTCTGCAGTGGACCAATCTGGTTCTGGACTTTTTTTCTTTTTTAATTACCACTTCAATCTTGATGCTCATTATAGATCCGTTTAAGTTCTTTATCTCATTTTGGTTTAACTTTGGTAGGTCACATGCATCTAGAAATTCATCCATTTCTTTAGGATTTCCCAACATAGTGGAATATAAGTTTTTAAGGTATGTCCTTATGATTTTATCTGTTGCAATGTTTCACTTCCATCTCCAATTTTATTAATTAGGGTCTTTTCTCCCTTTCTCTGAGTTAGCTTGACTAAGAGTATGGCAACTGTGTTTATCTTTTCAGAAAACCAACTTTTCATGTGCATGTATGTGTGTGTACACATGGAGGTGTGTGCTGTGTGCTACAGTGTGTAGGGTTGCACATGAGTGTGTAAAGATCAGTGAATGATGTCAGTTATCATCCTCAGCTACTTTCCACCTTTTTTGGGGAGCAAAGTGTCCCACGTAATCTAGAGCTGGCTGGTCAGCTTGGCTAAGCTTACGGGGCAGCAGTTCCTGTAAACCCCGTCCCCACCTCCCCAGTACTGAAACTACAGATGCTGGCACTTTTATCTTTTTTATGTGGTTTCTAGGAACCAACCTCACACCTTCATGCTTGCACAGCAAACACTTACCTTCCCTAGGCTCTCCTTTTCCTCTTTGTTCATAACACTTTCCATTATGTAATAGCTACAACATATTTTGCCTGAATTGTTATTTCTGTCATTATATTCTCGCCTCACACTGCAATACTACTTTTCACAGGACATAAATCTTTATTAGTTTTCTTCATTGTTGTATCTCAAGCAGTTAGACTAATACCTGGCACAAAATAAATGAGTAAATGAGTAAAAATATGCATACTACCTATGTAGTGGTTTTCTTTAACATGACTCTCCACTTTTGGTTATCAGTTAAAGTTAGTCACGTACACTATAATTATCTTAATCATCTTTACCTTAAAAATGGTTATATTAGTAAGCATTAATTTGTCTTATAGTTGCTTTTATTAAGACTCCTAAGTATCATTTAGAGAACTTAAGAGCTGTATTTACAGTTCTTGTGATGTCTGCCACCTAGATGTAAGTGAAATGTATGGTTATGAATTGGTTAGTAATTTTAAATTTGCTGCAAAGTAACATGTTTTGAGAGTTGGCCATTATACGATCCCATATTTAGCAGATATTTATTGTTTACTTAAGTGGCTGGACACTTTGGATCAATGAATGAGATCAGTGGATTAAGAGCATGAGCTTGGCTTTATAAAGACATGTTCACAGACTTAGGTGGTTATTTATTAATAGTTCTATTTCCCTCAATAGCTTTGAAATATAGATTCTCTTCCATGATTGTTCCCATAGCTATTCAGTGTTAAAGTATTAATATGCCCTAAAAACATAATAGCACATGAGAAATACTCCATAACCTTTAGTTCTTACTATTTTGTTATTATACAAACATCCCTGATATCAAATAGTATACTCAGAGAAACTGGAACATTATTATTAATTCAAACTATAACTAAAAGCATCATTATAATGACATCGCACCATGGACTTTGCTAAATCAAACCTCTATTTTGGGTTAGATTTCATTAGAGCATTTCAAGGGGAATTATTATAGGCAAAAGCAAATAACTCGTGCATATTGAAAAATAAAAAGAATACTCATGGTCCCTTTTGAAAGTCAGATGATATGGATGTGAATGGCAAAAAGAGTGAAGTTATGTATGGAACAAAATATCTTTGTAAAATGGAAAGTGCTATCATGGGGGATTAAGTAGATAACATAGTCCATACTGGCTGACAAATCTTGCATAGATGTGTCTACTGGAAATGGGTAGAGTCACAAAACTAGCACAGCTACTTGGCACAGTTCAGCAAAGCCGAGCTGAGTGCTGTCATTGCTGTCTTTCTGTCTCTCACTTTTAGGTTTTGGTCTCTGCATGTTGCGTTCTTGGGGGTCTTTCTATTATGATTCATTTTATGTCTTTTCCTGAAAAAATTATATCTGAGTCCTTTTAGAAAAGTCATAAACTTATATTCCTTCTGTTTTTAGGGAAATAATTTTATCTGACCCCATGTGGAAGTCACCCTTATGCCATGGAGATCATGACACACTCAGAGAAGCACAAAGCTAGGAATTTCTTTATGAGGCCTAAGCATACTCAAACAGTGTAACTGGAACAGGGTAACTTAGAGTTGACAAGGTGCAACCGGCAGTTGACTTGGTAACAGAATTAAGATCTCTTTTTATAATATTCTTAAAGCTCTCCAAAAGTGTAGTTTAAAGATAGGGTATCATACAGGGTAGGCCCCTGGAGGAATAGAACTAAGATAAGTAAGTAAGATAGATTGACTAAAATAACCTAAAATAACACCTAACTCACTTCTCCCTCACAGACTCCTTATCTCCTCGCAGAGAGGAAACTACAGGGGCTAACCCCCTCTCCCTGGCACAAATCAGTAAATAAAGAATAGACTGCGGGCACTGTGTATTTTAATGAAACTTACTTTTTTCTCTTTAAAAAGAATGCTAGAGGATCTGTGATGTCTCTAAACTAGGAAGTGTAGGAAGAATCACTGCGTTACTTTGAGATTTTTGTTTCTTTTTTGTCATGACCAGAAGAGGTACTATTAGATGCATATTTTCAATTTGAAACGTTTAGCAAGGAATAATTAATGTATAATCATAGGCAGATTGTTATATTTTAAAGTATATATACAAGTCCAATCTCTGACTAGTACTAAATAGCAAAATGTTCTTTTATTTAATCAAATTACCAAAGTATTTATCTTTGCTTATTCTTAGAATGCACAAACTTGTGAAACCTTCCACTGAGAAGAAATATGTGGATCTTACTGTGTCGTTTGCCCCAGACGCTGATGGAGATGAAGATTTGCCAGGCCCTCCAGTAAGATACTACTTCAGTCATGACACTGATGAGTAGATCTTCTGGAGATACTCCAGGACTACTTTGTTTTGGAAAGTGTACTTAATTCAGCAGCTCAGCTCATAATACTGTGGATTTCTTTTTGCCTTAATGTAAGGGAAACATCAGTCGGAAACTTAACTACAGTGAAGAATTACAAAACATTTTGAAGCATAGTACACATTTGTCTGTTGCTTCCTACAGTTATGATCACAGAAACTTTGAACTGGAATACCATTTTCTAATGCTTACAAGATTGTTTATTAAGCCCTGTGGATGAAAGAAGGAGCAAGAAATCATTTATCTATGGCCAGAAGAAATAAAGATGAAGAAATTGAAAGTAGTAAATTTGTGCTATTCAGAAAGCTAAATCCTCTTTCAAGGTTTTCTTTTTCTTTGATATTTGAGACCCATTATTTCAATATAAATAGTGTGGCACTGTACGGCTTACATGACTAGGCTCTGAAAATACCACAGCTGAGAATAGGGGGTGGCAGCAATAGACGACGTGTGGAGATTTAAACCTGTAGTTACACTAGGGTCCTGTTACCTCTGCTAACACCGTGTTATATTACTTCCTGCCCGAAGTCGGGACTGTCCCTGGTCTGATCAGTGTTGTAAACAATGAGGTTAGATTACATGTTAACTTGGACTCCAGGTCAGCAGTATTACATGCACTCTGAAACTCTCATAGAAAATCCATGAATGTGAGCAGATAAATATGGTTAATCATTTGATTGTTAATATACCTTTATTTTATTTATCTGGAGGTCTAAACTAGTCATAGTATATAAGACCAAAATGTTTTATAAAGGGAATATTCTTAGAAATAGATGAAAATTAGAAATTTAATACTAATACAGTTGTCTTTTTTTCCCTTTCCAGCAATGTAATGGAGAAAATATATATATATTATTTTTTTAAAAGGAAGCATGTCATTTCACTCTTCATTCCCAAATTGGGAATGACCTAAATAGAAAAAATTATATTTTTTTAGGTTTTTCTTTAATGAGAGAAATACTCCGTTTCCTGATATGAACAGTTGCTACTAACGATATAATTGGGTCCATTAAAATATAAACAGTACTTGACTATAAAATCAGTGAAAACAGCAAGTGAGTCTTTTTTTACACAGGTTATGCATTCTAAACAAGTTCTTACAGCCTTTGGAAGTTACTTGCCTGGAGTTCCAATTCTTGTTAAGATCATTACTAAATACTTTGAATTAAAATTTAGATTGCATCAGTATTAACCCCAACGGTATCTCTTTATACTCTGTACTTACTTTCCATTTACAAACAGCTTAAAATCTCTATGGTAACCAGCTTTTTGTCTCCTCCTCTTATGAAGTGTCCATTTGGGAAATGGGGTGAGTTTGTGTAATAAAATGTTCTGTTCAATGAGAGATGGAGAAAAGTGGACAGGATCTATTTTAAAGGACTGGCTACCTTTAAAATAAACTATACTTTTTATCATATCCTACCCTTTGCCATTGTTCATAAATTGAATCCATGAACATCAAAGGCTCTGAGGCTTAGAACTTAATGAGAAAAAGAAATCCTTTTCTCCAGTTTTCACTTTGTTTTCTCTTCTTTGGTCATAACGTGTTTTCTAGGTAATCATTCAGGAATCCTCAAACAGGAAGCAATAGCCTGGCGCTGTTTACTTAAGGCTTCATGTGTCTTTGGAACCATGCTTTGTAGAGTACTTTAGTAAATAAAATCAACCAGGTTAAGTTTGTTTGTAATTAAACCCACAACCATTTTGCCATTGGGTTTTGGTTTTGTTTTTCTGTAGGTAGTGATTATTACTGTCCTACTAAATTTTACTAAACTGGAAAGCCATAATGAAGTTAATGACAAACTTTTTTGTTTACTTTGTACCTTAAGATTCTTGGTATTGAAATACGGCTATTGAATACTGGGTGGAAAAAAAAAAGGAAAGAAAAAAGAAAAGTGGTGTTACGCCATTTGGTTTGTGGGTTTGTTTGGTTTTTTTTTTTTAATACTAAAAGTAAGTCAGAGAAATTTTAAGTGTCATTCTAACCGTGCTCTGTGCTTCATTGCAGAGAATTTAATTACACTTCTTTTCTGTGGTTAATGCTGCTACTGTCTCCTCACTTTTATGCTTTGCAAGCAGACTAGTATGGGGCATATAAGCCAAAGAGGGATTGTGTTTTTAGCAAGCTCAAAGCCCTACCTTTAATATACAGTTGCAAAAATAAATGAGAAAAATGGGCAGAAATACTCACTCCAGGAAAAACTTAGTTTGAGGTTTCTAAAGTCAGTTCCTTATAGGATTTGGAGCAATTGTGTTACATGCCGTTTTCCTTATATATTGTTTCAGAAGTAGAACTTGGAATCACTATATATTACTTTTATAGTTTCTTTTTCATAACACATTGTTGGGACAGCATCAAAATAAAAAAAAAAAACAAAAACGTAGCCATAGCTGGGGTTGTAACTCTACAGTAGACAAGTACACAAGATATAAACAGTACACAGGGCTCTGGGTTTGAGTCCCAATTCACAAACAAAATCACAAAGTTTAGACTTTAGGAGTTAGATGAAGTATCAACAGGCAATTTGTGTTTGATTTTCTCTTACTGTATCTTGAAGTGTGTGTGTATGTGTGTGTGTGTGAGAAAGAGAGAGAGAGGAGAGAGACTTGTTTTGCCTACATGTACATGCACCACATGTATGTAGTGCTCATGAAGCCAGAAGAGGGTGTTGGATCCCCTGAGACCAGAATTACAGACAGTTGTGACCCACCGTATTCTTCCTTGGGAGCAAACACAGGTTCTCTGGAAGGGCCGCCAGTTATCTTAACCACTGAGCCATCACTCCAGCCCCCAAAGCTTCCTTGTTATATTTGAGAAATGCATGTTGAAAGTATATAAAATGTGAATATACAGTTTAAGGAATAATTTTAAGGTAATTTCTTATCTAACCAATATTGAAATCAATAGAACATTGGTATCAGAAACCTTCCTGATCCGTCTCCAGTCACAAACATTTTAAATACCCTTGATAATTACTGTTGCCTTCCTTTTGTATTAACGGTTGAAGTTACCTCGGTTTTTTTCTGGAGTTACCCCCACTATGTATGCAAATCTAAACAGAACAGTTTAGTTCGCCTGCTTCTGAACTGTATGTAAAGAACCGTTCTGCATTGTCTTGTGTCTGTCATTCATCATAATTCATCCTTGTTTGTTGTAGCCATACTTTATTTACCATTGCTGTAATACTTTACTGTTGTATTCATATACCAGTTTATTGACTGTTGTATTGACTGTGAATAATGAAGATGTATTTAGTTCCGGATAATTACAGTTCTATAATAAATGTGTTTTATTCACACATTTCTCATGAGTATAATGTCAAGGATAAAAATTGCATGCTTGTAGATTTTTTTTGTAAATATTCTCGTTTTGAAATTAAAATATAAGTACATCATTTCCCCTTCCCTACTTTGTTTTCCTCCTCCCAACACTTACCACACCACCATCGCTCTGTGCTAAGCATTAGATATGTTCATTTTCTTCACATTGTAATCAGTTTGTATGACTTTGGCTTTTGCATTTTGACATTGCAGTAGCCAGGCAGTTATATTTCATTGGCCATTTCAACTTCCTTTTTGGAAAGTATCTTGTCATATCTGTGGCATATCTACATTTTGTTTTGGCAGTGATTTTCTTCATTTGATACAGTGGAGATCTTTATAAATCATGTTCTTTGTTGTCCGTGTAGTTGTAAATATCTTCTGTTCAGAAGCTAAAAGTTAGATACTTGGCAGGACCAGTCTTTTGTTTCATAATTAAAACCTCATTCCCAGCCTGGGGAATCTTCTCTTTTGTCTTCTAAGCACATTAGTTTTGCCTTTCAGGCTTAAGTTGTAATTCGTGAAGAGTTTATTCTGGACACGATGGCTAATACTATTAGTATTTCTTTTTTCTAGTACTGCCAAAGGAGCATTAGAAAATGTGTATGACTCTTTCTGAACCTTTTGTTCCTTTCCTTTTCTGTCCGAATGATAATATATTGCCACTATCATTGTAGCTGATATTTTTTTATGATTGGCAAAATTCATTTTTCAAACTTAATTATTTTTTCTGTTAAGATGTCATGATCATTCTTAACCTTCTATTTTCTATTCACAGATTTCTTTATAAACCAGCAAACTGATCACTCTGGCAGTTCTCACTTTTCTTTAAAAAAATTTTTTTAACCTCATTTGTGTGGTTTGTGTGTCCATGCAATGTACAATACCTTCCTGTGTTTATGAGCACCATGTGTATGCAGAGACCAAAAGAGGGCATCAGATCCCCTAGATATGGAGTTAAGAGGCATTAGTGAGCAGCCCAGAGTGGATGTGCTCCTCCACAAGAACAGCAAGCACTGTTAGCCACTGAACCTTCTCTAGCCCAGAGATTGAGTGTGATCTAATTTCATAATCAAACGCCTTCCTCTGACTCTGTCATCTCTCTTGTTTCTTCTCTTCTTTCTCTGTATCCAGTTTCCTTTTAATTACTTCCAGTATTTTACTTGAAAATGTACAGAATTTTTTTCCTTTTTTTAAATTATTTTTTATTAGATATATTCTTTATTTACATTTCATTTCCTCTTTCCTGGTTCTCGCCCCCCCCCCCCGCCTTGAAAATCCCATAAGCTATCTCCCCTCCCCCTGTTTCCCCAATCAACCCTCTCCCACTTCCCTGTGCTACATCGAGCCTTTCCAGGACCAAAGGCCTCTCCTTCCTTTGATGTGCAAGGCCATCCTCTGCTGCCTATGCATCTGGAGCCATGGGTAAACGCCATGTGTACTATCTGGTTGATGTTTTTGTCCCTGGGAGCTCTGGGAGTACTGGGTGGCTCATATTGTTGTTCCTCCTATGGCACTGCAAACCCCTTCAGCTCCTTGGATCCTTTCTCTAGCTCCCCCATTGGGGGCACTGTGCTCAGTTCAATGGCTGGCTGAGAGTGTCCCCCTCTGTATTTGTCCTATACTAGCAGAGCCTCCCAGTTGACAGCTATATCCGGCTCCCGTCATCAAGTACTTGTAAGCATCGATCTTAGTGTCTGGGTTTTGTAACTGTATATGGGATAGATCACTAGGTGGGGTAGTCTCTGCATGGTCTTTCCCTCAGACTCTGCTCCACACTTTGTATCTCCTTCTGTGAATATTTTATTCCCTCTTCAAAGAAGGACCAGAGTATCCATATTTTGTTCTTCCTTCTTCTTGGGCATCATTTGATATGTGAATTGTGTCTTGGGTATTCAGAAATTATTTAATAGGATAATATTTTTATTTTTAGGGCTTTTCACACACACACATACACACACACATCTTTTGTTTCTGCCAAAAACCTAGGTACTAGTAACCTAAAATCACTTTGCTGGAATTTCATTCAGGCACTCCAATTTCCTGGCCCTTCTAATGGAGTTCAAGGTAGAACTTCATACTGTTTATTCTCTTAGTTCTCGTCTACTCTTACCTTTAAAGTTCATCGCTTCAAAGTTCTAAATGCAGTTTGAAGTTACCAGAGTCCCCACTTCTTGACTGGTCCTGAAAATTAGTTTTTTCGTAACCAACATCCAGCTAAACTAAAACTCAAAAAAAGATGGAGCAGATAGAGACAGTACCCTAGGAGCTGAAGAGGTTTGCAACCCTGCAGGAGGAACAATAATATGTACCAACCAGTACCCTCAGAGCTCCCAGGGACTAAACCATCAACCAAAGAGTACACGTAGAGGGACCCATGGCTCCAGCTGCATATGTACCAGAAGATGACCATTTCAGACATCAATGAGAGGAGAGGCCATTGGTCCTGTGAAGACTCGATTCCCCAGAATAGGGGAAATGCAAGTCAGGAAATTGGAGGGGGTGAGCAAGGGTAGGGGGGATGGGATAGGGGGTTTTCAGAGCGGTGACACAGAAAGGGGATACCATTTGAAATGTAAATAAAGCAAATATCTAATAAAAAATAAAATGAAATATGAACTCAAAAAAAGTTTATTACAAAAACCATATGCTTTGAAAATAGTGATTTAAAAACTCTTGCTTAAAAAGTCCTAATGAGCCAGGATCATTGGGATGTAGTACTGGAGCACATGTTGATGGCATCAAATCTTTAATATTATTAAATTTTCTATATCCTTAGGTTTTAATAAGCTATAATGTGAATTATAAGATTTATATGAAAAAAAGCCACCTATTATATTTATTTGCTGTTTTCTCCCAGAGTGTATTTCTGCAGCAAAATTAGTAAGTGCACTTGTGGTGGTTTGTTTAAGAATGGCCCCAAACTTCGGCTCATGTATTTGAATACCTACTCACCAGAATGCATACTATTCAGGATTAGGAGGTGTGGCCTTGTTGGAGGAAGTGTGCCACTGGGGATGGGCTTTGGCTGGCGGGGCGGGGGGGGGGGGGAGAGAGAGAGAGAGAGAATGAGAGAGAGAATGAGAATATATGTGTGTGCGCGCGCGCGCGCGTGTTTGCCTTCAGATCAACATGTAGCCTCAACTGCTACTGCAGTGCCATGCCCGCCCCCATACTCCCCATCATGATGATGATAATTCACTAAAGTGAAGCCATAAGCCCCGAATTACTCTTTGATAAAAGTTAGCTTGGTCATGGGGTCTCTTCACAGCAACTTAACAGTGACTAGGACTGTAAATCTACCTTGTTTTATTTTCCTATTGAATTGTGTTTTATCAATGTGAAATATCTCTTTGTGCCTTGAAGTCTTCTCTTTAGAAATCTCAGGTTTCTTTTTGGTTGCTACTCTCAAGGAATATCTCTAACTTTGAATCTTTACATACTCTAATTTTTGGACATTTGCCTAGTGTATACCACACTTGCTTGGATTTGGTGGTCAGGAGGTGCTGATATAGTCTTCCTCAGACAGTTGTTCTAGCATCTACAATGGTTTGGCAGGCTCGAGCTTTTCTCTGCCATCCGGGGAGTATCTCTCCCAGCTTCTGCACTGTTCTTACCTTTTTTATAGTTGTGTTTTATATGGACATTTTCATTTCTCCCAAAATATGTTTACTGATTTTTATGGTAAATTCTTAATTAAAATACATCATGGTTTCTGTTTTCTTAAATGATATGCATTTTTTTTCCCTCTTAACTAGTGGTTTTTTACTTTATTAAATTCTGCATGTTCACACAAACTAAAACTACCTTTGGCAAATTACATAGTCCCCAAACAGGAATATTTCCAAAACCAAATACTCATATATAAAATTGCCACTCCCTGTCCCTATTTAAGACTTCCATGGTTGGGTCCCTTTGCTGGCTTGCTCTCATTCCATTGCATATTGTATCTCTTGAAAAGTTCACTCATAGAATCAGTTTGTGAAGAAACCCAGAGACTCCATATGAGAAAATTGAGGCTGTTGACAGCCTTAGGTATCAGATGTGAATAAATAAGCTTGTAAAGTGATTTCAGGTCTAGACTTCATAGAATAGGGTCTAGCCATTCTTTCCTGTGTTGACCTGCCAAGTCCATGAACATACTGTGGTAAATTTTAGAGTTCTTTATTATACAAGTATCAACCTTGTTATTTCCAACTTGTATTTCATCACACATTTCTTTTACATATTTTATTCTGTTATATACAACTGTCTGAATTCTGTTAAGTCAACAGTCAATACTTGTATTTTTAAACAACTGGATAGCTTTCTTTAGTCTTTTTAATATCCATTAATACATTGAAAATATGCATTCTGGGCTGGAGACATGGCTCAGTGGTTAATACCACTGGCTGCCCTTCCTGAGAAACAGGTTCATTCCCAGTATCCCAGCTCACACCTCTCTATAAC
This sequence comes from Tokudaia tokunoshimensis, assembly GCA_036184795.1. Classification (NCBI taxonomy): domain Eukaryota; kingdom Metazoa; phylum Chordata; class Mammalia; order Rodentia; family Muridae; genus Tokudaia; species Tokudaia tokunoshimensis. Next base: position 21,029,167 of record BTHU01000014.1, read on the forward strand.
TCCAGTTCCAGGGTGTCTGGCTGCCTCACATAGACATACATGCAGGTAAAACACCAATGCACATTTAAAGTAAAATCTTCTGAAAGTATTTATTCTTCTAATATCTCATGGCTTCCATATTTGCTGTTGAAACATCTGCAGAGCTTATTTTCCAGTTAAATGTATTTATGACTTTCTAGTATGAACTTCTTAGTTATGCGCTGGGCTTAGATTTCTACGTCCATTGCAGCCAACTGTGTTGTTTCACCAGCTTTACAAGTCTAGTTTTTAAAAGATGTTAAAGCTCACCAGTCTCTTGTTTCAGAACCTCATTTGGCGTGTGAGCTAACAGTACTATATGTTCATTATCATCTTTCTGTTAATAATACTTATGTTATATCCCAGATCTAAGAATTTTCATTAACACTAACTCTGCATTTAAAAAACAGCCTGACCTGATTTTACATAAATTCCTGCACAGAAATTTAACATAATCTCACACTTACAAGGCAAAATTGTGAATCAACCCTCAGAAATTCTAGCTCAGCAAATTAAATGGAAGCTTAGAAGGTAGCTCACTAATTAGTTGACTGAAGCTCAAGAAAAATGTAGGGCTTAAGAGGGAAAAACAGAACAACCAGATATTTAAGATTCCCAGCATCAAAACTGAGAATATGTATTCTTTTTATTGTCACATAGTGGCTATCTTCGCCCTTGGTCTCCTATAGCATTTCTTCTGAGTCCTAATCTCTTATTAGCATCTTTATAAGATGTTTAAACTAAGAGAATCTTAATCCATTCTAGCCTATTTTGTTTGTGTGTGTGTGTGTGTTTAGGTGAGAAAAACAAGCTAAATACCCAATTAATTAGAACCAAGAGTAGAATATAAACCATATCATATTGTTGGGCTTTTTTTAGAATAGTCTTTTATTTTTTAAGATTTATTTATTTATTTGATGTATGTGAATACACTGTCGCTTTCTTCAGACACATTAGAAGAGGGCATCAGATCCAATTATAGATGGTTGGGAGCCACAATGTGGTTTGCTGGAAATTGAACTCAAGACCTTTGGAAGAATAGTCAGTTCTTTTAACCACTGAGCCATCTCCTGCCCCTCATTTTGTTCTTAATTCCATGATTCTTTAACTGTGTGACCACTGAAATCAACTTAGGAATTTGTTTACAAAGAAAAGAATAGTATGGCTGAAATTGGGATTCCAGAGATCTAGGTTGGATGGAGGTTCCATGTTTTTAAAGAAATGAATCACCATAGTTAGCATGTATAGTATTAAATTTGAAGCAGTGGTATGTATTTTATTGTCCTTTAAAGATGGGTTAGAAAAAAAAAAAGATGGGTTAGTTTTGAACTAGTAAAAAGATAGCATCAAAAAAGAACCTAAAATGAATTGGTTCCATGAACATAATATGTGGCATATAGCATTTACACCAGAAGGGAATTTCCTACCTAGATAATTTAAATAACTTATATTTGATTAATTAGTCCTATCAGAGTACACTAAAAATCTAGTTAGGGTTTAAGAGATTGGTAAGATTTAGGGGAACTAGATAATTTGCAATGCAAATTGGTTATGTGAAATTGAAGCCAAGAGGGAACAAAAACCTGGCTTTAGAAAGTAAATTTTTTTTCTACTTAATGCAAAGAAATGCATGTATCGAGTTACTCTACAGAGAGCTGGTGGTAAGTAAATTACTTTCCTGCTGATAATCAAATTATTTATTCTTGTGCCCAAATGCGTGATTTAGAAACTAGATCAGGGAAATAGAGATTGTTTCCTTTAAAAGTGAAAGTCTTCCTTTTGAAAATAATAAATACCAAGATACACGAAGACATATGTCATGTTATTTCATGCATTGTGTGGATTTTTCTTAATCTTCTCACTCCTTTCTTCTATGTTGGGCTCTTGACCTAGAAATTATGGATAGAAAGTCTTGATTAATTAGTGAAGCGATACTACAGGACCAAGGTTTTTGCTACTTAAATAGGAGTTGGTTTTCTTGTTCCCAAACACCGGCACTATGTTAGTATTATATAACTAGATGCGGAATATCCAGAGCCCCCAGGGACTAAACTACCATATGTAGCAGAGGATGGCCTTGTTGGAAATCAGTGGGAGGAATGGCCCTTGGGCCTGAGGGGGTTCGATGACCCACTCTAGGGGAATGCCAGGGCTGGAAAGTGGGAATGGGTGGATGAATGGAGGAGCATATTCATAGAGGCTGGAGGAGCGGGGAGACCTGGAAAGGGGATAACATTTGAAATGTAAATAAAGAAAATATCCAATAAAAGGAAAAACAATAACAACCACAAAAACGAAGCACTTGGGGGAGGGGTTGGGGGGCTTTTCTCAGAAAGTCCTATTTTTTTTCCTCTTTCTGCTTTTGAATGTTACCCTCCAGAAGCTTTTCTGATTTGAAAAGGCTCCCCTGGCTGCTGTAATTGACCTGTTTTCCCTATCAATAACAGTAATAAAAAATAAATCAGATACAAGGGGTTTGAGTAATATTCTCTTGATCATAAAGCAAAGCAAACCAATTCAGTCAAATAGCAATAATAATCTGGTTGTTTTAAAAATCATTTACAGTTTAAGTCAACAAGCTATTTTCAGTTTATTTTAGTTTTGGTGTTGGTTTCTTCTATTTCTGTTTTCTTCACTCCTGGTCCTAACACCCCACAGAAAACCCTTTCTGGCCATAGAAATCAAGACGATGGGCTTAGAGAACTAAGAAAAAAGTTGGAATTGCTTTTGTATATTTTTTTCTTTGTTTGAAGAGACACAGTGCCTAGCCTACAAGACAGCATGACAATACAAGCCCCTTGTTTTATCTAGATGACCAGGAATAATGGTCCTTAGGACAGAGAAGTCCTAAAGAGGTAAGAACTGAGAAAGAGAGCCATCTAATTTATCAATTGTGACACAGATGACATATATCACCCTGAACAAAAATCTACTTATATAGGCCAAAGATCTCAATGTAAAACCCCCAAATACTAAGTGAGACTGCTAGAAGGAAATAGACACAGAGCCCTACAAGATAAGGGTGTAAGAAAGAACTTTCTGAATAGTAATTCCATTCACTTGGGAAATAAGACTAACAACTGACAAATGGAACTTCATAAAACTAAAAAGTTTGTATAGCAAAAGAAACAGTCGTGAAGAGGAAGCCCAGAGTGGGAGAGAATCTTTACCAGCCATACATCAGATAGAGGGTTAAAATGCAGAATACATAAAGAATGTTTTTAAAAAAGCTAAGAAAACAAATGACCTAATTGAAAAATGGGCTATGGATCTGAACAGAAAGTTCTCAAAAAGAAAAAAAAAATGACTATTATCTCAAAGGGTGATGAATATCCTTAGAGAAATGTAAATCAAAACTAAGATCAACAATCACAAAGCTAACAATCAAAAGCTAAGATCAACAACTGAGTAATTGTTGGAAAAGGGATCCTTCATTTACTATTGGAGAGATTGGAAACTGTTTCAGCCACTCTGGAAATCAGTAGAGATTTCTTAAAAAGCTAAAACTAAATCTACCATGTGACTGACTCAGTTATCCTTTCCAGAGATACTTGCTCAGCCATGTTATTGCTGCCCTGGTCACAATGGCTAGGAAACAAAAACAAACTGAATGTCCTCTAGCTGATGAATGACTTCTGACAATGAGGTGCATCGAAGGCTCTGAGAACTGTACTGCGATGTGGACCATTGCCCAACACCTAGGACAACATCTTGAGGTGTACAAACCCAAGGCAGCAAAACAAAGGAAACTGGCTCAGAGCTTCTTTCCACAGCAGTTGAGACAGCTGCTTCACCCTAGCAACAATCATGTCTGCTTAAAACAAGGAAGTGTTGCAGAGGCTTTAGAAGGATGTAAAGACTCATCGCAGTAATGCGCAAAATGCCCAGACTGAAACCCAAAATTACTTTATAAAAATAGGAAACATTTTTTATACACAAAAAGCTAGATAAATGTGACCAGTCTCCAGGTTCTCCAGAGAAAACCACAGATGTCAATAGGAAAACAACCAATTGTTGGAACTACCACATGGACTTTAGAACAGCTACATTTGTTTTTAACTTCAGGTAGAGCACTTGGGGAATAAATGCAGGATTTTTGTCTAACCTATACTCCCTAGCCCAAGGATAAAATTCCAGAGTCTAAGATGGAATCAAACCATATTGAAACCTAGAAGGTAAAATATGACAAGTAAATTCACTTAGTAAAAACACTATTTCTCATAAGCAAGCACATTTTTGCATATTAAGGCAAATCCAACACTTAATACACTATAACCAAGTGGGTTCAATGAAAGATTTGATAAACAGTAGAAACTATGTGTGTGTATATATAAATAGTAAAGACACCTCATTAACCAACTAGGGAAAAACTTTGTGATCATATACAACATATGCAGAACAACAGTTGACAAAATTCAGCATCTACCCATGATATCTGAGAAAAATACCATTCCAAAAAAAAAATAGTAATTGTAAAGGGAACTTCTTTCATTCTGAGTTACAACTGAACAAAACAACCCAAAACAAAACAGCACAATATTATACATAGTAATACAAGATGGAAGTGTTTTCCCTAAAGCTGAGAACAAGGGTGGGAGGTTTTGGATACTCTACTCAGTGTGGTAAGGAAAAAAATTGTATATGCACACTGGGAAAGCTAAAACTTTCTAAAGCTAAAGATGTCTATCATCCCTTGAATCCTATAGAAAAATCCCCAAAGCCAGGTGTGGTGGTGTGTGCCTGTAATGCAAGCTCTAGGGTGGTAGAAGAAAGGTCAGTCTCAACCTCCTGTCAAGCTGGAGCCCATGTGAGTGACAAAGTGAGACTAGAAAAATTGTCCAACTAAATCCAGTCCAATCTTATGACACAAAGAACAATAAACAAATAAAATCACTGATTAACCACCATGGAGGTTGTTAGGATTCTGTCTAAGCTCCACTCCACAGTTACCTGGCAACAGTCAGGTAGGCCTGCCTACTATAAAAAGGACTGCTCCAGAGCCTCCTCCCTCTCTTACCTCTCTTCCATCTCTTATTCTCTCCTACCCTCTCTCTTGCCCCATCTTGAGCTCTCCTCCCCTTCCCCCTCTCTCCACATGGTCATGGTCGACCTCTGCTTCTCTACTCTCTCCTTCTCTCTGCCTTTCTCTGCCTCTACTACCCCTTTTACTCCCATCCCATGCCCTGAATAAACTCTATTCTATTCTATACTATACCGGGTGTTTGTCTGGTCTCTCAGGGGGAAGGGATGCTTCAGCATGGGCCCGCTGAGGAACTTCCTTCCCCCACACCACCGCAGAACATTTTCTCTAACCTCTTTCTCTTTTTATGATCACAACAGAGGTAGTTTATTTTACAGGGTTGAATAGCGAACTAATAGACTAGTGTTTAGGGAGGAGGAAAGTTACAGTGGATCCTCTACATACCCCAAATTTTATTGTACGACATCCTAAGGGATTGGGGAAATGTTATTTTAAGAACTCGTTCTCTCATAGAAATCTAGTCGGTGTGCTTTCCGGCATACACATCAGACAGCTCATTATGTTGACTTTATGTGTAGTTATGTGCCCACGCTTGGGATCATAGGCTATGAGAGATTTTCAGAAGATAGACAACCTGCAGAGAAGGTTAGAGATGAGAGGAAGCAGGCTGTGGAAACCAGCAACTCAAAGAGCAGATAGAAACACTAAGAGGAAGTGCTGTGGTTATTTTAATGGTATCTCTAAGCCTAAAACTAGATTCATATGGCTGAAGGTGAAGGAATGTTTGACTTGAGGAAGAATTTTTTAGAATGAAAACCCAGTAAACTGCTGCTTTTAAGAGTCAGTGAAGACCATAACAGAGGTTGCCAAGCACACTGTGTAACCACAACTTACAGACACTTCCTCTGCTGAGTGTACAGAGGACCCTCCACAGACTAAGATCACACTTGATCCCTTTCTCAATCTCCTTCAGACTGAGCTCTTGTATGTTTTCTTAGTGTTATGTAACATCCAGAGATCAACAGTGATATTTTAAGAACTTACACTTTTAAACCTGTTGCTGTTTTAATTCGTGAAACATTCCAGATATGCCCCTAGTGCAGGTAGACAAAGATGTTTTCCTTCATAATGTGTAGGAAAAGAAACTGTTTTATGGAATGAAACCCAAACTAGCTAGAGATGGTTCACTTAGAGCTTGCCCAGGGACTACATGTAGACTGTTGATAGAACAGGACAAATGATCATATCTAGTCTGCCTTGCTGTGCCACAGACTAGAATGGGAAAGGAGCCAATTTAATGAATGTTTGAACTGCACTGATGACACAGGTCTCATTGCTAAGTTTAGTGGACCATTGTCTAGCTACCATTGTCTTGACGTTCATAATTTATGAAAAAAGGAGCCTGCCGGTTCTGAAGCTGACCCAACATCAATCTTTTTCAGTAGCTCCCCATCTCTCCACCCCTATGACCTTGTCATCTGACTTCTTAACCTTCATAGCAGAATAGCACTAGTATTGAGGCCATTACTATCAAGTGGCCAATCCCTACAGCCTTTGCTTGTCCCAAGGCATTCTACCTTGTCTCAAGCATCTGATGCTGTTGTGGTCCACCCCTTTACATTTCCTCTTTGCTTCCCATGAGTCCATATTGTCTTGCTGGCCTATTGTCTCTGAATTTGTTTGATGATGTCAAATAGCATGGTGGAATGGTGTTAATAATCACAACTCATGCTTCATAAACCATCTACAAAGACATGCCTTTCCCCCAGACTCTGACAAAATAATTGCCAAATGAAGAGATTGAGATTTTTAAAATTTAGTTTCTACCTTGGCATGTTTGGGGTTTTGTTTTGTTTGTTTTGTTTTGTCTGGTGTAGTAGTAAAAAGTCCAGGACGTACCAAAGTTGTCATCAGCTGAATGTATAAATGGTCTCAAATTCCCTCGAGTCTCCTTCACAAAATAATCAATGACGCTGAAAAGATTTGGGAGTGTTACCTGTGTAAAAGACAGTGAGAGATGGCTCAATGTTTGGCTGAGAATAAATGAGAGACACTCCCCTGCAGTGTAGTAGGGTTTGCTACCTATTTCCTGACCTTTCTAGGCAGGTCAGGATGACATCATACTTCAATGACTTGCTGAATGACTATAATTTTCTTACCCATGTCTGTTTTCTCATTTTTAAAGGACTATGAGGCCATTCTCTGGTGAGTTTTTCTCTTTGCATTTGCTATAGTCCGTTGAACAATACTTATTTATGCCTTCCCATAATTAAAACATAAAAATCACTTAATGTGGGCCAAATTTTCCCATCCTGAAACTAGAACTTAAATAGACAAACAATAAGAAAATGACAACTCTATAACCAAATGTTTTTTAGTCCATAAGATTTGCTACCTTTCAAAATGTTTACAATATGAATCTTCTATAGGTTAATAATAGAATTTAAGCATTATAATACCTCATAAATCAATACTTTTATACAAGTGAAATCTGGTTAAACCTGATTATCCCAAATAATCTTGAAGTAAAATAACTGAGTAAAATGCAACCTAGTTGAAAAGCAGGGTTAGGAGGAATTTGAAAGGTAAAAGAACAATCCAGGCTGTCTATTTTCCTTCTGTGGACCGTAGAAGCTAATGACAAGGAGTCCAGTTCTGCACTTACAAGGGTGCAGTAATCACACTGGTGCTCCCTGGAAGCACTTCTGCCCATTTGACCTTATGGATGCTCCTTCAGCAATCGAGTCCCCTGATCCTCTATTAGAACTCCGCTTACAAAGCTCAATTGGAGCCAGGTCTCGTTGGCTTCTTCCAGAGGCAAGAAGATCTTGAATTTAGGATGAACTGAGACATAGCTGGATCCATAAATATGAATCAGAGAAGTTCTGGAGGCATGCCTGTCTAAAGTGAGCTGTGTGAATCAGTGTCTCTCTAAGATTTACTGGCAAAAGAAGAGAAATTCTACCACACAGTCCATTTGGCTATACGATGTGCCAGAGAGGCAGAGGAACCAGGAGCTAAGTTTCAAGAACTATCAGACCGTGTTACCACACTTTCAATGACTGAGAGCCCTCTAAATGCCAGTTTACTCTCCTACATAATATGTGTAACAATTATAGAATTGGAAATAGAAATAGAAAAAGAAAAATTAAGTTGCATATATAAATCACTTAGCTGTGTACCTAACATTGGGTTGGAGGATAAGACTGCCTATCATTAGCTCCAGGGAATAATTAAACTTGAAGAGGCATTGAAGATGAAGAAGAAACCTGGCCTTCTGCACACTGCTGGTAAGAGGGCATTGCTGGACTTCTGAGTGACAGATATTAGAGGGCAAGTCACACTTGATTGCTTTCCCACCCAATAATAGGCTCATTTGAATATTTATAAATAGAGGATATTACACAAACACATTTAATAAAAACACTTTTCTTTCTCTGAATATGAGCAATCATTTGCAGAGAGAATAAAGGGAGAACCGCTGTTAGCAGGCTATTGTCTAGTCAGTCTTGCTGCCTCTTCTTGGGGTCTCTTCTCACCCTTCCTATCTGAGATAGGCTTATCTATCTGCTTATTTCCCTTTTTACACCATCTCTGTGTCCGCTCCTTGGGATAACTTCAGTTTTCACACTTTTCACTGGATTCTCTACAGGTTGATTCGGGAGGCAACAGGAGAAAGGTTATCAACAACAAAGAAATGGCTACATACAGGTTTTTCCAGCTCGATGGTGTAGTTCTTTCCAGTGCACATCACTTTGAAGTGCTTGATTCTTGGCATTCTGAAATGAAACACATGGTTGGCCCACTTTTGATTACACAGTTGCACTGATGCAACTTTGTAATTGAAATAAAATATGCCCTGGGTGGTTAACCTGTCCAACTACAACTAGAGGGTATAGAATCCTGTTTTCTTCATTGGAATTATTACATCTCTTTGAAGCAAATGGTGAAACTCGAGGAAGCATTGGAAATCTGAGTCACTATGTTAGTAAATGAGAAAAGAAGAGACAAAAACAAAGAACTATAACTCAGTCAGTAACCTATACAGTAGAGCTATAAAATCTTATGGAAGAGGAGGGATGTAACTCAGTGAGTGATTCAGCACTTGTATAATGTATACCACCCCCTAAATTTGGGAAAAAAAAACAAGCAAGCGAACAAACAAAAAAATAAAACATAAACCAAATACCAGAGGAATACAAAATAAATCTTATGTGGGCACATATAGGTCAAATAGTATACCCCTTCTTTTAAAGAGAAATAAAAGGAATTATTGAAAGCAAAAAGCTGTGTATTCTGCCTTGTCACTAATCCCAGCAGACAGCCTTCTACACCTGTCACTGTGCTAGCTCACGTGCTACCTTCTATTGCTGCTAACTTTGAGATCTTAAAGACAGGAAACATGGTTAGTGCTTTGTAACAGGGAGGTGGGAATGTATATATCACAGGGGTATCTTCGGGTCTTCCTCTTTAGTTTTACAACACACCAAATTGTTACCACCCCAAATAGTAAGATTTTGTTACGAACCGATCCAGAACAAGAAATCACATTGTGTTCATCACTGTTATTTCAACGTTATAAACACAGATTTTATAAAGCCAATTGAACAATATTAGAATATTGAAATGCTATCTGCTGTAAGTTAAGACTCTCCTGTGCCCACAGAAGTCAATGTCCATGGTAGTTAGTTTTGAATAATAGCGTGTTTGTCTTGAGCTCATTTGGTTCATATGGTGATAGTATTTAACCTAAGGTTTTTCTAATGGTGAGGAGTTGACAGCATGTATTATGGTGTCACTTAAATGAATGACAAACTGATTCAATATCTGCCTTCTGTTTAGAATCACAACTTCTCCATTTCCAGTTAATATCCCTCCAGGGTCAATGTTTATGACAGTGTCCTATTTGGGGGCTCTTCTCATCTACCACCGTGTCCAAATCTCTCCTCAGTTGCATACCACATAGGAAAGCAAATCTTTAATCTCCATGACCTACTTTCAAAACAGGGAATAACCCTTAACCAACCTGATCCCTTTATAAGAAGTATTCCTTAACGAGAAAAAGTCACAAATCAGTTACAGACTAGCAGGAAAAGAATCTTTAGATAGAGGATGTCTTATGTGTGCCTGTTCAAGAAGCTTGGCTCTCATCTTACCTTCACCCCAATCAAGACAACATCTCTGCAATCAGACAGTTACTATTGAAAACTCTTCAGTTTCATTTAGAATTCCTGTGCCCTGACAGTAAATGACTGCTATCCTTTGGGAGACTGATAGGACAGTTGGCTTAAGTTCTGTTTCTATCATAGGTGCTCTCTAAACTCTGCCCCCACTGTGTGTATGTGTGTGTGTGTGTGTGTGTGTGTGTGTGTGTGTAGGTGAATGAGTATGTGTGTGTGTTTTCAGTCTACATAAGGGAGATGATAAAGGCTTGCCTCTTAGGTAATACTTGCAAAAGCTATTAGTACAGTCCTTGACTTATTTAAGGACTCACTAAATTATAACTATTTTATCTACTTATGTGTTTATCTACATATGTAGATAATATTTATTGTTTTCTGCAAGTCCAATTTGTAAAACGTGGAAAATACTATACATCTCAGTTATTCTTCTGTGCCTGTAGGAAATGTCTGTAGCACTCAGCACAAGGCAGGTGAAGGGTATCATATAACGGGACGATTGTTGGTAACAGTCATCATATCTTCTCATCAGTTCATGGGAAGCTGTGAGATGTACGGAGACAGAGGTGAGCAGAAGCTCTAAGAACATCTGAATAATCGGGTTACATTTCATGATGTAGAGAAACAGTGACCCCAAAGTCTCATAGACTGTCTCTCTATTTAGACCATCCTTTTCTTCCAATTTTTGTTTTCTTTTGGCTTGGGAAAGAAAAAACAAAATGGATAAAATTTGTGTTCTGGTTAGGTTATCAAAAACAGAGTCATATGAAATGTAGTGGCATGCACCTGTGATCCCAGCACTTAAAAGAGTCCCAGCTGGGAGTACAAGTCTACTGAGGCTATGACAGAAAAAGAGAAGCTAGTTTTAAAGAAAAAAAAAACTGTGGCCTTCAATGTGGTTCTAGATATTTGTTCTTAAGTCTTGACCTCAATTTTTGCAAAAGGATGGATCTGTAGTAAGGATTTTCACCTGCCTCCTTAGTGACTAATTAGGTGCTTATAATGCTAGCCCATCTCCTAGTCAGAACAGCTTCAAGGGGAAAAAGTATGAGGTTTGTAAAAATAGCTGTATGTCTTAAGAGTTTACGTGCCACTTTTCGATGCTCTGCTCTGAGAGAGGAATCACCTGATAGTTTGAGACTGGCAACCTTTGTTTACTCTGGAAAACAGCCTTCCTACAGCTGATCTGTAAACACATGGGAAACAAAAACTCCTTTCAAGTTTTGCTGTGTAAACCAGTTTGTGCTCTCCAGCTTGTGTTTACTGGACTCACTGACCAGCGCGCATGGCTGGGCATTGCTCCTGGAAACTCCCTGAAAGAAAATGAGCTTGTTTTGTGGGAAACACAGGTGCTTCTTAATAGTCCAGATGCCTGCCAAAAAGTTTACATTAAACTCATATCTACCAGCATGGCACAATTCTAGTTTTCCCTTATATTGCTATCTCTAAAAATCAAGTGACACGTTAAGTAGAAGATACTAAACCCTGAGACCCAGGGCTGAATTTAATGCTTTGTATCTCCTATTAAAGAGTTGATGCTATTCCAGGGTTCAGGACTGTGCAAATGGGAGCTGAAAAGGATGGATGACACCAAAGAACATTCCAAAGTGAATGGGAATAAATCCATGAGGCCTCAACTCTACAAAGAATCACCAGCAACTGAGAAAATCTGGGAGTGGGAGAGGTGGTCTTACCAAGGGAAGAACACAGCATTTGGAGGTGCATATATGGATGCAATAAATGTTACTGAAAAAAGAGACCTTGAATCTGAGGGACAGTGGGGATGAGTATATGGAAGGATTTGGAAGGAGGAAAGGGGGAGGGATGTTGTAATTATATTATCTCGAGAAAGGAGAAAGAGAGAGAGAGAGAGAGAGAGAGAGAGAGAGAGAGAGCTGTGTTTACTACCAAATATATTCACCAGCAGCTAAAACCTATACTTCTTTTGGGTTGATTTCAAGGTCACCGGTTAAATTATTAATCAAATAAATTTCAGCTTTAAAAAATATTTTATTGTATTCTGATAGACTTGAAAACTTGTCGCTAATGTTCAGCTTGTCATTATAGCTTATTCTACAAGCTAAAAAATACTAGTGTATAATAAATAGATAAAATAAGGAATCTGCAAGAAGCTTGACAGTAACATGCAGAAGAATGCAAATTGACCCATTCTTATCTCCTTGCACTAAGCTCAATTCCAAGTGGATCAAGGACCTCCACATAAAACCAGACACACTGAAACTAATAGAAAGGAAACTAGGGAAGAACCCTGAACATATGGGCACAGGGGAGAATTTCCTGAATAGAACTCCAATAGCTTATGCTCCAAGATCAAGAATTGACAAATGGGACCTCATTAAATTACAAAGTTTTTGCAAGGCAAAAGACACTGTCAAAAAGACAAAGCAGCAACCAACTACTGGGAAATGATCTTTACCAACCCTACATCCGACAGAGGGCTAATATCCAATATATACAAAGAACTCAAGAAGTTAAACTCCAGAGAGGCAAGTAACCCTATTAAAAAATGGGGTACAGAGCTAAACAAAGAGTTCTCACCTGAAGAATATCTAATGGCTGAGAAGCACCTAAAGAGATGTTCATCATCCTTAGTCATTAGGGAAATGCAAATCAAAACAACCCTGAGATTCCATCTCACACCAATCAGAATGGCTAAGATCAAAAACACAGGAGACAGCAGTTGTTGGGGAGGATGTGGAGAAAGAGGAACACTCCTCCACTGCTGGTGGGATTGCAAGCTGGTACAACCACTCTGGAAAGCAGTCTGGCGGTTCCTCAGAAAACTGGGCATGACACTCCCGGAGGATCCTGTTATACCACTCCTGGGCATATACCCAGAGGCTTTACCTGCATGCAATAAGGACACATGCTCCACTATGTTCATAGCAGCCTTATTTATAATAGCCAGAAGCTGGAAAGAACCCAGATGTCCCTCAATGGAGGAATGGATTCAGAAGATGTGGTATATTTACACAATGGAATACTACTCTGCAATTAAAAACAATGAATTCATGAAATTCCTAGGCAAATGGTCAGAACTTGAAAATATCATCCTTAGTGAGGTAATCCAATCACAAAAGAACACAACATGGTATGCAGTCACTGATAAGGGGATATTAACCCAGAATCTCAGAATACCCTAGACACAATTCGCATATCAATAGATTTCCAAGAAGATGGAAGGAGAGACCCCTGGTCCTGGAAAGACTGGGTGTAGGGGAATGCCAGGACAGAGAAGCGAGAGGGGGTTGAATGGGGAAAAGAGAGAGGGAAGGGGGCTTATGGGACTTTCGGGGAGGGAGGAAACGGGAAAGGGGAAATGATTTTGAATGTAAATAAAAAAAAACTTGGGAAAAAAAAAAGAAGCTTGACAGCTATTTACTGTGGAAAACTATAAATACACACACACACACACACACACACACACACACACACACACGTTAGGAGTCCCAGGATCTAATTTACCAGCTAACATGCTTGCAGCCTGTGCATGGCCAGAGTGTGAAAAACCAGTGTCTGTCTGTATTAACTGTTGCACAAACGAAGCTCTGGGAACCACGACTCATCAGGGTAGTTGAGCCATAGTGCTGCAATTTTAATTTTTTTCCTCTAAAATATTATTTACTTTTTACTCCATGTATCCACTCTCAATATCCTCATATTTGATCTATTTAGAATAACAGATATTTATGACATAAACTGGTAGATTTACTAGTACATGCATTATATCAAATAAATAGAATCTGATCCTAACAAAGAATTGTAAATTCAAAAACTCAATGTTTTATTTATGTTTTATATAAAATATAGCCATTTATTGAATATTTAAATGTAGGATGAAAGTATATTATCAGTTGTGACAGTATTACCTAATCCAGAATCTCTATTAAAGTGCAGAGTTTTTATAGACTCTGAAAGTTGGAGGGGTCATAAAAGTCCAGAAACTCTAATTACATATAAAATTATTTTGTGTGTATATTTGCATATGGGTACACATATACTCATGTGCACTAACTTGTAGACTCCAGAGATCAATCTTGGATATATCCTCAACTCTTTCTTTCTTTCTTTCTTTCTTTCTTTCTTTCTTTCTTTCTTTCTTTCTTTCTTTCTTTCTTTCTTTCTTTCTTTCTATTTTTACTGGGTTTCTAGCTGGTTGCAACTTGCCAAGTAGGTTAGGCTGTCTGGTGTCTGGCCAGCAAGCCCCAAGGATCTTCCTGTCGCCACCTTCCTACTGCAGAATTACAAACCTGTGTTATTATCCTCCTTCTTTCCTTCCTTCCTTCCTTCCTCCCTTCCTTCCTTCTTCCCTTCTACCTTTCTTTCTTCTCTCTCTCTCTCTCTCTCTCTCGTGAGTTCTGCAGATTTAACTTAGGTTCTCACACTTACAAAGTAAGCACCTCATGACTGAGCTAGCTCTTCTGCCTTGACACTTGCATTTAAGTATCAATGGCTTTATCAAAGGAAAACCATTTTATCAATAAATAATAATAATAATAACAATAATAATAGCAATAATAATCTTTATATAATAAAGGAAGATATTCTTTACTGGGCCTTTTTGTAGGTAAAGTATGCAGACACAATGGCCTCTTTCTGTTTCCTGGGGATGTACATTTGCTGCCTGGGATGTGCCCTACCCCTGCAGCACTGGCATGGATTGATTCCACCTCTTCTTTGAATAACTAACTTAGTGCCTTCATGAACACTGCACATGAAAACAATAGCAATCACAGGACTATTCTCTTTGTCACCACTAAGGAGAGAGCTTTGCTTATGTTACACTACTTCTCATTCATGTGCTAATAATATTTGCAGCCCTAAGAGAATGCACAGCAGGTAGTGACTGGAATGCCCACTCTTAACAATAAGATAGCCACATTAAACTGAACATACTCTATCTCCTGCCGGATAGTGATGGAGTAGTTTTTGCTGTCACTACCAGGCCTCAGGATCATATTTCCCAAAGAAGGGTTCTTTTCCAGCATCTCAGTTGCTTCTTTCCGGGAAACTGCATAAAAGCATCTACAAATATGAGATGAAAAGAAAAAAAAAGATTTAAAAAAAAAACTTGATGAAGATAATTACTTGAAAATAATGCTACCAAAATAGCTTGAGAACTACAATGTTTATCTTTGAAACATAGAGAACAGGAAAAGCAATGCACTAATTCATGTGTAATCATGATAACCATTGAGAACTTATGACAACTAATAGCATAGTCCCAGTTTCAATTCATAACAGGTCTTAGATTGATTTGTTGGCGGTTTCCTTGCAGGACTCCAAAATGTCCTAGGGCTCTCTTTGGGGGCTCTGTTCATTTGTTTTGAGATGGGTCTGGAACTCACCATATAGACTATGCTGGCCTTAAACTTAGAGATCTACCTGCCTCATCTTCTCAAGAGCTGGGATTGAAGCTAGAAGCCACCCTGGGCAAGTGGGGTTCTGTTTTAAACAACGGACATTAAGACTGTGTCTGAACTGACTCTATTTGGTATAATTTGTTGTTTGTAGGGTTTTGTTTCTTTGTTTGATATTTTGAGATTAAGTTTCTCTGTATAGCCATAAAGCCTGATTGTATGACTGTATAGATAGAACTCGCTCTTTAGATCAAAATGGCCTTGAAATCAGAGACCTACCTGCTCCTGCCGATACCTCCTGAGTGTTGGGATTAAAGACATACTTGGCTTATAACTTGTGTTAAAACAGCACCCATAGTATCTTTAGACATAAAGTTAAGAAATTAAGCACTTCCTGTTTTATAATACATGTTATATTCAGTGAAATATAATCGTCATAGAAAAATTTGACAGTAGATAATACAACCAAAGTGTTATTGGCAACTGTCTTTGAGTGTAGCAACAAGAATTAATTTTAATCTTCTCTTTATTTATCTATAATAGACATATTATTTTCTTCTTGTATTGGGACAAAAGAAAAAGAAACAGTCCATGTGACTTTTATGAATTGGTCCCCTGTCTAGTTTGAGCTGGCAGCACTGATTAGCAGGTCCCAGTGGCTTTAATACAGTGGACTGGGCATCAGAACCTAATGTCATGATAAAACCAGGACAAGTTTTAACGGCAAGAGCACCACGATCCCCAAAGGAAAAGACCCATAATATTTTCTTCAAGAAAGAAGACATATGCCTCAGAATCCATCTGCTGTCCTAGCACTTTTTGTGAAAACTTTACACAAGGCAAGTTCAATGCTCACTAATCAATCTACTGAATACAATATTCTAAGAATTTAAAAATATTCGGTATAAGTGATGACAAATCATCCAGTTATAGGGTCTCACATATCTATGCCATTTCCTTCCTTCTTCATAGCAACTTTAATTTAGAGTTGAGCTCCGGAAGGGGATCTATTTAGTCTAGATGTGTGGGTGGAAGGGGATTTCCTCTGTGGTAAGAGTTAGTTTAAATGTGCACGACATTGATCATGATATAAGAGAGGAAGTGTGGCAGGTGCTCACAATTGGTCCCCAAGATATTTAGCATCTCTGCTGCAACTGTTAAGTGGGTAGTGCTACCTGGAAACTAGCAATTAGTCTTAACTGAATGAATAAACGAGTCAATTATGCACTTACTCCGGCAGTGGGTTCAGTACATCCGCATAGGCTTGTACCGGCTCCTTCTCTTTCTCCGCAGGCATAACTGGCATAACTGGCAGCTGGTCTGTCTCAGTCCTTCTTTTCTTTTCTCTCTCTAAGACTTCGTGCAGTCTAATCACTTGTCCAGGTAGAAGTGACATGTGTTGAGGAACTGACAACTGAAACCAGTTAAAACAGTAGGCAAACTAAAGTTGCAGCCAGATAGCATACCGGCTTTAGTAGAGAGGAGCTTGTTGGCCGCAAAGAGATGTAGTGACTAAGTGTCTATCCATTGTCAGAGACAAATGGATAGAACAATAAGTAGAGCATTCCAGTCTAACATGGGCATTACAGTAGTACTGCCCCGATATCAACTAGAACCTGCACAGAGTTTTGCTTGCTTGCTTGGTTGGTTAGTTGGTTGGTGGACTGGTTGGTTGGTTGGTTAGTTGGTTGGTGGGCTAGTTGTTTGGTTGGCTGGTTGGCTGGTTGTTTGGTTGGTTTAGTTAGGTGATTTTGTTTTGTAT
Source organism: Tokudaia tokunoshimensis (assembly GCA_036184795.1). Lineage (NCBI taxonomy): Eukaryota > Metazoa > Chordata > Mammalia > Rodentia > Muridae > Tokudaia > Tokudaia tokunoshimensis. Next base: position 21,046,489 of record BTHU01000014.1, read on the forward strand.
GTTTTATTTCTGCACCATCTCTCTATGTGATCCAGGCTGTCCTAGAACTCACTCTGTACATCAGACTGGTAATTAAACTCACAGAGATCTATCAGGTGCTGGGATTAAAGGTGTGTTACCACCATGCCTAGCCAAGATCATATTTGATCTGTTCTCAGGGCAAAATACACATACTTTTTACTGTGAGCTAAGTAGCAACCAATCTCTCACTTTTTCTTTCTTTCTTCTTTCTTTTTCTTTCTTTTTTTTTTTTTTTGGTTTTTCAAGACAGGGTCTCTCTGTGTAGCCCTGGCTGTTCTGGAACTCACTCTGGTATTTGCCACCAACACCCAGCTAATCTCTCATTTCTCATTCTGAACTCACATGCCTTTACAATGCCCAAGAAGATTAGGAGCTCCAGGAGATACCTTATTCTCACACACATTAACTTGGAAAAGCCCCACAGTATTATGATAACATGGGTTTGAAGTGGGCATAGGAGCAGCAGGTTTACACTTCATCGCTAGCCATTGCTAGCCATCCATTCATATTTAAACATGTTGATATTTCTCTGCATGTTAGTTTTTTTGTTTTCTAGAAATGTGTTTTGAATTCTATTATCCATGTAAAGTCTTGGGAATTGATTGCATTCACATCTCAAAATTTAGTTGCTTTCTGGGGAAGTATGGTACTACATTTTTCTGTGATGTTAGCTGGCTAGTCAGTATTTGGGGGCAGCCATGTCTGATTTATAACTTGGTCACCAGAGGAGAATGAGTACTCATCAGGTGACATGTAAGAGAATCCATGAGAGTATAAAACTTCACTTTCAATTTAGCTAATCTTTGTCTCTGTCTCTGTCTCTCTCTCTCTGTCTCTCTCTCTCTCTGTGTGTGTGTCTCTCTCCCTCTTTTGTGTGTGTGTGTGTGTCCAGTCCCATGCTTAGTTACTATTTCATTAATTCCTACTGTTGTGTATTCATTGTTAAGACTCAAAGCCAGGCTCTTGGGACTCAGGAATGAGGATTCTAGTCTGTCAAATAAAGCAGTGAGGCAGCCTGTGTTCCTTGCGCTCATCTCCTAAAGGCCTAAGAGTGGTACGGTAGTTAGTTCTGTTGTTACCACCTTTTCTAGCAGTGTGGTTTTGATTGAGTCACCCAAATATGTCTGAGTAAAGTGTTCTCACACCCAAGTCTAGTTCCTCATTATGCTGTCTTGGAGCAATAGTAAGAACAGTGGAACATTTTAACAAATGATGTATTCACATATAGTGAGTTGATGCCATGCCCTAAACATTTACAGAGCAGAAAAATCATAGACGAAGTAGATCCCCCTCATCCCTTGCTCACCAATATTACTTCAGAACAGTTATCACAAGGTGAAATGGGCTGTGTTTAGTAACATTAGCATTCTTAACCCACCAGATAAAATGAGATAAAAAAATTATGACTTTCAGAAATAACAGCGGGGCTGGAGAGATGGCTTGGTGGTTAAGAACACTAGCTGTCCTTCCAAAGGACCTAGGTTCAATTCCCACCACCCACATGGTAGCACACAACTGTCTGCAACTCCAGTTCCTGACACCCTCACACTAACATATATATTATATTCAATAAAAAAAGAAATAAAAGCATTGATTTCTTCTATCTGCCTTTTCTAGTTCCTACATCCCAGTAGGTGCTAGCAACTATTTTATAACTAGATGAATCAGCAGACATTAATAATCTTCTGCTGGACGTGGTGACTCGCAGTGGTAATCTTATCTCCTGGGAGGTTGAGACAGGAGAATCATAAGTTCGTGACCACCATGGGCTATTGACACCTTGTCTTAGCAAAAGAAGCAGATGCCCCCCCCCTTACCTCAGTTACTGTAAGAATAAAGCCCCTCCATTCTTCCCCACTTTCTGTGTTTTCTGTCTGGAAATGAAAACAAATATAAAGCAGAAAATACATAATTAATGAATGATCTGTACTAACTTTAAATAACAAGAATTTCACAGGATTATTTTCTGACAAAGTAGGTTCGCCATCAAAGGCTAGTAAGATCTCGAGTCAGAGAGGTGACTTTTTGGGTAAAGCATTTGCCACATGAATGTCAAGGCCAGAGTTTGAACCTCTGGAACCAAGTAAAATGTCAGGTGCATGTGGCAGCTTAACTGTCATCCATGTGCCTAGGAGGTGAAGACAGAGGATCTCTAGAGCAAGCTGGCTAGCTACATTGGTCAAATTGGGAAGTCATGAGGTCCTTGTGAAAGGTGCCTCTGTGTGTAAGATGGAGGGTGAATGAGAAAAGTATCTGCTCCCAATTTCTGGCCCTCTTACATATAAGCACACACATGCAAGTGCACCTACACACACTTGTAGACCCATGCACATCCAAATATCCATGTGCCACACACACATACATGCAAAAAAAAAGAGAGAAAAAAAAAACTAGCAAGATTGACAGAAACACATATTCTTCTGTTCAGGAACTTGGTTAAGTAAGATTATTTGAAAATCTTAAACTGCATACAATCAGCTGCAAGGAGAAATACTTCATTTTCCTTTCACTTAGAATTAACATATTTATCATAAACGATTTCAGTCTCATTTTTTTTATAGGCAAGCAAAAATATAAATGACTGGGAGTTGGGTTTCTTGTGAATAAAGCACTTGTCACACAAGTATTAAGACCTGAATTCAAGCCTTGAAAAGTCACAGAGAGTTGGACACATTGAGACATACAATCCTAGTATACCTCTGGAAAAATTGGAAGTAGTGAGAGAATCTCTAGAAGCCATTTCCAGCTACCTAGCATCCTCAGAGTCAAACAACAAAGTGACTGTAACCTAGAGTGCATCTGCCTCTGCACTCTACAGGGATTGCCTGCTTAATCATGTTGAAGAAAGGTTAGAGATGGCCATTGTTTGCTAGATTTCTGCACTGAGATCCTGACTGATCTTCACTAGAAATAAAAATGGGGTCATCTGTGCTAATGTTCCATGTCACTAAACCAAAACAAAATGTTATTTTGCCTTCTTAAGATATCAGTAAAAACAAACAAACAAACAAACAAAACCATAGCAACCACATGTCCCATACAGATCAACTTCAATTTGTTCCCTCTGTGTCCAAAAAAGTAGCCTGAAGTGACCTAATTATTTTTCTATCATTTGTCTTCCTATTTTTGCCTACCATAGAAACTTTTGAAATGAACAACTAACTTTACTACTACTTTACTACTTGTTTTAAATTTGTTTAAGTTTCCCTTGTCTGTAATATTAATTTCTTCTTTTCAACTAATTGGAGTATTTTATTCTATAGAATAAAACACATCTGGTTCTTTAGTAGACTATAAAACTAATTAAGATATTTATATGATGTTGTAGTTTTATTCTCTGACAATCTTCAAGGTAACTTAGCAAGAGGTGGTTTTATTATCCTTTTATGTATCCATTCAATTAAAAGATATATATCGTTAAGTGCAGATCTTGGGAACAAAATAAAAATCCTCGTTCTGGTGGAGTTTGAAATATAGCAATGAAGAATAAATAGTTGATGTAATAGTAATTTTGATTTTGTTGGCAAGAAATAAATAGGAAAAATAAAATGTAGAACAGAATAAGACAAACCGGTAACATAATGAAAGGGAGAATCTTAGTCACTCTTCTACTGCTACGAAGAGACACCATGACCAAGACAACTCTTACAAAGGACAGTATTTTTTTTAATTAGATATATTCTTTATTTACATTTCAAATGATTTCCCCTTTCCTGGATCCCCCCTCCCCAAAAGTCCCATAAGCCCTCTTCCCTCCCCCTGTTCCCCAGGCAACCCCTTCTAGCTTCCCTGTCCTGGTATTCCCCTACACTGCTGCACTGAGACTTTCCAGGACCAGGGGCCTCTCCTTCTTTACAAAGGACAGTATTTAACTGGGGGCTCATTTACAGGTATAGAGGGTTAGTCAATAATCATCACAGCAGGCAAACAGGCATGGTGCTGGAGCAGGAGCTGAGAGCTTTACACCCTGATCCACAAGCAACAGGCACAGATAGCAAGAAGGATACCGGCCCTGGCCCTGGTGTGGACTTTTGAAACTTGCAAGCCCACCCTCAATGACGCACAAGGCCACACCTCATCCTTCTAATCCTTTTCAAACAGTTCACCAACTGGGACCCAAGCTTTCAAACACAAGTAGCCCATAGAGTTATTCTCATTCAGACCACAACAGCAGGCTAGGTAGACCACGTTACTCTTTTGATGAAGTGTTCCAGGTGGGTCACGGAGAGTGCCTTACATTTGAGCAAAGACTCATTTCTAATTTAAGAGGTTGGGTAATGTGCCTGTGATACATGGCTTCTGCATAAAGTAGTAAATTTTGACCTCTACACTACAAAATTTGACCACTACAGCTCTCAAAGTCAGCCGGCAACTTCTTAGGAACTTCTCCAATATCTTTACCAATTCCAAGCTGTTCTCCGTGTTATGACTGTCATTGTTGGGGGATTTTTCTTAGTTTACTATGCTAATTCAAGGACAACCTTGAAAAACACCAGGTGGGACCCTTGACTTTGTCAGAGGATAGAAGTCTAAGGTTTCATTGTGCTTATAGACTAAACAAGGGCATGTGTTCTTCTAAACTGTAACTCAGCACTGAAGTCCTTGGCAAAAAAATGATAGCAAAGTGTTAAGACTTGGCCCCTCTTGTAATTCTTCTTCATTCCAGCTATGGGATGTTAAAAGGTAAAAATGATGTAAGAACTTTGCTCTCTATGAATTGCTATTTCTCCTTGCTCACCTTCAGATGCACTTCTTCTTTGGGCAAAACAAGAGTGAATTTTGCACAATTCTTTTCAGATGAATGTTGGCCGGTAAGACACACGAGGTCAATTATGTCTAACTTGCCAACATACTGCAAAGATAAAGGAAATATTGTTAAATTACTTTCTGGGTAAGATACATTTGTTCTAAGATGAAGGAAAATCATAGTTTTTAATCGTATTTGCCTAGTAAACTGGTTTCCCCAATACCAGAGAATTTGTAAAAATGCATTTTTTGGGGCTGTGTGGTGACTTTGACCCATACAAATTTGCAAGAGTTATATTAAATATTTGAGAATTTTGCAGCTGGTTAACATAGATATTATTAAGATTTAATTATACTAACATACCAGTGAATGAAATCTGTTATTAACATAAAATTTATAATATAGTCAAAATTCAAATTTCATCATTTTTTAATTATATTGTAGTATTTTACTGTGTATAGTATCAACATTATTTACAGCCTAGTTCTCTGTGGCATTAATACCATGCAACAGTGCTCCCGTGCATTTCTTCATACGCCGTGCTCAGTACAGTCACATTGATAGGTTGCATCAGTTACTGCAGGACTGTTCACACTCTGGAAACTGGTAAAGCACTTAGAAATGTATTAGCATGTTGCTTGCCTCAGAGGCAGCCTTTCTTATAATAAATACTCTGGCTATGTCTAGATTAGTCTCAATGAGTTTTTCTGTAACAAACAGCGTCTGATACACCAATTACAGAAAGGGAGTCTTATCTTCTGCTTTTAACTGTAGGTTGGAAAAAGCCTGAAAGGTCATCTGTCCAACCGAGCTGATTGAATCTGCTCTCCATGCTGACCTCAAGCCTACAGTTGAACATCTATAATAACACAATTCACACTGCTGAAGCAGCCCTACTAAGTGTTCTGTGCATTGAGCCAAAGTTTTTCTCTAGCTACTTCCCATCCACTGGTCCTGAATCCTTTTCTCTGCCATAACACTAAACAAATTCAATGACCTTTCCAGTGATATCCTCTAAGCCTTTTAGACATGTAAAGACAGTTTTAAATTGTTCCCTTCTGTAGACCACACAAATAGACCAGTTCTCAGATGGTCTATTCTGTTGTTTCTTCTGAGACTATTACCCAGAAAACGTCCCCAAGTGTTTTTCATCCTCTATAACAACATTGGTAGGTGGACACCATAGAGCCTCTTTGTGGCACTGTGCCTAAAAATATGGGATCTAAGGCCATACCTGGGTTACACCCTCTTTTACTAGTGATATCATCTTGTACAATTTCTTTCATGTATATGTATAAAAGTGTTTTCAGAGGAAGATGTGAATTCAGTTCTTCACTAACACAAATTGTGTAAGTCTGTTCCCCACATTTTGCACCTTTGGGGAATCATAAGAGTGGGCACATCTAGAATACAATGATGAAGGCTTGTCCTCAGAAGACCACCTTAGTGATGACGGTATCAACCCTGCCAGGTGTGTATGATCATCTACAATTTCTTAACCCTTAAGCTTGAGAGCTTTCATTTATAAAGAGGGATTAAGTAGTTGTTAATACCACCAAGTGAGACTAAGACCACTACCACAATTTTAGGCAAACTTGATGCAAACTTTATTAAATATTGGCCAATTCCATACCCAGATTCCAGTGTATGATGCAGAATTACATCAGCCAGGAACTTATAAAGGCAAAACTCACAAGGCTATACACTTCCTGTCTTTGTCCAATCAGAGGCAAGCATACATCCTAACATACTTACTGCCTAGGTATAATCAAGCACATCCTGTGCAGATGGGGCAGCCAGGTTGGTTAGCAGAAGTGAAAACATATGACTTATTATTCTTTTTTTTATTAGATATTCTCTTTATTTACATATCAAATATTATCCCCTTTCCTCATTTCCCCTCTGAAAACCCCCTAAACCATCCGCCCTCCCCATGCTCACTATCCCATCCACTCTCTCTTCCCTGTCATGGCATTCCCCTACTCTGGGGCATTGAGCCTTTTCAGGACCAAGGGCCTCTCCTCCCATTGATGCTGACAAGGCCATCCTCTGCTGCCTATGCAGCTGGAGCCATGGGTCCCTCCATGTGTACTCTTTGGTTGATGGTTTAATCCCTGGGAGCTCTGGGGGAACTGGTTGGCTTATATTGTTCCTCCTATGGGCTGTAAACCCCTTCAGCTCCTTGGGTCCTTTCTCTAGCTTCGTCACTGGGGACCCTGTGCTCAGTCCAATGGTTGACTGAGAGCCTCCACCTCTGTATTTGTCAGGTACCAGCAGGGCCTCTCAGGAGACAGCCATATCAGGCTCTTGTCATCAAGCACTTGTTGGCATCCACAATAGTGTCTGGGTTTGGTAACTGTATATGGGATGGATCTCCAGGTGGGGCAGTCTCTGGATGGTCTTTCCTTCAGTCTCTGCTCCACACTTTGTCTCTGTGTCCCCTCCCATGGGTATTTTGATCCTTATTATTTTTCATGAACAACAGCCCTCAGCATTCCGGGGAGTAATTTGTCCTTGGGTAAGTGGGGCTTACAGGTTAGAGGTATTTTGTCTTAAAGATCAATTAAGCACAGTTATTTAAACTTAAAACGGAACTTAGGATGTCTAATGGCTCAGAACCAACCAAGGGTGGGAGGAGATTGTATAGCTGAACTGGGGCCTTTTAATGTCATGATTGAGGGACCTCCTTTCACAGACCTGCCATTTCTGACTGCAACATGATCTAGGAATTAGCCACCCCACAGTGCCCAGTGGTGCGCATGCTTGCAATCTCAGCAGCCAGAAGACAGGCAGGAAGATGGTCTAGTGCCCTATGTAGCTGATCCTTCAGTCAAATGCCATGCTTCCCTTAAGTAAGAGCTCTCCCACTCTTTCCTCTCATGCCTCATGTGGTAATAAGGTATTATTTTTAGCCTGAGAGCTAAGTGTGTGACTTCTCTATATTCTGCCCACTGCTTTACATATTTATAATGACGTTATTAAACATTCTTCAAATTGCCCAATTTTAGATGTCATCTGTTTTCTACTATGCCCCTTTTTATGCAATGAGTCACAGAGAGGGTTAGGTAATTATCTCAAGATCCAGGTTACCAATGGCAGGGCTAGCACTGAAAAACCAGGCAATCTTTCTGGGCATACCAGGCTCCCAATCTCCAAGTTGTACTGCCTGCCCCTTGAAGTGTTCCAAATGAAGATGGCTATTGTGAATCACTCAAGGTTTGGGCCAGGCTCTTTGCTTTTGTGACATCACTGGAAAGTTGCAGTACACTATTTTTAAAAAGCTTACTTTGAAGGATTAATTAATAACTTCCTCCTCCTCCTCTTCTTCTTCTTCCTCCTCCTCCTTATACTTTAGTTCTTACAAGTCTACTTTTAGAGGGTATGTTTTTGTCTGGGAAAATGAAATTGTGGCATCACATGTTCCAATGCTGTGACAATCATCCTGTTCCTTTGGGATTACAATTGCATTCCATAACATAGTTGCATTCTATAATTACAAGATATAGAAGCTACCATTTTGCGTTAAGCCATTTATATTGAGGAGGTATCTAAGATTTCTACTTTTGAACTAACTCTTAATTATCTAGGCCAGGAAGAAAAGAACAAAAAAGTTAAAAAAACATGAGCTAATACTCTCTCAATTGTCCAGGGAATCATTGATAGGCCCCTTAGATGTACATGTTTGAATACCTTCGTTTGGGTACGACAAGAAAAAGGGGATAATGAATTATATGCCAAGGGTCTACTGAAAGGTTGAACTAGGTGGCCAGGTCAGGCCCTACTTACGATTGTACTTTTTTTGTCAGTGTAAAAGAACAGTGTGGTCCCTCTCAGCTCCGTCCAATAGTGTTTGTACTCCTGAGGAAAAGAAATCATAAACACCGTTTCACAAGGGTATACTCAACATGTTTACTTTCTGTTTTATCTTTTGTAATTGTAAGATATGAAGCTATTCTTTATTCTTCACATTTTGCCAAAAATTATCTATTTTATTGGTGTATGTGTAACCAAGGAGACCAGAAGGGTTGAACCATTGGGACTGGAGTTACAAGAGGTTGTAAGCTGCCTGATGTGGATGCTGGGAAGTGCTCTTAACCTCTGAGCCATTCACACACACACACACACACACACACACACACACACACACACACTTCCTTCCGTCCTACTTCTCTTTCTTTTCTTGTTTTCTTTTTTTTAATTTGGAGACAATATTTTAATAAATAACTCTGGTTGGCCTGAAACTTGCTGTGTAGACCATATTAGTCTTGAACTCACAGAGATCTGCCTGCCTCTGCTTCCCAAGTGCTGGGATTAATGGTATGTACCAACGCACCTGGCTATTCACTGAATTTTTCCATGATTTTTTTTTTTAAATTGCCATACATGTAATCATTATATGACTTTCCTAAATAAAGTTCATCCACATTTTCATGGCTTTATTTTGCAGTCAATTAAAAAAAAAAGATATATTTATTTTATTTATAGGTATGTGTATTTTTCCTGCATGTATTTTCTCAGCAGCACATGTGTATCTGGTGTCCCTGAAAACCAGAAGAGAGCATTGAATCCCCTGGAACTGGCATTAAAGACAGTTGTGAGACAATATAGAAGTACTGGGCACCGAACCAGGTTCTCTGGCAAAGCAGCCAGTGCTCATAACCACTGAGTCATTTCTTTAGCCCTGCAGTTAATTCTTGGATAAATCCTTTTCAAAGTTATTTTAGTGTAATGTTTGACTTGTCCTTAACTAGATCACTTCTGGAACTCTTCTCATTAATTTAAAACTATTTATTCAACTTTAGTGGAAGCTCACATGAGTGACAGGACTGTATCAGAGATCATATAGGATTTAGATATATCTGCTCTCTATATGGAGATGGAAGGACTAAGCAAGTATGTAAAGTTAACATACTTAAGTTAGCAGAGAACATTTCACTTAGATTGGGTTCGTTAAATAGTATTTATTACTGACATAGACTAGGGGGAATAGATAAATTGATAATAAAAATAATTTAATAGTTGAAGTTTAAAGAACATATTTCATTCATTAAGTAGCTGTTTAATTATTAATAGGTTCACATTTCCATGAGTTCTTTACAAATAATATTCTAAATTTAAAAATTTGTAAATAACCTATTCAGACAGTCTCCCATTTCACTTGGCTCAAGCTTCATTTATTTTTTATTTTATTTTATTTTATTTTATTTTATTTTATTTTATTGAGATAAGGTCTTGCCATGTAGCTCTGGATCTTCTAGAACTCACTGTGTAAATCAGGCTTCAGGCTAGCCTTGGATTCACAGAGGTCCACCAGTCTGTGTGTCCTGTCCTGTCCTATCTTGTCTGCTGGGATTAAAAGTGTGTATCGTACATCCTGCCCAGGCCTTATTCTCACACTTTATGAACATTAACAGAAATGGACTGGGAGATGGACAGTGATTAAGAATGCTTACTGGCTGGGTGGTGGTGCCACACACCTTTAATCCCAGCGCTCGGGAGGTAGAGGCAGGCGGATGTCTGAGTTCAAGGCCAATTTGCACTACAGAGCAAGTTCCAAGATAGTCAGAGCTACACAGAGAATCCTTGCCTTGAAAATAAAAAGCAACAACAACAGCAAACAAAAACAAAATAAAGGAAGGAAGGAAGGAAAGAAGGAAGGAAGGAAGGAAGGGTATAAGGAAGGAAGGAAGGAAGGAAGGAAGCAAACAAGAAGCAAGTCAGCTTACTGTTCTTCCAGAAGACATGATCCAGTTCCCAACATCCATGTTGGACATACCCACACACAAAACCCCACAAAGTACATGATATCAAATATTAATATTAATTCATGTGATGTATAATATTAATTTACATAATTAAAAATCTCAAAAACAAAACACTTAAACATTTTCTAAAAGAGAGTGAACCCCAATGTGTAAACATACTTGTGTCATTTTTAGTGCATGTGTGTGTGTGTGTGTGTGTGTGTGTGCTCACCTAATGAGTTTATATTCACTATGTGTGTACAGAAGTCCACAGAGGTAAGAAGAGGGTCTGATCTGGATCTGGAGATCAAGGTGGTTGTGAGCCACCATGTGGGTGCTTGGAACTGATCCCAGGTCTTTTTTAAGAGCAACACATGCTCCTAACCACCGAGTCATTGCTCCATCCTTAATAAATATATTATTAATATAAATTTCTGCCTGTGCTATTACTTACCTAAGCATGTTACATGGCTTAGGCAAAATGAAAAAGATATAAAACCAGATTCACCTTATGGTGAAAAAAAATTATACTTCAGTGGTATATGCATATGGTCATGTTTAATTCAAATGTTAGTGTTACTGCAGATATCTACCCCAAATACAGAGTTGAGACTTGGGAAGAGGTGTCCTTGCCCATGGTAGGTGGTCTTTCCACTTGTCAACTCATTACTGAGAGCCGACTATGACATGTAATAGAACTGTGAATGCAACTATTGAGCCAGTTAAAAGATTCTTCCTGAAGGACAATTACAAAACTGAGCAAAGAAGTTCCTGAAATCTAAAGGTTCCATGAGTACTGGTGGCTGACTCGGTGTCAGAAATATCCTTCCTTCTGTTCATACAGGACACCGAGTTTCTTTTAACTATGATATCCCCACCCCCACCCCACCCCTTTTTCTTTTTGACCTTTCTTCCACTTTCTTAACACTCTTCCATCAAGGATTCACTAACTGATGCTGCCAGAATGACTGATTCCTGAATCGAGTAGGGCTGTATCAAACAGGAGAGGCCTAGCTCACCCCTTCCTGTCCTCCCTTAGCCTTGTCTGCCCGGAGAGAGTGGGTATACTGCTCTATTTCCCGTCAGGTAGCCAAAAGCCTCTAAGAAGCGTATGCTTGGGCCTTTCAAGCTGAGCTGGTGACCGGAAGTAACTCAGGCTAGGATGAAGCACTAGCAGCTGAGGTCCACTATCAAACTCAAACACTGATCGATTTTATCAGTACTAGAACTAAATCATGAATCCTTAGTTAGGCAACTCCTGAGACTGTTGGTTTAAAACTTGGGAGAAGAAAAAATAATTACAGTGGAAGATTATACACATTTAGAGTTTGGGGGAGAGAGAGGGACAGCAGCTCGTGGAACTTCTTCAGATAGGGATGACTCGAACTGGCAGACGTAAGTGTCCTGAACAGTGAGGTGTCAAGCAGGAGGACTCGGATGAGAACTAGAAAAGACAAGACACGAAGAAAAAAGCAGTGGCTGGGACCAGGAGGTCTTGTCTAAGATTTGTGTGAATGGGGGCTGGCACACTGTTCCTTCCACCCACCAACTGTGTGTAAAGCTTGTCGGGGTGTGTGTATTGGAGCTTGCTCCATTCACCAATTGGGTGTATATATGGATGCGTGTGTATGTGTGAAACGCTTGGAGGCTGCTTGTTAGAGCTTTGCTCTGACCATTCTATGTGTGAATGTGTGTATGTCGGTCTGTAGTTCTGTGTGTATGTCTGCATGTGTTGGACATAACCCTGTGGCCATCAGTCAGTCACATAGGGCCAAAGCCCCTAGTGTTCTGACTGGACTCCACCCCCACAGTTACCTGGCAACAGCCAGGTAGCCCGCCCAATATAAAAGGGGCTGCTTGGCTCCCTCCTCGCTCTCTCGCCCTTCTCTCGCCCCTCTTGCCCCTCTCTTTTGCCCTTTTTCTTATCCTCTTCTCTCTTGCTCTCCCTTTCCCTTTCTCTATTCTTTCTCCTCTTTCCACGTGATCATGGCCAGCTCTAAACTCCCTACCTCTTCTTTCCCTCTTTACTCTTCTCTTTTCTTTTCCTCTATCCTTTTATAATAAAGTTTTAAAATCGTGGCCTGTCTCCTCTTGTCTAAACCTGCCGTGCTGGAGAAATGGAACAGGCCTCACAGCGTCTAGAGCCGCGGGAACAGACCAAGGACTTCCCCGCCCGGCCGGGCATCTTCCATAGGTACATGGGCCCGTCCCAGGACGGCCGACATGCATGTATTTATATATTTGTGTGAATAAAGTTATTGGACTCTGCCTTTTGTTTCATGAACTGTGTGTGTGTGTTTGTGTGTTTGTGTGTTTGTGTGTGTGTGTGTGTGTGTGTGTGTGCGCGAATTTTCTCTTTTCCTTCTCTTTCTCGCTGGCCCCAAGATGTTAAAAGAGATCATAGTTTTTCCACTGGCCACAGGGAGTGCCAATGCCCTTAAATTAAGCTTTATTCCCTCAGAGAAAAGTCAGCCCAGTAACTTCTCTAATTGCTGGCTGCCTTAGGCAGCAGCCCCTGTAGGTGTCTGGATCCACCCCCATCAGCAGCTCTAAGCACTGACTGCCAATGGATTCCTGCCTCGGTTTACCCACCACATGGATAAAAAAAAGCTGGTCATTGGCATTCTGGTTGTAAAAGATGCATATATTCAATAATTTATATGGGATATTAGTACAGAGATACATATGTTCATATTCTCAAGGTAGATAGCTATGTTCAAAATGTTTTCCTGGAAGACGTATGCTATTTTAAAATGTGGAGTTTGTGTTTCAGGACATGTGAGGGAACAGAAGAAGCCTCATAAATGTGAGGGCATCAGACAAGTGATGCTTTGTTACATTATGATGATCACAAAGGCAAAGAGGACAAATTACACTTTTTAACAGTGTAAACTATGAGCATCACAGACAGAAAAAACAATGGGCTATTGCCCAAGCCTTCTTGTATTTAAAGTTTGGGGAAGTTAGCTTTTCTTTACCCCAATTTATAAAGCCTGTGATGCATTTTGTATTCAGTTGTGGTTTAATTATTGAATACATCTTCTTAGTGAACCTAAATTCCTAACACTGCAATTCAAATAAAACTTCTCAAATCTTTCCCTTGAAAGATACTTTTCATAGATTATTGATCTGAAGTTCAGGGTCCTTCTAGAAGTGTATTAAAATCAGCATATGTTGGTGCATTTCCCTGGCGATGGAGCACTGTAATTTCTTTTGAAATGATCTGGAAAAACAAAGCAAACAAACAAACAAACAAAAACTGGAAACAAGAACCCCCTACCTACAATCTCCTTATGGAGCATGCTCCTCTTAAACCACATGTTCTCTAGCTCAGTCTTCTGAATGCACCCTGGAATTTGCTGCCAATTGTGCAGGAACCCCACTTATTTCCCTTAGCATTTTTCTCATTGCTCTATATTTAAGTCTTTGAGCCCTCTGGCATTCCTCTGAGCAATCTTGCTTGTAGATCTCAAGCTGACTTTAGGACAGTAGCAAACCTCTACGTAAACCAGAGGAAAATGAATCTGACGTGTGAATGGAGCCTGTATCTTATGTAGTTAATGATTTTCATCTTTCAAATCACCACGTAGGCTGTTGTCAGTGCCATCCTCTGGTTCCCCTTCTGCTTGACACACGAGAGACAGAAACTTGGTAATAAACTCAAATGGGTGAACAAATTGATTTTCTCATATACAAACGTTTCTCAATTATTTACACTACCTTGCTCAGGCTGAACTCAGGGCCTGATGCCTCTCAGAGAATGCTCTAACATTTAGCTATATCCCTAATCCTCATAGGAAATGACAGGTGTATAATTCATCCTGTTTTAAAACATGCTTTCTAAGCAAAACCAGAAGAGGCATTAGATTAAAAAAAAAAGTCATAACTCCCACCGAGCTAAGCCTCTTTTAACATTTGTTGAGTACAACATGTATAATCGAAGTTGCTTGAAAAACAACTTGATTCAGCACTGCATTTACTTATCCCAGACACAATGAAGAGTACAAAATAATTAATAATATATTATTCCACAGCAAGTTGTATCCTTTGGCTTCTTTTTTTTTCTTTCTCTCTCTCTTTTTTTAAACAGTTGAATAAACTGAGTTCAGGGGAGATGGAGAAATTTTCCTAAGGTCACGAGTTGTATGTAGAAGAAATATCAAATGAAGACATGGTTTACTGATATTCTAAAATTGTGGATCTTTTATTTTTGTGCCAGAGCACGGCTTCTTTAAACAGATGAAGGATTTTGGTAACAGACACAGTTACTCTAAAACACTTTGGGAAGACAATCAGGAAAAGACCAAATTTAAATTACCAAGTAGAAATTTACTTTCAGGTGTTGCACACCTCTGGTGAAGTAAAACCTTGTAGCTGACCTGTGAAGAATCAACAACAGCAACAACATTCGAATACAGCTTGCAAATTTACTATTTTTAAGTTTGCAAATTTAACAGTCATAGCAAGAATCTCAACCTGACTTTCAAATGGCAACCAACCTTACTATGTACATAGAAAATATGAATATGCTATTAGAGTATTTTCATATTCAGAATTTTTCCATGAATGTTAATAACTCCTCTGAACCTTGCCTTATCATCTTCATTGAACACTCTCTGCTACTTCTGAAAACATTTAAAACCTTGCTAACTCCAGCCAATATGAAAATGTCATAAAATTTTATCTACACCAGGGGCTTCTTTACTTCTTTAGTAACACAGTTTCATGTTTACTTCCTTAATTAATTTTATGTTGTCCACAATTACAACTTTAAAGGCAAATACATTTTCATAACTGTGGTTTAAGATTTTACATTAAAAATATGTGAAATACTTTGTGAGTTTTCTTAGAGCAAATGTACTTTTGAAAAAAAACCTTAATGTGTTCACTATTTACAATAACACCTTAAATACTCTTTTAAAATAAGCATTGTGAACAGTATTTCCAGAATGTGTAATGAAACAGTATTAAGTCAATATCAAATTTTCACAATTTTATGAAAGTTTATCATTTCTTCCAATGTGATTATTATAAGCGACATTATAACTAGAGTAGTAGTAGGTTGTTATTTATTATTAGATCACCTCAACTTCATGCAATTCCTCACCCCTGAAGCACAGCAGTAAATTGTGGAGAAAACATATTAAACGCTCATCTTTAAAGTCAAAATCTGTGATGCTTAAAAGAATCTTTTGAAAATTGCATTGAATTTTTAGATTATGGCTAAATATTATAAACCTTATAATACATACTTATGTGTGTGCATATATATTTAAGCTGTACATTGATTCAAAATGAGAATCATTCTTCTAACTCAAGGAAGACAGTACAACCCAAACAGAAACAAAGAGGCTTCATCTCACCGTTTTGCCATGAGATAAGTTTTATGTTAAGCACAAACGTTCAGGATTACAATTATCATCTACACACTTACCTGGTCACCAGACTGTTTGACTAGTAAAAATCCTTCAAAGTACAGGGGTAGAGCAGTGATCTTCAGTCTTTCCTGGAAGATCCTACGAGGGGCAGGTTTCGGGGGCTTTTTAGCCATCATACCTTTTGCTTTGGCGGCTGGCTTGCTTTCAGTTCTATCCAGCCCCAAACAAAATGAAATCTCCGTAGTGTTGAGGAAAGGCAACTGTTCAAAGAGGAAGTCTCAACTTGCTCTTTAACCACCAACCCTTTCACCAACAGGACACACACACACACACACACACACACACACACACACACACACACACACTTTCCCCCCTTCAGTTTTTGTGAAGTAAGATCAGGCACAGACCAACTTTTAAAAGGCAACCTCTGCGTAAACTTCATGTGCTTAGGTTTATGGTAACAAAATAAACAGCAGATTATCATCTCCTAAGGATGAAAGGAACAGGTGCAGGCATGGTGAGAGACTTCAGGAGCGACACCAAACACACATCCACCTTTCACTGTTGTTTACCGCTCTCTGTCTTAATTTCTAAGAGATGTGAATTAAATGAACTGTATCCATTAAAAAATGCTTCATTGAATATTTTGTATGGATCCTATTGGATATATATATATATATATATATATATATATATATATATATATATGTATGTATGTATGTATATCGTAGCCGTGGATAGCCTGAAATTCTACTCTGTAGACCAGGCTGGTCTCAGACCCACAGAGGTCCACTTGCTTCTGCCCCCAAAGTACTGGGCTTAAAGATTTATGTCACCATACCTAGCTGTGGCCAGAAAGTTTTAGAAGAGAAAGATGCTTACAGAAAATAATATTTTTAATGTTCTGACATTTACTAAGTGTGTGTGTGTGTGTGTGTGTGCAGGTAGGGTCAAGTGTGCACATGTCATAATGCATGTGTGGAGGTTAGAGAACAATTTGTGAAATCGGTTCTCTCCTATTATGTGAGGCTCAAGCACTGAGCTGGGCAGTATGTCCCTTAATCTGCTGAGACTAGACAGAAATATTTATGTTAATTAAACATCTGCTTGTCTTTTTTTTTTTTTTACCATTTTTAAAAGCAAGCAATAAATAAAATAAATCTAGTTCATCAGACCATGTAGGTTCTTTTGGTCTGTTGATTTGTAAATAAGATTAATCCTTAATGTACTAAGAATCAATTATTTCTTCTTCAACCATCTCCCCAAAACCTTATAAATTTCAAAAATTAGTCAGTCTGATAGATCCTCACGGATTCATTGCCCTGGCAAGAAACCAAGCTCCTTTACCAACAAGTACCTTCTGCTCCAGTCCTTACACTTGCTGCCTCATGGTTCAGACCCCTTGGTCTTTCTTCTTATAACTCCTACTGTGTGCTCCCACTCCCGTCTTTCTGCTATCTACTTGGAGAATTCTTTTTTAAAAGACTTATTTATTATTATACATAAGTACACTGTAGCTGTCTTCAGACACACTAGAAGAGGGTATCAGACCCCATTACAGATGGTTGTGAGCCACCATGTGCCTGCTGGGATTTGAACTCAGGACCTCCGGAAGAGCAGTCAATGCTCTTAACTGCTGAGCCATCTCTCCAGCCCTATTTGGAGAATTCTCACAGTAAAGTAATTCTTCCCAATAACAGAAAAATTAGAATTCTTACTCATCCTTCAAGAGCCTGGATAAATCTTTCTGTTATTGGGAAGAATTACTTTATTATCTTCTTATTATATTGATTAAGCCAGAAAGTATGCATAGAAATGTTTGGTCCTCATCTGGTACTTCCTAATTTCTGGCCCTTAATAGTTACTGATTTACCTTCACATGCACCACGCTATGTTTCAATAAATTCAAAAGAAATTTGAGCTGACTATAATTGTGATACCAGGCATGGTAGATGCATGGCTTCACTCCCAGCACTTGGGGTGCAGAGGAAGGAGAATTTCTGAGTTCACATCAGTCTGGTCTACAAATGTATTCCTGAAATGTACCCCAGAAATTTTGTCTTGAAAAAATATGAATAAATATGCATAAATATATAAAATAATATATAATATATAAATATAAATGTTTCACACATAGAACATATGTAAGTATATTTTATATACATATGAAGCATAAAACATGAATATAAATATGTGTGTGTGGTATGTGTATGTGTATGCACACATGTGTTTAAAACACATAACTGGAAAAAAAACAGCTTTAATTTTAACCACAAGTTGGAATACATGGATGAATTACAAGTCACACAGTCTCAGATCCAGTCAGTTTTTATTGACTCTGGTAGGAATAGAAAAGGAAAGTTGTTGTAATAGACTCCCAGGGATTCCTAGGTACTCAGGGTAGTGTTTCTTCCCTTATCCTTTACCCAGTAATTATTGACACAATGAACCTTTATTAATCAGACCATGCTTTCCTGAAGTATTTGGGTCAGAAAAAAAAAAGAGAGAAGAATCACTGTTTAAGAATTTAATCTGCTAGACTTAGCATTTTCAGTATTGTTTGAAGAATTACTCTTAGGTGTTAAGAGCTCATCTTAGTTATATGGTCCTACTATTTTATAATGTAATTTGTAATTATACATATGTATATGAAATAGTTTTGGAGGTTATAGATCTCCCTCCCCCACCCTTTTAAGACAGAGTCTCATTTTGCAACTTTGTAAACCAGGGTGGCCTTGAGTTCCAGAAGATCTGCCTGCCTGCACTGAGATCAAAGGTGTACACCACCACACCCAGCTGAGGTTGTGATTCTTGATTGACAACTGGTTTAGGAGCACCTAGATTAGTAAAGATATTGCTGCGGCATGTCTGTCTGCTGCCATATCCCCTCTGTTATAATGAACTGACACTCCTGAAACCACGAGCAAAATAAAAACCCTTCCCGGCTAAGTCGTTTCCTCAGATGTGTGGTCACACTGCTGAAAAGTCTAACCCAGAGGCTAAAATAGATACAGAACACCAGTTCCTAAAATCAGTTCAATCACAAGCTACTGTTAGCTTTAACAGAAACCAGGGATTCAGAATAATAGATACTTTGGGGATAGAGTAATAGTTATATTGTAGGAGTCAAATTTTTAGAAAATATATTTTTTACCACTGCAAACTCAATATAACAAAGATTCAAGTCTTTATTTTCCTTTTAAGATAATTTAGTTGGCCCTGCTGGAGGAAGCTGTTGATGGATGCTTCACAGCCATTTCCCCTGTTCCCAGTGTGCTGCTCTTTACGGTCGAAGCTGAAAGGGTTGGGAAAAAAGCAAAACAAACAAACAACAAACCAAAAACCAAACCAAAAAAATAAAAAAAGCCCTCTGCACTTTTCCAATATCTTTCCAAGTATGATTGGGAAGAATCAATATGATTGGCAAGGCAGAAGAGAAGCAGAATCATTTCTTTTTTTTTTTTTTTTTTTTAATTTAATTTTATTTTATTTTTTTAATTTACATTCCAAATCACTTCCCCTTTCCCGTTTCCTCCCTCCCCGAAGGTCCCATAAGCCCCCTTCCCTCCCTCTTTTCTCCGTTCAACCCCCTCTCATTACTCTGTCCTGGCGTTCCCCTACATCCAGTCTTTCCAGGACCAGGGGTCTCTCCTTCCATCTTTTTAGAAATCTATTGATATGCTGATTGTGTCTAGGGTATTCTGAGATTCTGGGTCAATATCCCCTTATCAGTGACTTCATACCATGTGTGATCTTTTGTGATTGGGTTACCTCACTAAGGATGATATTTTCAAGTTCTGACCATTTGCCTAGGAATTTCGTGAATTCATTGTTTTTAATTGCAGAGTAGTATTCCATTGTGTAAATATACCACATCTTCTGAATCCATTCCTCCGTTGAGGGACATCTGGGTTCTTTCCAGCTTCTGGCTATTATAAATAAGGCTGCTATGAATATAGTGGAGCATGTGTCCTTATTGCATGCAGGTAAAGTCTCTGGGTATATGCCCAGGAGTGGTATAGCCGGATCCTCCGGAAGTGTCATGCCCAGTTTTCTGAGGAGCCGCCAGACTGCTTTCCAGAGTGGTTGTACCAGCCTGCAATTCCACCAGCAGTGGAGGAGTGTTCCTCTTTCTCCACATCCTCGCCAACAACTGCTGTCTCCTGTGTTTTTGATCTTAGCCATCCTGACTGGTGTGAGATGGAATCTCAGGGTTGTTTTGATTTGCATTTCCCTAATGACTAAGGATGATGAACATCTCTTTAGGTGCTTCTCAGCCATTAGATATTCTTCAGGTGAGAACTCTTTGTGGAGCTCTGTACCCCATTTTTTAATAGGGTTACTTGCCTCTCTGGAGTTTAACTTCTTGAGTTCTTTGTATATCTTGGATATTAGCCCTCTGTCGGATGTAAGGTTGGTAAAGATCATTTCCCAGTTAGTTGGTTGCCGCTTTGTCTTTTTGACGGTGTCTTTTGCCTTGCAAAAACTTTGTAATTTAATGAGGTCCCATTTGTCTATTCTTGATCTTAGAGTATAAGCTATTGGAGTTCTGTTCAGGAAATTCTCCCCTGTGCCCATATGTTCAAGGTTCTTCCCTAGTTTCCCTTCTATTAGTTTCAGTGTGTCTGGTTTTATGTGGAGATCTTTGATCCACTTAGAATTGAGCTTAGTGCAAGGAGATAAGGATGGGTCAATTTGCATTCTTCTGCATGTTGACCTCCAGCTGAGCCAGCACCATTTGTTGAAAAGGCTATCTTTTTTCCACTGGATGGTTTTAGCTCCTTTGTCAAAGATCAAGTGACCATAGGAGTGTGGATTCATTTCTGGGTCTTCAATTCTGTTCCATTGATCTACATGTCTGTTACTGTACCAATACCATGCAGTTTTTAACACTATTGCTCTGTAGTACAGCTTGAGGTCCGGGATACTGATTCCCCCAGAGGTTCTTTTACTCTTGAGAATAGTTTTAGCTATTCTGGGTTTTCTGTTATTCCAGATGAATTTTTGAATTGCTCTTTCTAACTCTATGAAGAATTGAGTTGGGATTTTGATGGGGATTGCATTGAATCTGTGTATTACTTTTGGTAAGATGCTCATTTTTACTATATTAATCCTGCCAATCCATGAGCATGGCAGATTTTTCCATCTTCCGAGGTCTTCTTCAATTTCTTTCTTCAGAGACTTGAAGTTCTTGTCATACAGATCTTTCACTTGTTTGGTTAGCGTCACGCCAAGATACCTAATATGGTTTGTGGCTATCGTAAAGGGTATTATTTCTCTTACTTCTTTCTCAGCCTGCTTATCCTTTGAGTATAGGAAGGCTTCTGACTTGCTTGAGTTGATTTTATATCCGGCCACTTTGCTGAAGTCGTTTATCAGCTGTAGGAGTTCTCTGGTGGAGTTCTTTGGGTCGCTTATGTATACTATCATATCGTCTGCAAATAGTGATAGTTTGACTTCTTCCTTTCCAATTTGTATCCCTTTGACCTCTTTTTCTTGTCTAATTGCTCTAGCTAGAACTTCAAGTACTATATTGAAAAGATATGGAGAGAGAGGGCAGCCTTGTCTAGTCCCTGATTTTAGTGGGATTGCTTCAAGTTTCTCTCCGTTTAGATTGATGCTGGCTACTGGTTTGCTGTAAATTGCTTTTACTATGTTTAGATATGGGCCTTGAATTCCTGATCTTTCCAAGACCTTTAGCATGAAAGGATGCTGAATTTTGTCAAATGCTTTCTCAGCATCTAATGAGATGACCATGTGGTTTTTTTCTTTGAGATTGTTTATGTAGTGGATTCTTATATTGAACCATCCCTGCATCCCTGGGATGAAGCCTACTTGATCGTGGTGAATGATCGTTTTGATGTGTTCTTGGATTCGGTTGGCAAGAATTTTATTGAGTATTTTTGCATCGATATTCATAAGAGAGATTGGCCTGAGATTCTCTTTCTTTGTCGGATCTTTGTGTGCTTTTGGTATTAGTGTAATTGTGGCTTCATAGAACGAGTTGGGTAGTGTTCCTTCTGTTTCTATTTTGTGGAACAGTTTGAAGAGTATTGGTGTTAGGTCTTCTTTGAAGGTCTGATAGAATTCTGCACTAAAACCATCTGGACCTGTGCTTTTTTTGGTTGGAAGACTTCCAGTGACAACTTCTATTTCTTCAGGGGTTATAGGACGGTTTAGATGGTCTATTTGATCCTGATTTAATTTTGGTACTTGGTATCTGTCAAGGAAATTGTCCATTTCCTCAAGATTTTCTAGTTGTGTTGAATACAGGTTTTTGTAGTAGGATCTGATGATTTTTTGAATTTCCTCAGTTTCTGTTGTTATCTCTCCCTTTTCGTTTCTGATTTTATTAATTTGGATACTATCTCTGTGCCCTCTGGTTAGTCTGGCTAAGGGCTTATCTATCTTGTTGATTTTCTCAAAGAACCAACTCCTCGTTTTGTTGATTCTTTGTATGGTTTTATTTGTTTCTACTTGATTGATTTCAGCCCTGAGTTTGATGATTTCCTGCCTTCTACTCCTCTTTGGTGTATTTGCTTCTTTTTGTTCCAGGGCTTTCAGGTGTGCCATTAAGCTGTTAGTGTATGCTGTCTCCCGTTTCTTTTTGGCGGCACTCAGGGCTATGAATTTTCCTCTTAGCACTGCTTTCATTGTGTCCCATAAGTTAGGGTATGTTGTGCCTTCATTTTCATTAACTTTCAAAAAGTCTTTGATTTCTTTCTTTATTTCCACCTTGACCAAGTTATCATTGAGTAGAGCATTGTTCAGCCTCCATGTGTACGTGGGTTTTCTTTTGTTTTTGTTGCCATTGAAGACCACCCTTATTCCATAGTGATCTGATAGGAGGCATGGGATTATTTCTATCTTCTTGTATCTGTTGAGGTCTGATTTGTGACCAATTATATGGTCAATTTTGGAGAAGGTACCATGAGGAGCTGAGAAGAAGGTGTATTCTTTAGCTCTAGGATGAAATGTTCTATATATATCAGTTAGTTCCATTTGGTCCAAGGCTTCAATTAGATTCACTGTGTCCCTGTTTAGTTTCTGCTTTCCTGAACGATCCATTTCAGAGAGCGGGGTGTTGAAGTCACCCACTATTATTGTGTGCGGTGCGATGTGTGCTTTGAGTTTTAGTAAAGTTTCTTTTACGAATGAGGGTGCCCTTGCATTTGGAGCATAGATATTCAGGATTGAGAGTTCTTGATGGTGGATTTTTCCCTTGATCAGTATGTAGTGTCCTTCTGTGTCTTTTTTGATGACTTTGGGTTGAAAATCAATTTTATCCGATATTAGGATGGCTACTCCACCTCGTTTCTTGGGGCCATTTGCTTGTAAAATTGTTTTCCAGCCTTTTACTCTGAGGTAGTGTTTGTCTTTGACACTGAGGTGCGTTTCCTGCATGCAGCAAAATGCTGGGTCCTGTTTACGTATCCAGTCTGCTAGTCTATGTCTTTTAATTGGGGAATTGAGACCATTGATATTAAGAGAGATTAAGGCATAGTGATTATTGCCATCTGCCATTCTTGACGCTATCTTTATGTTTGAGTGGTTATCTACTTTTGGGTTTGATTCAAGAAGGTTATTATCTCATTTTTTCCAGGGTGTTGTTTCTCTCCCTGTATTGGAGGTTTCCACCTATTATCCGTTGCAGGGCTGGATTTGTGGAAAGATATTGTGAAAATTTGGTTTTATCATGGAATATCTTGGTCTCTCCATCTATGGTGATTGAGAGTTTTGCTGGGTATAGTAGTCTAGGCTGGCATTTGTGCTGTCTTAGTGTCTGCATGAGATCTGCCCAGGATCTTCTGGCTTTCATAGTCTCTGGTGAGAAGTCTGATGTGATTCGGATAGGTCTTCCTTTGTATGTTACTTGGCCCTTTTCTCTTACTGCATTTAGTATTCTTTCTTTTTTTAGAACATTCGGTGTTTTGATTATTATGTGACGGGAGGTATTTCTGTTCTGGTCCAGTCTGTTTGGAGTTCTGTAGGCTTCTTGTATGTTCATCGGCATCTCTCTCTTTAAGTTAGGGAAGTTTTCCTCCATAATTTTGTTGAAGATGTTTACTGGCCCTTTAAGTTGCAAATCTTCACTCTCATCTATACCAATAATCCTTAGGTTTGGTCTTCTCATTGTGTCCTGGATTTCCTGGATGTTTTGGGTTACGCGTTTTTTGCATTTTGCATTTTCTTTGACTGTTGAGTCGATGCTTTCTATGGAATCTTCAGCACCTGAGATTCTTTCTTCCATCTCTTGTATTCTATTGTTGATGTTTGCATCTATGACTCCTGATTTCTTCCCAAGGTTTTCTATCTCCAAAGTTGTCTCCCTTTGTGATTTCTTAGTTGTTTCTACTTCCTTTTTTAGTTCCTGGATGGATTTGCTGAGATCCTTCACTTGTTTGTTTGTATTTTCCTGTATTTCTTTAAGGTATTTTTGCATTACCTCTTTCAGGATTTCTTCCTGATGACCCACGTTCTCCTGCATTTCTCTGAGCGATTTTTGTGTTTCCTCCTCATGGGATTCCATCTGTTGATCCATCGTCTCCTGCATTTCTTTAAGCAGTTCTCGTGTTTCCTTTGTAAGGGCATCTAACCGTTGATTCATTTCTTTAAGCAATTTTTGTGTTGCCTCCTTATGGGCATCCGTCTGTTGACCCATATTCTTCTGTATTTCTTTATGCAAATTTTGTGATTCCTTTGTGAGTGCATCTACCCGTTGATTCATCTCGTTAAGCGATTTTTGTGTTGTCTCCTTGTGCGCCTCCATCTTTTGATCCATGTTCTCCCGCATTTCTCTAAGCGATTTTTGTGTTTCCTTTGTAAGGGCTTCTAACCGTTGATTCATGGTCTCCTGTAACTCTTTATGAGATTTATTTGTGTCCTTCTTGTGATCCTCTAATAGCATCATGAGAAGTGATTTTAAATCCAGATCTTGTCTTTCGGGTGTGGTGGGGTATCCAGGACTTGCTGCTGTTGGAGAGTTGGGTTCGGATGGTCCCACATTACTTTGATTAGTGTTAGTAACATTCCTACGTTTGCCTTTTGCCATCTGGATACCTCTGGTGTTAGTTGGTCCTGCTGCCACTGGCTGTTGGTTGGACCTCCTGTGAGCCTGCAAAGCTATTTCTGCCCCCCCTGGATTACCAGGATTCCCCTGGCACCGATTTCTGGGGCCTGCCTGCTCCTGAGTGACTTTGGAGCCCTAATGTGCTTTGCCCCAAGTGATCTTATATTGGGGAGGCCTTGCACATCTAAAGGCTCAGCCTAGTGGATTCCTGGAGCAGAGGTCGCCAAAGGGAGGCTGGCAGGCTCCTGCCCTGTGCAGGGGTGTGTGATCTCTCCTGGGGGGGGGGGAGGGGGCGTCCCTCTGCCAGGCAGAAGTCCCACAGCAGATCTGGCGCGCTGGTCACTGCAGATCAGCCCAGCACCTGGGAGCAGGTTACACACAAGCTGCCTGAACCCGAAGCGATATTATGCCTGTCTGTCTCTGAGCCTGGCGGTCCCAACTACCTGGTCACTGGAGCAAAGATGGCGGAGGGCAGTCTCCGTGGCGCCGCTCACCCTGTGGTCACGATGGCCCGCCGATCTGGCACCCAGACGACCACAGCGCCAACCCGCCCTCGGGCACAGACGGAAGCCCCAACAGGCCGTGTCCCAAGTGATGTTATATCGGGGGGAGAGCCTGGGTACCGGTCTCTCCAGCGCAGTCCGCGGGAACAGAGGTCGCGGAAGGGAAGCTGGCAGGCTCCCTCCCTGCGCGGGGTCCCTCCACCAGGCAGAAGGTCCCGCCGCGGAACTGGCGCGCTGGTTACTGCAGATCAGCCCAGCACCTGGGAGCAGGTTACACACAAGCTGCCTGAAACCGAAGCGATATTATGCCTGTCTGTCTCTGAGCCTGGCGGTCCCAACTACCTGGTCACTGGAGCAACGATGGCGGAGGGCAGTCTCCGTGGCGCCGCTCACCCTGTGGTCACGATGGCCCGCCGATCTGGCACCCAGACGACCACAGCGCCAACCCGCCCTCGGGCACAGACGGAAGCCCCAACCGCAGAATCATTTCTTGCTGCTGCCTTTGGTTTTGTCCTACCAAAGAAAAGGCAGGAATGATCCATCCATTAAGTGTCTGACTTTTCCATGGTAACGCGATGGCAGGGTACAGTGTCCATTCACTCGCTTCATGGACATTGACGACTTAGCCAGGGGACATTGGTCGCGCTGGTGTGAGTCATATTAGGTGTGAGGTGGTCTGAACTCCGAAGCAGTGAACAGTCTTGGTGTTGCCTAGGATTCACGGAGGCTTCAGTGAGGTGGCAGTTTTGTAACGGTGGGGACTTCCTGATTGCATTTCCTTTATGTTCTTAGAGACCAACATTATCAGGTTCTTAATTTTTCAATTTGCCTCATGACTGTTTTAATGTGGCTTTAATTCCATAGTTTCTTTGACTCTGGTCCCCCAAACTTGCCCCCAGATTCACTGTTATATCATTCCTTCCAAGATTGTCTAAGCTGTTAAATGGCAAATGGTGCATGGGTTTTAATCTGAACAACTGGTTACAGATCCTTGGTCTTTTAAATTGATCCTAGAATAATGCAGTCCCTTTTTGGCTATAGGCATATTGAAATTTTATTCTAACGTCAGAAGTGTCCCATAGTGAGATTCCATTTTGCTCTTCTCAACGTATTTTTCAATGTAATAATTTCCCCCCTATTCCAGCTAAGGGATGTTTCTGCCCCATAACTTTGCCGGCAGTTTTTCTTTGTATTTTCTCTCTTTTACACACACTTATTTTTCTGTACTACCTATGGGATAAAGTTTGGCATTTTAACATTTACGGTTTTCTAGGGTCATTTTGAATGGACAAATATTTACAGATGATCCAAATTTAGGACATAGTGTGCCATTTCCCCTGCAACATCATCAGGGAAATCTGGAAGTCATTTATGTGCAAGGCAAATATAACCACACACACAGTGGTTGTCGCCTTCACAGAATTCAAAATTAAGCTCTGTGAACTGCCATTCCTTTAAGTTATGTAGGTAAATTGCCCCAGCAGGTTGGTTTTGATGATGTGTGGGGTGGGGGCGGGGTGTGGGGGATTCAGGTCCTAGCACACTTTCCCCTTTGTGCCATTCTGGGCTGTGAACTTGATGGGGGTCTTAGGAAACCAGATGCGTTCGACCTGGCGGGCTCTGCTCTCCTCTCCTTATTCTCTGGGGGATGTTAGCATTTTGATGGCAAAAGGCCACTAGTTGTCCTGTTCAATCCTCCTCAGTATTTCTTCTGATGCCATCTTTCTGAAAGTTTCACTTGGACTTTCAAGAGCTTCATATTCTGCGGGGGTCGGGACAGAATGTTTTCAACTGTATACAGGTCTTCAGGTTGGGCTGCATGAGCATAACACAGAGGAAGGTGGAAGGAGTCAACTTGCAAGTCATCCTGGATGGCATCACCTGCCCGAGAGAGAGTTTACACCCTCTGTATTAGGGCTGTTCTTTGTGTCCTGAGCTGCTGGGAGACTCAAATCCTCACTGCCAGCTTTGTTTATTCTCCTGGAGTTCACAGATTGCTTATGCTTGTTCGCTCCAAAGGCACCAAAGCCAAAATCCTTGTTTACTTTGAACGTTTTGATGTGACTCTCCGGAGTCGACTCACTCTCAACTGCTTCTTCAGCAAGGGTGTCTGCATGTTGAGCAACACAGCATCGTACCCTTACTGTTTTTTGTCACAGGTCTCGTTCAAAAGTCCCACAAAGTGCAATTGAGGACAACAGTCTCAAAATCATTTTCAACACAGGTGAAAGCCTCTGTTTCAGCTGCCAGGATCAGCTGCCTCCTCTTTGAGATTTATCCAGTTGTAGCTGTTGTACAATTTACAGGTTGCCTGGATTTTGTAAGCTTCCCATCGGAGAACAGGATTAATAAGTAATTAAGTTTGCAGCACCTCTGCTGCCCTCTGGCGGATCTGACTGGCAAGCCCGGCAAGCTTCGCTGCAGTTTTGAGCACATTTAGCTCCTATGGAACCCCATCACTCTAAAATAATCTACAATAAAAAAAAGATTTATTTACTTTATAGGTATGATTGTTTTGTCTGCATGTATGCAAAGACATCGCGTGCGTGCTTGTTGCCAGCTGAAGCAGGAATAGGGCGTCAGCTCCCCTGGAACTGGTGCTATACCAGGTTGAGTTGCTTTGTGGGTGCTGGGAGCCGAACTTTGCTCCTTTAAAAGCGCTCTTGACCACCGAGACACCGCTCCACGCTCCACACTTTCTTTCTTTCTTTCTTTCTTTCTTTCTTCATTCATTTATGTATTTATTTATTCCGCTTCCTTAGGAAATAGATCAGTGACAGACTGCGACCACCTAGGGTCACTGTTTGGTCACCTAGGGTCACGTGGACAGGACAAACTACACATCGGTATATTTTTCTTGTTTTCCAATCGGAGCCATTACCTTAATTTTTGCATTAGACAGGAGCAGCCACTTTCTCTTAAAAAATTCTGCCGGGCAGTGTTGGCCCATGCCTTTAATTCCAGCACTTGAGAGGCAGAGGCAGACGGATTTCTGAGTTCGAGGCCTACAGATTGGTTTCGAGGAAAGCCAGGGCTATACAGAGAAACCCTGTCTCGAAAAACCAAAAACAAAACAACAAAAACCCAATACAAAACAAAAACCAAAAAAAAAAAATTCTGTGTTCGTTCTACTTGTATGCATATAAAATTTATGCCAATCATCTTGTTTGGAATGATGCTTCATAAATAATTTCTAAATACTTGAACAAAGATAGAAAATCATTACTAATTTCAGAGATAATGTATAGATGGGCGGGCTGCAGCTGACGAATCTGCGTAGTGTAATCTGCTCAAAACGCCAGCAATTTCTATCTCTAATTCTTTTTTAGTATTACCTATTAATCCATAATAGAACTGCTGGGATGTATTATACATTTATCCCGACGAGCACAGGTGGTGGTCAATACCTGCTTTCTAAATACAAGCAGAGGTAGACGCAACAAACTGGCGGAAGAAAGCAGAAGCCGGAGAGCAGGAGCGCCCACCCAACCCGGGGGCGAGCAGACCAGCGAGAGGCGTGGCGAACGGCGATAGGCGTGGCGAACGGCGAGAGGTGTGGCGACGAGGGAGAGGCGTGGCGACGAGCGAGAGGCGTGGCGACGAGCGAGAGGCGTGGCGAAAGGCGAGAGGCGCGGCGAACGGCGAGAGGTGTGGCGACGAGCGAGAGGCGTGGCGAAGGGCGAGAGGCGTGGCGATAGGCGAGAGGCGTGGCGAACGGCGAGAGGTGTGGCGACGAGCGAGAGGCGTGGCGACGAGCGAGAGGTGTGGCGACGAGCGAGAGGTGTGGCGACGAGCGAGAGGTGTGGCGACGAGCGAGAGGTGTGGCGACAGGCGAGAAGGTGGGCGAAGGTGGGACAAAGGCAGCCGGGCAAGGAGTTGGGCAGGAGGGCGGGGCGAACTGAGAAAGGCGGGTTGATATGATAGGTGGGTAACAGGCGAGCGGGCGGGACCAAGGGCGGGACTCTAAAAAACGCAAGGAACTGCCGGGGTTATATCGGCTGAGTTGGGCTTGTGCGCATGCGTGACTCGTTTGAAAATTGTTTTTTTTTTTTTTTCTTGCGCTAGGTTGGCCGCTGTGGTCAATTTGCCGCCAAGACCTAAGTGCTGGTCGGGCAGCTCTTGGGAAGCCTCCGTCCGCAATCTAACTCTAGCTGAGCGACTTTTAACCCTCCAGGAACCCTGGCCTGCTTGAACTTCCCTCTCAGGTCTCCGTCGGGCCTAGTGGGTCGGAACCATGGCCTCATTCCATCTGGTAAGTGCGGGTTTGGGTCGGGCCTGCGTGCTGAGTCGGTGGCCCTGTACTCGAGCGGTCCGGACGCGGGGCGTGTCCGGTTTGTCGGGGTGGGATGGGGCTTGCCTGGGGTGGATTGAAAGCAGCACAGGTAACAAATTAGGTTTGATTGTACCGGTACCGGAAGTAACTGGACTGTTAGTCCCAAGGGTTCACGCCGTAATCTCTATCCGTGCCTGCTTTTTTTCTCTGAAGAGATTGTTCCAGTTTCTACATTTCAGCCGTTTTTCAGTCTTACAAATACTCGTGACTATTGTATAAGTCAGCCTTGATGGTGTGGAAAACCTCGAGTGTTAATTTCTCCATCAAAACAAAACTAAACCCGCCGTTGTTCCACTTTATTTGTCAAAATACTATTTTATGTGAAGATTCTAATATTTATGGGACACCTGTTAATGATAAAGCTTTATGCAAGGCAGCCATTTTTTTTTTTTTTTTTTTTTTGGTTTTTCAAGACAGGGTTTCTCTGTGTAGCCCTGGCTGTCCTGGAACTCACTCTGTAGACCAGGCTGGCCTCGAACTCAGAAATCCGCCTGCCTCTGCCTCCCAAGTGCTGGGATTAAAGGCGTGCGCCACCACCGCCCGGCAAGACAACCATATTTTAAAAGGTGCCAACTTTGAATGTTTGAATGGACCATAACTTGCCACTTTATTTATGTTTCTTGACACACTTGATATTCATTCCAAGTTTTGTATGATAACTATGCCTTATTACAGCCCTATCCTAGCAGTTCAGTTTATCTTTTAAAGAAAATCATTGATGGTTTCTATCATGTAGTGTGTGTGTATGTGTATGTATGCATGTATGCATGCTTGAACGTGTATGAAAAGACAGTATAGTGTGTATTCTGCAAAATCATGTATATTATTTACGTTGCATGTGATCAGAGAAAAGAAACATTAAAACCATAAAGAACAAAACAAATGCCCGCTGTACATTATCATATACCAGTTATAACCGTACAGGTGTTTTGAGCTTGGTACTTCTGACATCTGTGTGTGGTCTATTTAAAAGAAAAATAGAGGGATGAGCTGGAGATTGTTCTCAGATATTTTTATAAGGGTTTTCAAGGTAATTTCCTACCATAGACATATTTTAACATATTCAGAGGAACTTTTGTTTTTGCTCGAGTAGGCTTAGAGTTAGGGTGGGGAGGATGGGGAGGATGAGGAGGATGAGGAGGATGGGGAGTGCTCCAGGGCACTTAGGGTATGTATAGGCCAGAACCAAACCAAACCAAACCAAAAAACTGTTGCACAATTTTTTTTTTGAGAAGTACAGTATCATAGTGGAAGAAACGTAAGTTGACATCAGTTGAAGGATAAATTGAAGTTGGCAGTTTGTACTTTCAAATAAATATTTTTTAAACTTGAACTCAGAGTTAAGGAGCCGTGTTTGTCTTGGTGGCCACCTGCTTTTGAGTGTGCCTAAGTCACTGACATTCTAGTAGGTGCTCAGTATTCATGAGCAGGGGATCTATTTTGCCCTAAAAATTTTTCTGCTTAGCAGAGGAAGAGGGAGCACTGTACCCCTAGGGGTTCATGTTTCAAAACTGTTGCAGTGTGCAGATTTGTGATCCTTCAATTTTACTGAAGTTAGAAGTTTTATAACTTAGGGTTTGGAAGCTTGTGTAATGTAACATTCTCAGGATTGGGTTTATTTCAGTGCCTCACACTGATGAATACCAGAAAGAGACCTGAGTGTTTGCTTTAAATGTTTCCATCAAATAAATAATAGTGGGACTATTATACAATTACTACAGCTCTGGGTCTGTCATGGGTCTGTCATATAGTGCTGTAGAGTATTTCTCCAGAATTTATGTGTCCTAGGTTTAATCTTGACACTAAAAGAAAATTCATAATAAAGCCAAATTGTTAGGTATCTTTTTTCTTTAGCTTGCTCCCTGTGAAGTAGATTTCATCTTCCGCTTTTTAAATACTTTATGAAGATTATGGTTTTTTTTTTTTTTTTTTTTTTGGTTTTATTTAACTGGCATAACTTTTTTTGTTGTTTGCTTTTGGGACAGTGTCTCATGTAACCCAGGATGGCCTTGAATAAGAACTCACTATGTAGGCAAGGATGACTTTGAACTCCTGCATCCACCTTCCACGTATTGGGCTTATGGGTCTGCAAGATCATCATGTCTAGCTTTTGGCACACACCCGCTTGTGTTTTTGGGACAGGGTCTGATGTTTCCCCAGCTGGCCTTAAACTCTCCTGTCCACTCTTTGTAAATGTTGGGATTAAAAGTAAAAACCACCCTCTCATGTTTATGCGTTCTGGGGTCTGACTCAGAGATTCTAGAATGCTAGGAAAAAATTCTACCAACTGAACTCCATTCCTGGCACAGCTTTTTTTGTTTGCCAATATGGCACATAGTTTAGTAGAAAAGCTCTGGAAAGAAGATTATCTGAAGACAAAATCTTCACCCTGTTTATGTTTTTTTACATTAATTAATTTATTTATTCACTTACATCCCAGTCGAAGGCCTTTCAGAAAAGGGGAAGACCTCCCTACTTGTGATATGGTGGGGCATCATTTGGTATATGCCCAGGAGTGGCATATATAGCTGGGTCTTGGAGGAGAACTATTCCCAGTTTTCTGAGAAACCAACCCACTGATTTCCAAAGGGGTTGTAATAATTTCACTCCCACCAGCAGTGGAGGAGTGTTGTTCTTTCTCCACGTCCTCGCAAGCATGTGCTATTTCTTGAATTTTTAATATTAGCCATTCTGATGGGTGTAAGGTGGAATCTCAGAGTCATTCTGATTTGCATTTCCTTGATGATTAATGACATTGAGCATTTCTTTAAGTGCTTCTTGACCATTAAGAGGTTGAGAATTCTCTGTTTAGCTCTGTACCTTATTTTTTAGTTGGATGATTTGGTTTGTTGGTGTCTAATTTCTCAAGTTCTTTTTATATTTTGGATATCAGTCCTCTGTCAGCTGTAGGGTTGGTGAAGATCTTTTCCCATTCTGTAGGCTGCTATTTTGTCCTATTGATGGTGGCCTTAGCCTTGCAGAAGCTTTTCAGTTTCCAGGGATTAAAACTTGGAATGTGGGTGGCAAGCTCCTTCTTAGCCATCTTGCTGCCTTTAGAATTCTTTATAGTATTATATTGGACAGTTGACAGATACTTGTTAGATAAGTGCATGAAAAATATGTTCTCTTATTAATTCTGTTTTGTACTGGAATTATTTTGAAGATGAGTTGTATTTGATTATAGTTTAAAAAATTGATAGTTAACTTTTCTTTCAGGATCATCTAAAGAACTACCACAGAAGATTTTGCCGGCCTTCCAGGTAACATGTTTATACTTGAACTTTTTTTTTGTTTTTTCTTCGAGACAGGGTTTCTCTGTGTAGCCCTGGCTGTCCTGGAACTCTGTAGACCAGGCTGGCCTCGAACTCAGAAATCCACCTGCCTCTGCCTCCCAAGTGCTGGGATTAAAGGTGTGCACCACCACTGCCTGGCTTATACTTGAACTTTTAAGGTGACTCTTTTTCATCTGTAGAGAATGGATTTGAAGATAAAAAAGTTGTTACCTTGGACTGATTAATTTCGTTTCTTTTTCTTTCTCTCTCTCTCTCTCTCTTTTTTTTTTTTAATTTTTTTGTTTTTTTGAGACAGGGTTTCTCTGTATAGCCCTGGCTGTCCTGGAACTTGCTCTGTAGGCCAGGCTGGCCTTGAATTTAGAAATCTGCCTGCCTCTGCCTCCCAAGTGCTGGGATTAAAGGTGTGTGCCACCACTGCCCGGCGCAACTGATTAATTTCTGTGCTCACTGATTGTTTGGGCTTTTATAGTTATTTTATATAAGTGAAATATTAACACAAGTTGTATAATGGCTTAGTGGAAGTAAGAAAAAATACTTACATAGAATCATGTACAAGAAGCATTGAACACTGAATTATTAATAGCACTGAATGGTAATATTAATGAAGTTACTTTTTTCAATAAGTCTGGACTGCAAAATTTTTTTTTCTGAACTACTAGTAAAATTACTTAATGGGCAAAAAGTATTATAATAGGATAATAAAATGGCAGTTTATGTTATAAAAGTTTTATATATAATTTAGCTAGCCATGAAGTGCAGCTGGCCATGTAAGAAATTATACTACACTTGATCTTAGCCAAAAGGCCGAGAAGCGATAAGAAATTATATAAAATTTGTGTTTTTGATATTAGTGAAACATTTAAAGGTTTCGAGTAGTTTTAAACAAAAATCTGCCAACCCCTTTTAAAGGTGTATATCTAAATTATACTGACTGAAATCTAGATGTCCTTCGGGGAAATGGTTAAGCTCTGTGATATATTTGTAGCATAGAATATTATTAAGCAATAATTGCAATGAACAAATTCATTCAATAACTTGGGTTACTTCCTAGAGAATTATACTGAGTAAAATGAGTCAGTGCAAAATATTTCATACTACACAATTTCATTGCTATGGATGCTTATTTCTTAAATGACAGAAATTTAGAAATGAAAGACATGATTGCTGGACATGGGTTAGAAGCGACAGGATATGATGAGGAGTGAAGGCAGTTAGAGAGAAGTAGATATATTTCTGAATGGTTACCAAAACACTCAGTATCCTGTCTCTGGTTGTGATATTGAACCTCCAGAGGCAATACATTGCGCTGAATAACACACACAAAGAAACTGAAATGATTCACGCAAGATAGTTACTGACAAGCCACTGATTAAACCATTAAAGTTTTAAGTCTTTTTAATGGCCACACAACAAGCAGACTCTTGCCTCTGAAAAGCCTCTTGGTGACCAAGCTCTCGGAGTACAGTGTTTTAAAGACAAAACCACAGTTACATCAGTGCTGGGGAAAAGGGAGTCCACATTACTGAGGGATTTGGGATGCTCTAGTACCATGTGCTTTTTTGCAAAGCTCAGCAGTATTTTCCAGACACTTTGTGACAATTATTTTTGATTTGTATTTCGTGATTGTTATTATTATTTATTTTTCCAGACAGGGTTTCTCTGTGCAGCTCTGGCTGCCCTGGAGTTCACTTTGTAGACCCAGGCTGCCTTCTGCCCACTGAGTGTGGGCTAAAAGGTGTGCACCACCACTGCCCAACTTTAGGTTTAGTTTTAAGCTTCCACAGAAATCAGTTACTGCATTTAATATGTCTGGACCACAGTCAGGGTCATGGACAGTCTCAAGAGTGATGCTAAGGTGGATGTGGCTATTGGGGATTTGGAAGACTGAGAAGTGTCTAGGCAGACAAACGAAGTTGCGACAGTGTATCACATTAGTCATTTCTAAACATAAGCATAAACATGAGTGGGTAGGTATAGAACCAGAAAAACATGAATAAATATGTATATGGTAATATTAAAACAATACATTTAAATTAAGCTATTTCTATTCATTCATAAATTGCTGGTTAATTAAATTAATACTATTGAATACAGAGTATACTTGAAAAGTTGCAGAGAAGATATGTTCTTGGAGCTGTTGAGACTGGTGTCTGTAAAGGCTTCCTTAAAGAAGCACGCATGCCTGTAACTATAGCTCAGAGGTAGACAAATTGCCTATGATGCCAGAGCTCCCAGGTTTAGATCCTAAAACAAAAGCAAAACATTCAGAACAAATTTAGTTTCTTCAAAAACAGGAATTGTTATTGAAATACAGTAATTGTCTGAATCAAATTTAAATACAGATATTCAGCTTTGAGTAGATAGTTACATGACTTCTTTTAATATTGTATACAGATAGGATGGGTTTGATTGGCTCTTAGACTATCAAGTGTCTTGTGTTCAAATAGTAGAGATATTTCTTCTTATTTAAGGTTAACATTTTCAAGGAGACAATCATATGACTAACAAACATCTTACAGAAATGATATATTTCCTTGTTCTTTTTTATTAGAGCACCCAACATTCATACAAAGAAAGGCCAGAACATGTTGGAAATCTTAGAAGATTGCTTTGAAGAACAGGGTAAGGCTTTATTTCCTGATGGTCTTTCAGAGATGGTATAGATGAAAACAAATTTATCAATAATGTTAAATGTTGCAGATGTGTTAGCATTTAAATCTATAGAACAACTTCTTTATAACTTTGAGTTCACATAAACAGTCCTTTTTGTACTTTTTGGTATATTGAGAAGAATACCAATACAGCCACAGGAATATGTCATCTGTAATTCACACTAGATTCCTATAATTTAGGACTCCATAGACCAATACTTTTCACAAAAGAAAATATTTCCCTGATTTGAAAATCAAAAATTATAATTGCTTTGAAATGTAGAAGTTTCCAAATGAATATTATACCACAAATGTAAAATTCTGTGTAACTTCATTTTATGTACATAATTACCTTCAGTTTTTTGGTGTAAAGTGCATGTGAAATGTACATAACCTTTATGCTGCATATGTAAATATTCCAAAATCTGGAAAAAAAAACCCCATAAAATTAGATACCTATAAATCCAAGCATTTCTATAATGGGAAAAGTATAATGGAAATAAGTATAGAATTCTAGGGATCATTTGAATTTGAGGTAATTAACATTTACATTTGTTTATTATAAAGTGATGATGTATTATTACTTTACAATAAAGTAATTTACCTTTACTTATTATGAAATGATAAATCAGCACAAAGAGCATTGTGAGGGCTAAGCATGATTAGGGAGTGCAGAGACGGTAGATGCTGTAGTTTCCTATTTCACTTACAGCCATGGGTGGGAACATTGGTTTCCAGTGAAACGGTGCTCAGAGATGCGGCCTCTGAGGGGTGAGCTTACACTCTGTCAGTACTGTTTCTTGCTCTCCTGCCATAAAATAAAGACTCTTGTAGGTATAACACCTCTGGAACCTCTGTTCTTTTTAAATCACTCAGTCTCTTGTATTTATTTTGCAAGTCTGAGTATGAAACCCAAGGCATTGTGGTTAGGCAAGCATTCTATCACCAAGCTACATCCCTAATTCAGTTTCAGATATTTTGTTAATACAAAAAGTAAGACAGCAGAAAAAACATCTCTGTTACAGATAGAAAAGAACTGAAAAAATTTCAGGAATTTGGTTTTCTGTTTCTGATGCTTATAAGAACGTTTGAATATTGCATTGATGTCTCTGTTTCTTTGGCTAACTGTGTGGTAAAGAGTCAACTGACAGTTCCTCACATGTCAACCTTACTAATGCTGTGACCCTTTAATACAGTTTCTTATGGCCTGGTGACCCCCAACTGTAAAATCATTTTTATTACTACTTTATAACTGTAATTTTGCTACTGTTATGAATCATAATGTAAATATCTGCTATGCAGAATATCATCTGCTAATATGACCCCAGATGGGATCATGACCCCAGGTTGAGAACTACTGATTTAGAGCCACTCTAATTGTTGAATTAGAATCTTTTAAGAGTGACTCAGTATATAGATCAGGCTAGACTTGAAGACCCAGAAGTCTACCTGGCTCTTCCACCCGAATGCTGGGGTTTTTATGAACGTTGTATTCCAGTTTGCTTGGTTTTTCCCCTACTCTATACTTTATAAATCTTTTCAATGATTTTTATTACAGATTCTCCAGAGTCACTGACTACTTCAACACCTAAAGAGAAAGTCAGTTATAGTCAGTCAGCAGACAGAGCAGTAAGTCAAACGGGAGAGCCGATGGAGGCTGGGTGCTTCAGTGAATGCTGTTCAAACACTACTCTTGTGTACATTTTTAGTTGTCTTAGTTTAAGAGAATCCTTTGCTTCCATTGAATTTCATAAATTTGGAGGTATTATAAAATTTAGGTTTGCTATTTCTAGTGTTTGAAATTGGGAATTACAAATACAAAATTATAACAATCATTTTCATTTCTTCTAAACTAATTCATAGAGTTTTAGGAAAATGGGCAGCTTTAAAGTTCCTGATCAGACTAACAAGTTTAGTGTTTTCTAAAGACTGATAGGAGAGGTTGCTGTCCATAAAAACTATTTTTGGTTGATTATGTGCCTTAAAAGGGTAGGCTGATTTGTTATCTAGACGTAGTAAATTTTAGTTAGAATATTTTTTTTTCCAAGCACTATGTTTGAACCCAGGGCCTTGCACATGCCAAACAGAGCAAGGTTCACTGAGCCACGCTCCTACTTATAAAGTTTTTGAAGCTAGTGTTCCAAAACATACTATTTGGAAACATAGTACTAATTAGAAAGATCATATAATTCAAGATGTGAAGTTTATTAAAAACTGATAAGCGACAGTATTCTACTACAAGGTGACTTAGAACTTAGGTGTATACTGGCTCTGCTGGCCTGGAGGTCTCCATCCTGCTTGCTGGTCTGTACTCGTATAGCTAGCCTTTGGCTTTAGTGAATGTAGACAGTCATATCTTTCAGAATTTGAGAGACCTTTTATACTGTGAGAAATTACATTGATCTTTGAAAGTTAAAACCAACTTTAAATTTCCTGGGAACTTGACTTGTTCATTAAATTCTTAAAAAATAAGTTTGTACTTTGACAATTTTATGCATATGTATAATGAATTGACTTCTTTGTTCGAGTTTACTTTAATATTTCAGATGTTTGCATCTGAAAATGTGCTTATAGATATTACTTTTTGAGATTCCTTTTCTAGGTAGAATTAAGTATGTTGTAGTAGTCCAGCAATACCCTACTGTGACAGTTAGTTAAACATTATATAAACAGATGATAGTTTAGAGCTTCAAGGATAATGATGACAGGTTTCATGATATATAATCTGCAGCTAATTTTCTTCATTCCTTAATGGGGGCGGGGGTGGGGGCTTCTTACATGTTTCCTGACTGAGGGTGCTTTTCTTCTCTAGTAGATACAGGCATTAATCTATCTTCTATTTAGCTGAGAGAAGTGTTTCTCTTCAGGCTTGGAAGTTTCTTTTTCTGGCCGTGGTATGTGTGTGTGTGTATGTATGAATGTATGTATTTATGTATGTATGTATTTAATTATTAATTAACTTGTGACAGGGTCTCACTTGAGCTTGAACTCATGAGCCTCTTGCCTCAGTCTCCTAAGTACTGGGATAATATATATACATACATACATATATATATATATATATATATTTTTTTTTATTTTTTTCTCCTCTGAAAGAAAATTCAAAACAGTGGAGATTTTGTATGTGTTAAGGTTTCTATCCAGATGGGGACTTTCTAGCTGCAGCCTTCACAGAAGAGACCTAATTTAGGGAATTTGTGAGGTGGCTCAGTGGCTTAAGAATATTTGCTGCTCTGCCTAGATGCTCAGAGTTTAGTCTTGGCATCTTGTTGTTGGCTCCCAGCTGCCAACTTAGGCTCCAGGGAACGTGACCTCCTCTTTTGACCTTCATACTAGCTCCATGCACAGGTACAGAGATACATGTGAATAAAGATAAAATCTTCATTTTTTTTTGTTATTTTTAATTGCCTATATGTGTGTATGTGAGTACAGGTGCCTGAAGTGACCAAAGATATTGATTCCTCTTAGAGCTGGAATTACAGGTGCTTGTAAGTCACTGATGGAGGTGCTGAGGCTCAGTCTTGGGTCCTTTGGGAAAGTAGTACTTGCTTGTAACTGCTGAGCCGTCTCTTTAACCCAGTAAAAGACATCTTAAAGAGGGTGACAGAGAGAGGGAAAGAGGGAGTTAGGGAGGGAAGGAGGGGAAAGAGAGAGAGGAAAATGTAGTCTGAGCTTTATTATAGCTATATAGGTAGGACAGATAGGTTCATAAGGGGATAGGGCATCAAGTCTGGGCATATCAATATACAGGCTCCTTTAGTGTTCAAGGAGCCATGAATGTTAGGTATGAAGAATAATATACATACACACCTAGTTACCTATCACTTGGTGTACATCAGTGAAATATAATCATGCATGTTATTTTCTAATACTGTCTGTTTTTATTGTGTTCTGGTTCCATGGTCATCACCTGTCTATCAAACATAATTCTAGAAGGAAACAAATGAGTTTTCACTATAAGTCATTAAGGAAGACTGCAGACAACAGGTTCAGCCTTACTGCTTGTTAAAGAAGCGTTGCCAAAACAACTTTGTAGATTCCTAGCAAAGGCTAGTTCTCTAAGAGAGCACTTAAGATGATTAGGTGTGCTGAGTTAACAGTTTCTTACATAGAGTGAATTCCTAAGTATTATATTGTTTCATATTTTCTTTTACCTTTTTAACTTTACGTTAATGACATCATTGTGCATTTCTATGAACTTGCTTCTTTGTACATATAATCATGTCTGGTGCTTTAGCTGTTAGAGATATTATGCAATGTCCTGTAGTTTGTTTATTTCCTCACTGTTCAGTAGTTCTTTGTTGTTCTTTCTTCAGCTACTTTGTTGTGTAGAAATTTCCCCCCGATTTTAAAAGCATGTGTCTACTCAGATTTGACAATATAATAAAAGTAGATCAAATGTCTTTCTTCTATGCTTAGTGCCAAGCATCACATTCAAAATCAGTTCCGGTTTCTTCAAGGAGCAAAGAAACGTTTCTGCAAGTTTCTGCAGAACCAAGTGAGACTGCTGGTGGATCAGGTTGGTAGTATACACACTTAGAAGGGGGACAAAATACTCAAGGGAGCAAGTACAGAGACAAAGTGTGGAGCAGAGACTAAAGGAAAGGCCATCCAGAGACTGCCCCACCTGGGGATCCATCCCATATGCAGTCACCAAACACAGACACTATTGTGGATGCCATTAAGTGTTTGCTGACAGGAGCCTGATATAGCTGTCTCCTGAGAGGCTCTACCAGAGCCTGACATATACCGAGGGGGGGGATGCTCACAGCCAACCATTGGACTGATTACAGTGTCCACAATGGAGGAGTTAGAGAAAGGACTGAAGGAACTGAAGGGGTTTGCAACCCCATAGGAAGAAAAACAATATCAACCAACCAGAGTTCCTAGGGTCTAAACCACCAACCAAGGAGTACACATGGAGGGACCCATGGCTCCAGCTACATATGTAGCAGAGGATGGCCTTGTTGGGAATCAATGGGAGAAGAGATCCTTAGTCCTGTTAAGGCTCAATGCCCCAGTGTAGGGGAATGTGAGGGCGGGGAGGTGGGAGTGGGCACACCCTCATAGAAGCAGGAGGAGGAGGGATGGGTTAGGGGGTGACTGGGGAGGAATTTGGAAAGGGGGATAACATCTGAAATGTAAATAAAGAAAATATCCAATTTAAAAAAAAGAGCTTCAGGACAAAGACTGTGTATACATTGTACCAGGATACAAGATCAGAGTCAGGTT
Organism: Tokudaia tokunoshimensis; assembly: GCA_036184795.1. NCBI lineage: Eukaryota > Metazoa > Chordata > Mammalia > Rodentia > Muridae > Tokudaia > Tokudaia tokunoshimensis. Next base: position 21,087,461 of record BTHU01000014.1, read on the forward strand.
AGGGATAGTTGGCTGTGGTTAGGGTGTGGTTTTTTTTCTCCCCTTTGCCTTTTTTCCCCCTCTTACTTTGGGATAGGTGCTGCTACTTCTTAACATTTTGCTTATCTTTGTTTCAAATTAGAAGAGTACTATTCTATTTGAGCTAATAGACTCTAAGATTTGTATGAAAAGTTTAGTCGTTGCTTTGATCATTTTGTTGGGGGAATTCTTGGACCCTTCCGTACCTTCATTGGTGCTCATAAATTAAAAAAATACTAGCATGTATGTGACGTGGTTGTTCTTGGGGCATGTCTGGTTCTAAGTGATCGCTCTCTATCTGTATGTTTAAACTTTTGACTTACTCTTGTTGGTGTGGCTGTGGTACTGTGATTGTGTGTCATGGCATGCATGTGGAGGTCAGATGGTTACTCTGAGATGCTTCTCTCCGTCCTCAGTCACATGGCTTCCAGGGATTGAACTCCCGTTGGACACTTACTTGGTAAACACTGTTTGTCACTGAGCCACTTTGCCAGGCCTGAAATTGCTTTTATTTATTTTTTGAGACAGGATCTTACTATAGTAGCTCTGGAACCCACTGTGGAGATTAGGTGGGCCCCTAACTCAGAGGTCACTCTGTCTCTTCTTCCCAAGTATTGGGATTAAAGGTGTTTACCATCATGATATTATATATCATGAGTTATATTTAATTATAATATAATTAATATATTAGAATTATATTCCAACCACGTAACTCAACACTATTTTAACTGTAGAATATGTTTAAGTTGCCTACTTTCCTAGTTTGATTAAGCATTTTGTTTCCCCCTAGTAGTACGTATACAAAATACTAATTTATCTTTTGGGAAGCATAGTACATATGAATTTTATACGGTAAAATCCAGTACAATCTGGATTTTATCTATAAAGTGATATAATACTTTATGTTTGTTTTGTCAGATGCATTCATTAATTTTTTCTTCTGAATTTATTACTTTTTTGTCTTGAATCTATTAAATTTAATACACTTTTGAATTTTGACCTCATTTATTTTTTTACTAAGTCAATATAGTGTTAACACTCTAGGTTTATAGCATGTATAATTCAAAGTCAATAGTTTCATTTATGTGGCTGCCACTCAACAAAATTTTTCTTTGAACTTCCAGTTTTATTCAGTTTCCAATAACTGTTAAGAATTCTATCTAGTATGGCTTTCATGTAGTAGTTATTTTGAGAATCATCAGTTCTGTTTCTTTTACAATATTATCCATATCAATATCTGTATCTAGTACAATATATACATACACACACACATATATATGCACACAATATATAGTGTTATATGTATATACATAATAATATATATAGTAAAATATATATTATATATTTTATATTTATATATTATATATATAAATATAGTAAAATATATATATATAGTAAAATATATATTATTATGTATATACATACACACATATATGTGTGTATTTATACATAATGCCTTCAAGATGCTAAAGTTGAAGGGCACAGCCTAGCACTTCAGGCAGAATGGAGCCTCCGTGTTATAGAGCCCATGCTATATAGCAAGGGTTGGAGGTTTTCTTTAGGGCTGTGTTCTTTTTTTTTTTTTTATTAAATATAATCTTCATTTACATTTCAAGTGGTAAAACCTTTCCTAGTTCCCCCCTCCCCAATACCCTCCAACCCCTCCTCCCACTCCGTGCCTCCAAGTATATGCCCTTCCACCCTACTCACGCCCCCCTCCCCCCCCCCCCCCCCCCGATTTCCTTTTGTTGGGGCATCTATTGAGCCTTCACCTGACCAAGGATCACTCCTCCCACTGATGCCCGACAAGGCATTCCTCGGCCCCATTTTTGGCTGGAACCATGCATACCCCTTGGTTGATGGTTTAGTCCCTGGGAGTCCTGGGGCGTCTGGGTGGCCAACATCGTTGTCCTTCCCATGGGGCTGTTAACCCCTTCTAGGGCTGTGTTCTTATTGAGATAACATGGCCTCCCTCCTTCCTTGTGTACTGTTGGTTCTGGGTTTCAGACCTCTTAGGTGCCAGGGGCAAATGGGAGGTGAGCAGAAAGCCCGAGAAACCATGTTGTGAAGTCTTCCTTAATTCTTCAGTTTTCTAGGGAGTTTCTCTGCTTTCAGGTTTTAGAGTCTTGTTATTGTTGATGAATGGGTGGTTTCTAAGAAATTTAGTTTTGTTAGGAGGGAGAAGCAGGAAAATGACATCTCACTACTGAGCCAAAAGCCCATTTTTGTTATATTTAATTTTTTGAATCTTTGCATTTTAGAGCAGTGAGTTAATAATGTTAATAAAGCAGCAAGTTACTAGGCATTTTACTTTGATATTTGAAGACTGAAGGTGATTTTCTGTATGTATGTATTTCTGTATATGTATAGATACATGTATGTACATATGTACTTACATACATGTTATATGTATGCTCATCTAGCCATGTGAGCTTCCTTGCTGTTAGCCTAAACATAGCAGAGTCTCATCATTTCTTTCACTTTTCATTATTTTATCTGTGTACAAGCTTTATATCTCAACACTTTTGGCATAAATTTAGAAGTTCCTGTGTTTGAGGATTTCCGCCTTTCCGTAATTCCAGTTCGGGTGGACCAAGTACATGCTTCAGTGCTTTAGTTTGGTAAATTAAGGTACTTAGTACTCTTAAAGTACTTAGGTGATTTAATCAGAGGGCTTTGAATCTAAACTTAATGAAAAACTCTTCTGCAAGCTTCTAATTAAGTTATGATTAGATTTTAAAAGTATATTGGATTTAAATACTGTTTTTAACTACTGAGAACTATCAAATAATTTTGTTTTAGTTAAGGCTAATGAAGTTCACCAGAAAAGTCTGTCTACTGATGCTGTCTCCAAAAGTACACCACAGTCAAACAAGATGTCAAGTAAAAAAATAAAAGGTCACCATGGTGTGTCTGATGAATTGCACTTACTTGTTGGCTCCCCTGTGGTTCTTCTGGATGCAAAAGTATTGGTGTCACCAAAAGCTGTTTCATCTGCTGGTCCAAAGAGAGTGACTTCTGTCTCAAGGAGTTCAGTGTATATGCAGTCTTCAGACACAGACTTTCCTTCTAAAACCAAGAAAAGGTAATTTTTATTTAAGTAATGAAAAATTGTGCTTATTCTTTTATCCTTGTATTAAAAATGTTAATTTAGCCTTTTATGTAGATTTGAAGCAAGGGTTTAAGGAATATTATGAGAAAAAACAATACTTTTTGCTTAGCTTTAGTTTTTATTTAGTAGTAAGGAAAGCATTAAAGTATACTTCAGAGAAATTTAGTATTTGCAAAAGTGTTTTCATTGTGGGGCTGGTAAAATAGTTCAGCACTTGGTGTGCAAGTCTGGTAACCAGAGTTCAGTCTCTGAAAGCCAAATAAAGATGGAAAGAGGAATCTGACTCTGCAAATTGTCCTGTAACTTCCATGTGTGTGCTGTGGTGTGCACATCTTTCTACATCAGATATATAGATACACAGTAAATAAGACAGTTTCCTTTGTGATAAGAGTAAGTTTTCTATAACTTATTTTAGTTATCTTACAAGATAATTTTTGTTGACATTTTAATATATGTATATCATATACATGTATACATACACATAAATTATGTATATAATTGCTCATATTCTCTCCACATCATAAGAAACTGTTTATGTTTCCTACATGTTATTTGTAATTGCAAGGGTGAGTATTAGGTCCTTTCTGTAACAGAGTTATAAACACAGTTCCATTTCTTAGAGCATTCTGTTTTGCTATTAGGATGCAAAAAAAAAAAAAAACAAAAAAAAAAACCAATGGTTATTTAAGGTACTTTGTTATTTGAAGACCTTTGTACTGAGTGCAGTTTACCTCATGGAAGAATTTGGCTTACCTTTTTAACCTTTCAGGTTAAACTTTGAAGATAAAGTTATTTCAAACACAGGAGCAATAGAGAACAATGCATTACAAGTAGAGGATAACACATCCGAGGGACAAGAAGGGACATCATCAGAAATCTCTCAGAAAAGAGACGATCTGAGCTCTGAAGTTCAACCACAACCTAAAAAGAGTTTTTCAGAATTGTATTTAGAAACTGTCAAGAGGAAAAGTAAATCCAGGTAAAGTTATGAAACTGTCCATCTGGACGTTTCTTCTGTTTCATTCAATGAACTGTGTCTGGGGATTCCCAATATTATTTAACATAGAAATCTTTTTCTTTATTTTTTTATTCAATTATAAAAATTTTATTAGATTTTTGTACAGTGTGTTTAGATCATTTGTATCCCTCCCTAAACTCTTCCCAGATCCACATCCCCTCTTTTCTTCAAATGCAGATTTGTGGCCTCTTTTTTTTTTTTTTTTTAAGAAAAATAACAAAAAAACAAACAAACAAAAACCCTCCTGTCAGGTCCCTTTTGTGCTGCCCATATACTCTTGGATGTGTGGGCTTCCACTGAAGCGTGGTTGACTTACTAGGGCTACATCCTTAGAGAAAACTGAGTCTCCCACTGTCAGCATTGGTGAGGGGTGGGATTCTGTGCTTATCTGGGCTGGCTTGAGTTTGCACAGATCTTGTGTATATACTCACAGCCACTCTGAGTTCATATATGTAGCTGCCCTGTTATGTCTGGAGGATGCTGTTTCTCTGTAGGTCACTTTTGCTTTGACTCTTGCATTCTTTTCCCTCCTTCCTGTCAGTGACTCCTTGATTATTTGATCACTCGAGAGGAGGGGATGTGATACAGATACTCCTTTAGGTCTGGATACTCTACACTTTAATTCTCTGTGTACTTGCACCAGTTGTAGGTTTCCTTTGTCTACTACAAATATTTGCTTCTCTTGAGGAGGAGAAATTTAGTATTTGCAAAAGTGTTTTCATTGTGGGGCTGGTAAAATAGTTCAGCACTTGGTGTGCAAGTCTGGTAACCAGAGTTCAGTCTCTGAAAGCCAAATAAAGATGGAAAGAGGAATCTGACTCTGCAAATTGTCCTGTAACTTCCATGTGTGTGCTGTGGTGTGCATTAATGTATGGACATAATGAACTCCAATAGGACTCGGTTAATAATATGTCCATTTAGAGAATAAGATAACAGGCTGTCCCCTGGGACCTATGACCTGTGTAGCCATAGTGCCAGGTATGGGTTTCATCTTGTGGAATGGCAGCTAAATCCAATTAGGAAGTGGTTGGTTACTTCTGTGCTACTCAGGCCATTATTGTATCAGTGAGCCCATCCTGAGACGAGTCATTTTATGACTCAGATAGATGGCGTCTTCAGCAATAGGGTCTCATTGTCAATTCTGAAGGCCAACCAACAGCACTGACAATATTCTGCAATGTTTGGGAGTCTGTGGGTCCTAACTGGCCAATAACTCCAAGAGAAGTAACCCATTCCTGCCACTTGGTGTTTTGTTAACCTGTGGTGGCTAGTAGGGTTGTTATTGCTCTGTTCCAGGGTAACTCTGAATCTCATAATTTGAGTTTCTTTCTCTCCCCCCTCTCATTTGTGTGTGTATGAGATAACTCTTGTATGTATCAGAAACTCATACTGAGCCATGAGTTCTGAGTTGCCAGAGGATTTATTATTGTACCGGTCATCCATGCCTTTGTCCACAGTTGAACAAAATGGTATGTTTCAATTTTCTTAATGACTGAATAATATTAAATTGTGATAGTATATCACATTTTCATTATGCATTCATCAATTGGTGGACATCTAGGATGTTTCCATTTCGTAGCTATTGGGAATTTAGGAATGTCATCTCTAGTGGCACATTATGATGTCCCTCTTAATCATTCCTTCAGTTTCCCAAACCAACAAAATAGAACCACAGTCCTATCCCATTATTACCAGCTGTGATGCAGAGCGTCCTTGAATATGGGTGAGCAGGTGTCTCTGTAATAGGATAAAGAGCCCTTTGGGGTTATGCTCAAGAGTGGTACGATTGATTCATATGATAGTTCTATTTTTAGGTATTTGAGGAATCACCGTGCTGATTTCCATAGTGGCTCTACTAATTTGCCCTCCCATTAGCAGTGCTTGAGTGTTTCCATTAGCAGTGTTTGAGTGTTCCCATTAGCAGTGCTTGAGTGCTCCCATTAGCAGTGCTTGAGTGCTCCCATTAGCAGTGCTTGGGTGCTCCCATTAGCAGTGCTTGAGTGCTCCCATTAGCAGTGCTTGAGTGCTCCCATTAGCAGTGCTTGAGTGCTCCCATTAGCAGTGCTTGAGTGCTCCCATTAGCAGTGCTTGAGTGTTCCCATTAGCAGTGCTTGAGTGTTCCCATTAGCAGTGCTTGAGTGCTCCCATTAGCAGTGCTTGAGTGCTCCCATTAGCAGTGCTTGAGTGCTCCCATTAGCAGTGCTTGAGTGCTCCCATTTTCCTACATTTTTGCCGGTATTTGCTGTCTCTGTCTCTGTCTCTGTCTCTCTCTCTCTCTCTCTCTTTCTCTCTCTCTTTTTTTTAAATCTTAGGCATTCTGATTAGCAAAGGATGAAATCTCCAAGTTTTGATACATATTTCTCTGATGGCTAAACTTGTACTAAAATAAAATTTAATGTATTCTATCTACTTAAACAACTTGATGCACTTAATAATATACATATAGGGATTTCTAAGGTCTGGCCACACCTAAAATTAATGGCAGCTAGGGTGGAAATCTGCTGCTTGCTTTATTGGAAGAAATCAAGTGCCTTTCACCCTTCCTAGTGAACAGTTTCTGCATTACACATTGCAATGTGTAAGCCAAGTCTGTGTTTGTTTGGCAGTTATTATTTTCTCTTAAAGACTAGGCATCTAGGGTTTTTCAAGTCTACTTCTGAACTTTTACTTCCTGCCATTAGTTTCCTTACTTTATGTAAGTGTTTCTTAATTTAGAAACCTTTCCAGTTTAGAGTTTTGTTTTTTCTGACAGAGTGTTAATAAACATACTAGGAAACTTTTATAATATATTGAATTATGGTAATTAGAATTTCTCTTTTCAGTTTTTGTTAGCACCTCTTCCCCACACTATGTGTTAAAATAAGCCTGAGAGTTGAATCTTAAGATCAAATTTGTATGTTATAGTTCATTTCTGTGAATGAATAATTATTGTATTTCTTTCATTTGACATCAATGTATTTGGTGCTGGTATGAAGGGAATTCTGCTAGATATGAAAAAAAACCAAGAAACCATTCAAGATAGTTATATTGTTGTTCTCTTAAAATATAAGTTATGGTGGTTTATTATATTTAATCTTGTTGTGTTTTAGATATGAAGAAATATAGGTATCTGTCCAAATAATTTGATCAAATATATGTAGATGTGGCATGTATTTTCTATTGTAAGTAAATACATTTGGGTTGTAATTATACAGTTATGAATTTCAAGGTTTTAGTATGTATATTTAATGAAGGGCATTAAAGTAGATGCCCAGCTTTAAGTTCCTATGATCTTCTTATTAGTATAAAATGCAGGGAAGATTAAAGAAAATTGAGGAGGCGTGTGAACTGCTTTTTAAACAGATAGAGATGTTATTTTTTGTATAAAATATTTGTTCACTAGACAAAGATGAAGCTTTGGCCTCTCTAAGTGTTACAGTGACATTTTGTTTTAGTTCTGTTGTTAGGCACACAGCAGCAGCCCTACCTCCTCCGTCTCCTCCAAATGACATGAAATTGTTAGAAGATGAATTTATTATTGATGGGTCAGATAGAAGTTTTTCAGGTCAACCTTGGGTGGCTATACCAAGGAAAGGCAGACATCTGAGCCACCATATGCCATCTCCTGAAAACATTGCAGTGCCTCAAGGTAAGAAAAAGCCAGGAGAGAAACTTCATAGTTTAGCTGCAATGACTTTTATAGGTAACACACAGTCTGATAAGGCTCACCCAACAGAGGAAGCCCAGCTCTCTGTTGAAGAAAACCTGGGAACTACTTGGACAAATGAGTTGGAAAATGATCGTAGATCTACAGAAAATAAAATGCAATCTGAGAATGCCAAAAAACCATCCACATGGAAAAGGACTATGAAACAGAAACAGAGGAGAGTATCAAAGCCTATAGTAGCTGAAGAGCTCTGTATGGGACAGAGTAAAAGTGAAAACAGGAATATGTCAACAATGCACCAAGACAAGTTACAAATCAATTCAAAAAGAAATATGGAAGAATGTGAAGAGGTGAGGAATGAGCCTATTCCCAAGAAACATATGCCAGCTCTTGGTAAGTATTCATATTAATTCAGAGTATGAGTACCCTTGCATCATTTTCTAATTGTTAGTATTTCTCCTAGCTTTGGGAGGTAAGCAACAGAAAGCTCCTCTAAAGGTTGACCAACCTTTTTCGGGTTCTTCTTGGGAGTCTCTCTAGGTATATAGTTCAGGGCAAACTCGCTTGATTTTTTTTTTTTTTAAAGTTCCTAAGGCAGAAACATACATGGAGAAGTAAAAGACTATAAACAAGTTATTCCCCTGCTACTTGGTCATTTTTATGGGGTATGCAGATTCACATAACTATACGGATATATATAAGATAAAAGTAGAGGAACAGAAAATAAATCTCTACCCAATACTTCCATAGAACTTTATAGCTTCATAAATACTTTTGAATATCGACTAGTTAATGAATATACTGTTCTGATATCTTGCTGTACTGATTGTGATTTTTCATTGTTAGAAATTGCCACACAATTAGTAGATTAAACAACACACTTAAATTTTTAAAATTTTTTTTAAATAAAAACTTTATTTATTTATTTTATATATATGAGTACACTGTTGCTGTCTTCAGACACACCAGAAGAGGGCATAGGATCCCATTACAGATGGTTGTGAGCCATCATGTGGTTGCTGGGAATTGAACTCGGGACCTCTAGAAGAGCAATCAGTGCTCCTAACCACTGAGCCATCTTTCTAGCTCTTTTAAAAAAATCTTATGTAGTTCTTTAGGTCAGAAATTTCATGGTACTGAAATAGACTGAAAGATCTTCGGGGAGCTCTGTTCCTTCTGGTGTGTTTGTGACCGGTCTGCTCCTTGCTTTTTCTATCCTACCTACTTACCCATAATCCTAGACTTGGTCCTTCTCCATCATCAAAGCTAGCAATGGCTAGTTTCTTCTGTCATTAATTTTTTGCTTCTCCTGCTATCATCTCAATTCTTGGCCAATCACAAGTTTTAAGGATACATGGATTGAGCCAGTAGGGTTAATCCAAAGTAACCTCATTTCAAGGTTTATAATTTAGTCATATTCAATGTCTTCTTCCAAAATAAGATATCAAAACAATAAAAATGAAAGGCAGTAATTTCCTGTCTTATTTTTGAGTAGTGGTAAGTACAAAGAAACAATTTTTTTTTTTTTCAAAAAGCTGTCAGTTTAGGGAGCTAGACAGCTTTAGTGCTTGCCTTCCTAGCAGAAGGATCTGAGTTTGATCCCCAAGCCCCAAGTCAAAAAATTTATAGCTGTTGTAGTTTCATGCACTTGTAATACCAGTGCTAGGGAGACAAAGATAGGCTGATCCCTGGGGTGATGATCAGCCAGTGCAGCCTGAATGCTGAGTACAGGCAGTGGCTCTTTCAATAAAATGTAAATAAATACATAAATGACAAGAGGTGACATTTAGGATTGTCCTCTGGTTTGCACACATGTGCACCTATATGCGTGTACCTACAAGCACAGGGCACACATATTCCTCTTTTAGTTTATGACAAGCGATGTGTAATGTTTACATTTAATTGACAGAAAATCACATCTTACTGAAAACATGTTCTCTTTTAAAGAAACGGTGAAAATGAAATAGCTCATTGGATAAATGTAAGATGTTTTTATAATTGAGTTTTATTTATTTAAAATCTTTTGTGAACTTCTGAAAACTTATATTTTGAATAGTTTTTGTGGTTTTTCTTTATATTAGAAAAAAAGAATAGCGCCCAAACCAATAAGGAAAAATCTGGAAAAAAATATTTTTCTGGTGGATCCAAGAACAAATTTGTTTCCAAAGAAATAACTTTGACTTCCAGGAGAGATCATAGACTTTCTGAGAAGTCATCAGAATGGTGGATAGTAAAATCAGATGATGTTAAGTATTTTTATTTAATTATCTTTTTTGAAGGGTTCCTACAGTCATTCTCTATGATGTTATGTGTGAATTATTCTCACTATATAGAAAACTTTTATGAAGATAAATTGATTCACTATTGTTAACTGAAGTATAAAGTTCTCCAGTGTTGTGTATGTAGACATATGCTGTGGGCATATAGACAAAGTCAAAAGTCCTTGTGCTCATGAAGATTTACTTTCTATGAGAGAAGAGTATATCGATAAAATAATTCACATAATGATAAGTGTCTAAAAATCAGATGAAGGATAACGTCAAGAAAGACAGCAGGGGTGGATAGGTAGAATTGAGTACTATTTTGGTATAAGGTGCTATGAGTGGTTAGGTTCCTACAAAGAAAGATGATAAACTGAGAAATTTGGAATTATAGGATGAACTCTTTTCTATTGCTGTGACAAAATACTCTGATAAATGCAACTTATAAGAAAAAGGATTTCTTTTGGCCTACAGTTCTAGAGGGTAAGACATGGCATGAGGAAGCTAGCCCCTTAGATTGCATCCAAACTCAGATCCCAAGACCCGTGAATGCACGCTGCTGCTCAGCTGTGCCCTCTCTCCACTCTCCAAGATGGCAGCCAAGGAATGTGCTAGCCACTGTCCATGGGTAGGTCTGCACACCTTAGTGAACATTATCAACAATTACGCTAGCCTCCCATAGGCATGCCCAGACCCATCTCCTAGCATATTTAGTTCCTGTCAAGCTGACAGCACTGACCATTAAAGATGGTCAAGCAAGTAGTATGCAAAGCCAGACAATAGATTATTTAAGGAAGTTTATAAAGGGATTAAAAAATCTAGTACATGTCCTGAAAATACAATTGAAAAACAAAGAGTTAAAAAAATATATTTGGAAACAAATTTAACTTATGAAATTAGTATGTATATTTATATGTAAATGTAATGATGTTGGTATTTCAGTGAGCCAGATCCATTTGAACAGATGTGCTAATTTTAAATTGTCACTGAATCTTTCAGGTTCTGTTGATGGAAATTCTTCAAAAAAAAATGAATCATCAGTGGTATATCCCAATAGAAAAAAACGGACTAAGAGAAATCACATATCTGAGAATACTGGGAAGAAACCTTTTCCATCAAAAAGACAGAAGACACAGATCAGCTCAACAGTACAGAAGTCTTTAAATGTAAAGAGTTCTGGAGGAACTGTTAGTAGCCATGATAACATTTCTAGTTCCCAGAGGAAGCCACTGAAAAACATTGAGGCAGACTCAGCTCAGAAGAACCTCAATATTTCTAGGTAATTTTTCTTGAATTTACAATATAGCTGTCTTTTTCTCATTCAGAATTGCCTGGTTGGGCTTTGTTATGTAGTATTCAGAGTAAGAGTAAACATAAAGGACTTTGACAAAGTTGTTCTTAAATTCAGTCTCTGCAATTAGCTAGGTGACACCTAAGCACAATACTACTCTGAACTTGTTTCCTCATTTGGGAATTAGAAGTAATAGATATTTAGTTGTATAGTATATCACATAGACTGTTTAGATTAATGCCACTTGGTGTCACTCTTTTTATTAGTATCAGCTCAGGTTTGTATTGTTTCTCTCCTCTCTCTCTCTCTCTCTCTCTCTCTCTCTCTCTCTCTCCTCTCTCTCTCTCTCTCTTTTAAATTTGGAGTCTTTGTAAACTTCAGATACCTTCATGAACCTGATTCTAAATCTTAAGGTTATCAACTGAACATGATGAACTATACTTACTATAGCAATTTTATATTGCTTGTATAATCATTTGCATATTGTTTCTAGAAGGAAGAACGTTTGAAAATAAATTTGAAAACTATTATTTTAAACTTTTTTTTGTAGACCTAAAAGAGGATCTAAGTATCAAAACTGTGTTATGACATCACAGAATGTTCATTTAAAGTCTCATACTGAGGAATATACAAACAAGACACAAATGGCGTCTTCTTTAAATTCTGAAGTGACTAAACGTTCAGTGTGGGAAGAAAGGTGTGTATACAGTGTAGTGATAGTAGAAGTCATTCACTACACTAGTTTTCCATTTCAGTGTAGCAGTGACATCCAAACATCATTTGATTTTTGCTGTTGGCTTGCAAACATGTATTACTTTATACCTTGTATGAGCCGGGAATCTGGGCAAGGGGTACTTAACTGGGTTAAGATTGGAAGTGTCTTTCTCCTTTGTATCTCTGTGAAGACTTGACTACAACTGGAGGATCTACTTATGTTTTCCATGGCTGTTGGCTGTATTTTGGTAGTCGACCTTCGTTTCTTGTTTTGTGGCAGCTGACTTCCTACAAAGTAAATGATCTGAGAGAAGAAAGTGACCATAAGGGAAATCATTGCCTTTTGATGACTTAAGGTCATCACAAGTCCAGACCACATTCAAGAAAAGGGAAATGAGGTTTTACCTTTGACAAGAAGATTGCCAAGGATTTTGTGGATGTTTTACTAAAACATCTACTAACACTTAACAAGTGTGATTAATCTGCTTGTATTATCTGTGAATTGTTAAAACCTTTAAAAGTGAAGGACTAATAAATGAGGGCAACTTCTCAGCCGTGGAAGGGAGAACTAGGGTTCTTTTCTGTGTGAGGGACTATGGTCGTTACTTAGAGGAAGACACATTACGTAGGTAGCCCAGGACCTGGGCCTACTGATGGACCCTGAACTGGCCTTCAATTTTCCATCCTCCTGCCTCTTGAATGCTAGGATTATAGGCATGTTCTTCCAAGCTTAGCTAGAACCTTTTAAATTCATGGATCTGTTATAAGTTTAGTCAAGTCCAATAGCAACATTATTTTACAAAATAAATAAGAGAAACCAGCAAGCATATCCTAATTTTAAAAAGAAACCGTCTACAAAAACTGAAATTAAACTTGTAGTAGCTGTCTGTCTGCCCATCTGTCCATCTCTCTCTCTCATTTAGATAGATTTGACTCAACGATGGGATCAAATTATAGTTCTTGCTTTATGCTGTGTGGAAATACATTCTTGATGACCTATTGCGTCACTTTTAATTTTGTAAGAAAGAAACATGATAGTTTTAAGACATGATCATGAAATTTAGGCACCTAGAAATTCATATTATAAAAACACAAATTTTATGGTTTGTTTTGTTCTTAAGTGGACCCTCCAGCTTCAAGAATTATAAAATGTCTGGCATCAGTAGTTCAGAAATGGGTGATGAAAAGGACCAGAAGAGTTTGGGTAAGTTATTTTTTTCTATGATCTTGGTTTCTAAGGCACTATGAATATAAAGAATTCTGTATTTATTTAAATTTTCAGTAGTAGCAAATGTGGATCTACTGTTAACTTCCAGCTTTATAGTTGGAAATTTGTTAAAATGGTCTAGATGGGTAAAGGCACTTGCTACTAAGCCTGACTACCTGCGTTGAATTCCCTAGAATCCACATAGTAAAGGGAGAGAATTGATTTCCACAAATTGTCCTCTGCTCTTCACACATATTCCTTTGCATATGTATCTAATAGCCCCTGCAACAGGATGGATGGATAGATGATGGACAGGACAGACAGACAGATCAATTGATAGATTTGTTAAGCTGATAAGGAAATACTTAAAGCAGCAGTACTACATGCTGATGGCTAATGAAGATAGGTGGTTGATATATTGGGTTCCTTATACTGTTTTCCTCTATTTTATATAAGTTTGAAAGTTTTCATGCCTCAATACAGTTTTACAGTTTTTTTGGTGCTTGAATATAATGTTACACTATCTTTTTTATTACTACTAATTCACTATTTTTTTTTACTGTTTTTACATTTATATATTTGTTTTTAAACTTTAACACTTTCTATATTCTTTACCTTTTTATTTGGTACAGAAACTGAATTTACTGAGTAGAATTTTGAATAGTTTTTCCTATATAGAATTTTGTAATATGTTCTTTTAAAATTTTATTTTTAAAGTACTGAAATTTTGGGGGCTTTTTTATTTTATGTTAATGAATGTTTTGCCTGCCTGTATGTCTGCATCATATGTATGACTGGTACCTTTTGATGTCAGAAGAGGGTGTCAGATTCCCTGGAACTGGACTTACCAGATGGTCGTGACCCACAATGTGGGTGTTGAGTGGAGTGTGTTTGTTATTTGTTTTATTGATAGTAAATTTTGGAAGTCAAGAGGAATTACTGATTGCTTGTTGTAAGGTTGGTAGTTATAAGAAATAAACGCTAGAAAAAACATTAAGGTTATTGGTCTATGCATCTGAGACATAGCATTGTTCTTACCCAATGGAGACTTGTGAAAGGAGGAGCAGATACAACAGAATCTTAGATTTGAACGAGATAAGCGTGATAGTATTATTATCATCTGTTTCCTTTTGATAGTGATCTGATAAGCAGTAGTAGCGGTTATGTTCGCTGCAGCAGTATTTGTGGCTTCCCTCGTAGTCTACAGAATCCATGTTATACACCTTAGATAAAGCTAGAATTCTGTCATTTCTTTTAGATGTTTCAACTTGATTGGAGTGTTTTTAAAAAGTATTTGCTTATAATTTTCTTAATTTTGGGGGTCTGTTAAAAAGTTTCCTTGTAGCCGGTTGTGGTGGCGCACGCCGGTAGGATTTGCTGAAGGAGGCAGAGGCAGGAGGATCACGAGTTCGAGGCCAGCCTGGGCTACACATTTTAAAAAAAAAAAAGTTTCCTTGTCTATTTCTGATACTGTTAATTTGGGTCCTTTCTTTTGGCTAGTTGGGTCAGGGTCTGCCAATCTTGTTTTTCTCTGCAGAGACCCAACTCCTGGATTTGTTAATTTTTTGTATTGTTTTCTTTTTTTTAAATATTCTTTTTTTTATTAGATATATTCTTTATTTACATTTCAAATGATTTCCCCTTTCCTGGATCTCCCCTCCCTGAAAGTCCCATAAGCCCTCTTCCCTCCCCCTGTTCCCCAGTCAACCCCCTCCCGCTTCCCTGTCCTGGTATTCCCTACACTGCTGCACTGAGCCTTTCCAGGACCAGGGCTTTGCTTGTGTTTCATTAACTTCTGCTCTGATTTCTATTGTTTCTGGCCATAGCCTGGGTTTGGATTTGGTTTGTTCTTGTTCATCGAACTTTTGAGTGGCATCATTAAGTTATATTTGCAGGCTTTTTTACATTCCCTTCATGGGACTGCTGTGAATGTGGTCCAGCAGTTTTGCTGTGTTATGGTTTCCTTTTCATTTAGTTCCAAGAAGTCTTTTTTTTTTCTTTTTCTTGATTTCATCTTTGCCCCATTAATCATTCAGTTATGAGTTCTTTGTTCTCCATTAGTTTGTGTACTTATTGGAAGTTTGTTTGCTATTGGTTTTAAGTTTTATTGTTTTATCATGGTCAGATAGGCTATAGAGAGTTATTTCAATCAATGGAGGGGGTTAGAGCAATGCTTAGTTATTAGGAGCTTGCTGCTTCTAAAGTAGAGGAGAGCTGAGTTTGGTTCTCAGCAACTGCTACCCTGGTGAGTCATTTACCATCTGTAACTAGCTCCAGGGTACCTGATGTCCTCTTCTGGCCTCCTCAGTCTCTTGCATGCATACCCTCTGGCACACTTGAAAGTAAACTAAATAAAAATATTTTTATAAAATATGCTGTGCTCATCAGCAAAGTCTATAAAATGATAAGCCTTTTGTATCTGTACTCCATAAATACAGATAGATGTGTATATCAGAATTTGATATATATTTATGAATTGGAGGTTATTTTCCTTGAAATGGCATTTTTTCTAATTTATTGTGATAGTGGCTATCACAATAAATATATGTATATTTTTTATATATGTATGTATATTTACACTCCAGATTTATTCCCCCTACCCCCGCCTACCCTCTGACTGTGGGTCTTATTTTTTAATCCATTCAGCAAACCTGTGTGCTTTCTTTGTAGAGTTGAGATCATGCACACTTCAAGTTGTAACTCACCATTATGCTATTTGCTAGTGGCTTATTTTCCATTCATGAGCAAGGGAGAATGCTGCTTTGTTTTGTTAATCCTAATGGTTGTGCTCTTTAAATATGTTTGTTATATCAGTGTCATGCTGTTTTTCCTTAGCTTGTATGGTTTATCAGTGAAAAATTCAAGTGTAAGTTAGATTTTCATGTTTAAATCTTATTTATAGTACTTACTAAAGTTGGCCAGATCCTACCTTAAGTCAACAGAAAATTAGCAGGCATGTTGCATTGTTTATGATGCTATCCTTTGTATTTTGCAGATTTGACAAGAAATTCTAATATGGTACCAGATAGGAATTTACATCACAAATTAGGTAAAATAATTTATTTTTACAGTATTTCCATTGGAAAAAAATAGTACTACTGAATCTCTCTTTAAATATAACATAATTCGTTTAAGTATGGAAAATATATCCCAGTTACTCTTACATATTTAGTTCTTAGTATTTCATAATATATCATTATAACCCACTGAGTTATTATTCTGTTGTTTATTTGTAAGTCCTATAGTCCCTTTTTTTCCTCTGTTCTTTGATGCCACTTAAATGAAGAGGCTAGTGGGGATAACTGACAGATCGATGATGTCTCCAAGAGCTGCTCTCCCATTTTCCTCTAGCTCACTCCCATCCTCACAGCTCGAGGGGTAAATGAGGGAACTGTGCATTAAAATTCCACAGCTTATCAGAAGATACTTGTCAGTCATAATCCATGGGATCTCCCACCTTCGTGTGATGCAGAGTCTTTGTGTTCTACAGAAGCCATCTGTATACACTATGTCACCACAGTTGATAATATTTCTATCTTCATCTCTTCATTCTGCCATTATATGTCAGCTTTAATGATGAGTTCCACTTTGTCTAATATTAAAGCTGAACGAGCTTTCTGTTTGCATTAACATGCTAAATCCCATGACAATAGTTTTTAAATATGATTTTATTTATTTTTCACTGTGCTTGTGATCACCTCAGAGTCTTTCAAATTCTATGCATGCTTTCCAACTACTAAGCTGCCCTCATAACCTATAAACTTTTTATTTGAAAGCTTATAAACACAGATCAGTGTACTATACTGTTTATTCAAATTCAGTAACTTCTAACTTAGTAGAATTTCAGATAACAATGTGCTTTCTTTTCCCTTTACTTAACGAGTATTTTAATTACCAACAGTAACTGGCTTTCTTTGTTTTTGCTAGATGAGTTGAATGGCCATTTCTTTTCTCCCTTCTGTCTTTGGCCATTTCAAAAAATTGCCGTGCTTTCCCTTCAGACGCTTGGGTACTCTAGCATTTGACATCTACATATCGCTTCCCCTAAGATTAGATCAAAACGATACCCTTTAGGACTAGATGTGTATCTCAGTAGTGCTTACCTGATACTATACCCAAGGTTCTCTCTTAACACCTCCTTTAAACCAAAAAAAATTTAAAATCACAAGGAAAAGTAATCCTTACCAAGATATTTAATGTTTTCTATTTTGCTTCTTGATAAAAATAAAACATGTTGATTAATTTTATTTTTTTCCTATAGCCTATTCTAAGTTTTATTAAGACAATACAGATTCCAATGTATTGTACAAATCTCTGTCTGATCACTTAGAAAATTCTAGTCATGTGCTCAGTACACGGAAGAAAGACTCTCATAAGTCAATGAGCAATGAGTCAGGCTTTGTAAAATCCCCTCTAGAATGTAGTCGAAATGTACAGATTTCTTCCAGTCGCTAGGCTTGCTAAGTAACATACATGAATTGGATACAGACAAGCATTTCATGTTTCCTCTCCTATGTGGGATCTAGAGTCTAAAAGAAGGAGCTGTAATGCACGCCCTTAATCCCAGCACTTGGGAGGCAGAGACAGGGGATTTCTGAGTTCAAGGCCAGCCTGGTCTATAGAGTGAGTGCCAGGAACTACACAGAGAAACCCTGTCTCGAAAAACCAAAAAAAAAAAAAAAAAAAGGAAAGAAAACAAGAGAATCAGAGAGGGATAAACTAGGAAGAGGTGGGGTAGGAACAGAGTAAGAAGGACAAGAGAGGTATTATGTGGAACTGACCAAAGTCCATTACCTGCAAGTATGACATACAAGTGCCATGATGAAGGCTAATCAAAATGTTAAAGTTTTTCTTAATTTAAAATTTTTTTTGTAATGTATTTTAATCATATTCTTTTTCCTGCCCCAGCAGTTCCCAGATCCTCTCCACTTTCCAACCTACTCATTTTCTCTTTCTCAAAAACAAAAGAAAAGGAAAAACAATTAAAAAATAAAAGGAAAATGGCAAGAAAAACAAAACAAAAAAACAAAACAAACAACAAAAACCAAAAAGTGGCAAAAGCCACAGAGTGCATTTTATGTTGGCCAGCAACTCCTGTACATGACTCTACTCTGGGACGTGACGCTCCATTGCAGGAAAATACTTTCCCCTTTCCCAGCAAATATTAGTTGCAAATAGTTTCTTGGTTAGGGATGGGATTTTTGTATTTATTTCTCCTTTATGTTTGGGTGTTTGTCCGGTTTGAACCTATGCAGGTCTTGTGTGTGAAGCTTTTATGAGTTCATATGTGTATCAGTCCTGGAGGATACTGATTCACTGGAGTCTACCAACACCTCTGACTTTTATAATCTTTATGACTCCTCCCCTCAAAGATCCCTGAGCCTTCAGGGGAGGGCTTTCATAGACATCCCATTTATGGGTTAGTGTTCTACCCTCTCTCCCTCTCTGCACACTGAGCAGTTGTGGGTCTCTGTTTTAATTGCTATCTACTTCAAGAAGCGGATTTTTTGAGGGCTGAGAAATGATCTGACCTATGGGTAGCAATGTGGCACTAGGAATCATTTTATTTCTGTGTTCCTTTAGAGAAAAATTATAGACATTTCCCAAATGCCTATGATCCCTCTATGTTCTGGCTCTTGGCTACTTGAGTAGTATTAGGTATGGGTATGATCTCATGGAATGAACCTTAAATCCAATCAAAAAGTGGTTGGTTATTCTCATAACATTGATGTCACTATTGTGCCAGTATATGCTCTAATCAGGTTGTAGTTGTAGGTCTCTGGATTTTTAGTTGGGTTGTATTCATGATAGCTTTTCTCTAGTAGCATGAAAAGAACCTTTCAGCACCATGATGCTCATTAGTAGAAGTGAAGCTCTAGTTTATAATCAGCTTAATTTCTCTGTGTTTGATGACATAAGTTGTATCTTCAGTAATAGGACCTGACTGACTGAGGTTGTTGAGAGTAACCAATAGCCTTGACCATAACTTGTAGTGTTTGGGAGGTGGGCTGGTTATGGGGCTCCTTTGGCCAGTGACTCAGCAAGATGTAACCCATTCCTAGCACTGGAGAGTTTAGTTGTTGGCATATGATGTTTCCCCTATTATATGATGACTTCATTTAAGTTCCTTTAATTTTACGTATGTATTTTAAGAAGCTTATAAAATGGTAGATTTCCCTATGGCTTTTCAAAAAGCTGTTTTAGATGTCCCTCCAAAAATCGCTCCCCCTCCCATTTAACTTTCATAGTCTAATTTCCTCCTTATCTCTTTATAATCTGTATTCTGGTGCCCATTCCTTGGGATAGCCCCTTCTTCCCTGGCACCTTACTAAGTATTAACCTCTGTAGTTATTTGGATTGAATCATATATGTGGAAAGTTAACAACCATATAAGAGAAAACACCTAATATTGTTTATTTGGGTATGGGTTACTTCATTAGGATGAGTATTTCAAGCTTTATCCATTTACTTGCAACTTTTGTTTTTCTTAACAGCTGAATAATATCACATTATAAAAATGGCACATTTTCCTTAACTATGTATCTGTTGATGGACATCTTGGCTGCTTCTAATTTCTGGCTATTATGAAAAGAAAAGCAGTGAGCATGAAGGAGCAAGCATCTGTGTAGTGAGATAGGGTTCTTCAGGACTAGAACTAGGAGTGGTGTACTTGGATCAGGGTTCTGAGGAAACTCCTTCCTGATTTCCATAGTGGTCGAATGGCTTTGCACTCCCACCAGCAATGGGGGAGTGCTCCCCCTTCTCCACATCCATGCCAGCATGTGCTGCTTTTGTTTTACTGATCTTGGCCATTCTGACTGGAGGTAAAATGAAATTGCAAAGTAGTTTTAATTTGCATTTTAAGGATGTGTTTCTCAGCCATTTGTCTTTCTTCATTTGAGAACTTCTTTTAGTTGTATACCCATTTTTAAAATTGGGTTAATTTGTTTTCTTAATGTTCAGTTTTTTCTGTATGTATTCTACATATGAACCCTCTATCAGATGTATAATTGATAAAGATTTTTTTTTACCCTATTCTGTTAACTGCTGCTGTGCTCAAACTATTGTGTCTTCTGCCATATAGAAGCTTTTCAGTTTCATGAGAACTTATTTATTAATTATTGGACTTTGGCTTAGCTGTTGTTCTGTTGTGTTCAAACACCAAAGCGACTTATAAAAGGAAGCATTTATTTGGGGTTCTTGCTTGCTTACAGTTTAAAAGGGAGCATGAGAGCAAGCAGGCCAAGAATGGTGCTGGAGCAGTGGCTGAGAGCTCACATGCTGATTCAGAGGCTGTGGGCAGCGAGAGAACAGGACTGGGCCCGGCAAGCGCTTTTGCAAACTTAAAGCTCAGTCTCCAGTGACACACATCCTCCAACAAGGCTATATCTCCTAATCCTCTCTAAACAACTGGGAACAAAACATTCCAATATATGAGGGCCATTCTCAGTTAAACTACCACTGTGTGAGTCCTCCAGCTTTGACGTCCTGTTCAGAAAGGTGGCTCCCGTGCCAATTAGTTCAAGCCTGTTCCTCACTCTCTCTACCACATTCAGAGTATCTGGTCTTATATTTAGGCCTTTGATACTTCGAAGTTGAGTTTTATTGAAGGGAAAGATCTATTTTCATTGTACACGTAACTGTCCACTTTGACCAGCATCAGTTGCTGAAGATGCTGTCTTTTCTCCATTTTGTATTGGCTTGTCAAAATCATGTGACCATAGGCGAGTGGAATTATGACTGGGCCTTCAGTGTGAGTACATTGATCAGTGTGTCTGTTTGTATACAACAAGTACCATGCTGTTTATACCACTGTAGCTCTGTATAGTACAACTTGAAGTCTGGGATGGTGATAACTCTAGAAGTTCTTTTATTATTCAGGATTTTTTTTAAAAAAATTTTTTATTGGATATTTTCTTTATTTACATTTCAAATGTTATCCCTTTTCTCCAGTCCAATGGTTGGCTGTGAGCATCTGCCTTTGTATTTGTCAGGCTCTGGCAGAGCCTCTCAGAAGACAGCTGTATCAGGCTCCTGTCAGCAAGCACTTGTTGGCATCCACAACAGTGTCTGCATTTGGTGACTGTATATGGGACGGATCCCCAGGTGGGGCAGTCTTTAGATGGCCTTTCCTTCAGTCTCTGCTCCACACTTTGTCTCTGTATTTGCTCCTGTGAGTATTTTGTTCCCCTTTCTAAGAAGAACCGAAGCACCCACACTTTGGTCTTCCTTCTTAAGCTTCATGTGGCCTGTGAATTGTATCTTGGTTATTCCAAACTTCTGGGCTAATATCCACTTATTAGTGAGTGTATACCATGTGTATTCTTTTGTGATTGGGGTTACCTCATTCAGGATGATATTTTCTAGTTCCATCCATTTGCCTAAGAATTTCATGAATTCATTGTTCTTAATAGCTGAGTAGTACTCCATTGTGTAAATGTACCACATTTTCTGTATCCATTCCTCTGTTGAGGGACATCTGGGTTCTTTCCAGCTTCTGGCTATTATAAATAAGGCTGCTATGAACATAGTGGAGCATGTGTCCTTATTACATGTTGGAGCATCTTCTGGGTATATGCCCAGAAGGTATAACTGGGTCCTCAGGTAGAACTGAGTCCTCAGGTAGAACTGTGTCCAATTTTCTGAGGAACTGCCAGACTGATTCTTTTAGCTATCCTTTGTGTGTTTGCATTTCCATATGAAGTTGGAGAATATTTAATTCTTTTAAGAATTGTGCTAGAATTTTGAGGGAGATTGCATTGAATCTTTAAATTTCTTTTGTAAAGATAGATCTTTTCACAACATTAATCCTACAGGTCCTACAGATTTGCTTGGGAGATCTTTCCATCTTCTAGTGTCGTTTTTTTCTTCAATGTCTTAAAATTTATATTAAGTTTTTCACTTGCCTTGTTAATTATACCTCTTTCTTTCTTTCTTTCTCTTTCTTTTTTCCTTCCTTCCTTCCTCCCTCCCTCCTTCCTTCCCTCCCTCCCTCCCTCCTTCCCTCCCCCTCTCTTTCTTTCTCTCTTTCTTTTTTTCTTCTTTCTTTTCTTTCTTCCTTTCTTTCAACTTTTTTTTTAAACTGTGAAAGGTACTGTTTCCCTAATTTCTTTTTTTTATTGTTGTTGGGTTTTTTGTTTGTTTTTGTTTTTCAATTTATTTATTTACATTATGATTGCACCCCTCCCTCCCTTCACACAGCCCCTCCACTCATCCCCCCTTCCCTTCCCTCTGAGAAGGGGGATGTCCCCCTCTGGATACCAACCCACCCTGGCACCTCACGTCACTGTAGGTCTAGGTACATCCTCTCCCATTGAGCTCAGGCAAGGCAGCCCAGTTAGGGGAACAGGATCCAGAATCTACAGGCAGGCTCCCTTTTCTACCCTCCCACTCCAGTTGTTGAAGGACCCACATGAAGTTTGCAAGTATTTAAGAATTTTTGCAGCTTGTTTATAAAGGAGTTTGGCCTGTAACTTTTTTGTTTGGGTCTTTGTATAATTTTGTTATCAGGGTAATACTGACTTTATTGAACCAACTAGGAAATAATCTTTTATTTTCTATTCTGTGGAGTAATTTGAACAATATTGGTGTTAGTTCTTTCAGTTTGTGGTAGAATTCTGCATTCATCTATCCTTGGACTGTTTATCTTTCCTTTTTGGGGGATGGTGGAGAGACTTAGTTATTCCTTCTATTTTACTTGTTATGTATCTGTGTACAATGTTTAATCTCAGTTCTACTTTGGTAGGTTGTATATATCAAAAACTCAATTTCTTTTATCCTGATCCCATATCTTGATAGGTATTTTTCTTTAGATTGGAAAATTTTTTTCTATGATTTTATTAAAAGACTTTTCTATGCCTTTGACCTGCGTATCATCTTTTTCTTCTACACTTACTATTCATATGTTTGATCTTTTTGTAGTGTCCCATGTTTTTTGTGTAGTTTTATGTCTGGGTTTCTTAAAATTTAACACCTTCTTTGACTGAGCTATTTGTTCTGTTTTCTTAATCACTTGAGATTCTCTCTTCTGGGTCTTTCATTGATGAGGCTTGCTTCTGAGGCATTCGTTTGACATCCTGAGCTTTCTATTTACAGTTTTACTTTAATCTGAGTTTTCTTTACTGGTTCTTTTTTGTTAAATTTTGCATTCGTGTCTTGACCTGTTCTCATGAATTCATTCTTCATTTACTCGGTTATTCATATCCTCATTAAGGGCTTTGAGCGTATTTGTTTATTACTATTTTGCAGTCCTTTGCTGTGCTTCAGCTAAACTGTTTTTCCTGGCACCTATTCCAACAGGGTTGCAGGCTACCGGAAGATGCGTTTTGATTATTCATGTTTGCTTTTGTGCTGGAATCTAGGCTTCTGAAGTTACGACTTTTGAAGTGTTTCTTGGCATAGCTATCTGTTTTGTCTTTGTTGTGTGGTGGATATTGTTGTCTTGCTTGCTATTGCCCATTCTGGGTCCTAGCCAAGTGTAATTCTTTGGGATCCCTGATTCCCAGCTGAAGTGTGGTGACTGTGGGTCCATGAGATGTCACAAAGGAATGGAGACAGGATAGCAGGAAAGGCTAAGAGGTGTGAAGAGGAGGAATTATCTGCACCGCGAGGCTTAGACTTTGGCTGGGAGCGTTATTCAGGTGGGCAGGCTGCAGCAGGGGAGTCTAGAATGGAGAGAAGGAAGGAAGATGAAATTCATGCACCTGTGCAGTAGCCAAATGTTCTGACTGGGAGTCCGTGGTAGAGAGTGGTTCTATAGGTTAACAATACTCATATAAACTAATATAATCTCAAATTATAGCTATGAATTCTGTTAATATATGGAGTATAGCCTTGTTCAGATAAGATAATACAATTAATATTCTCATACATGGGTATTATCAAATTTTTATTTCTGGGCCAATGTAGAGGCTTCATTTTTCATGGACTTTTAATTGTTTATACAGACATCTAGAAATGTGGTTTTTGTCTCCTAATTGAAACAGTATGTTATAAAGGCTGACATGCATCTTTCTACTATGTTTATTGAATATTTTGAATTTTGTTTAACTTTTGACAGTGCTGCCCTCCACCTCACCAGGTGTTCGTAGATCTAAAAGAATACGTTTGAAACCTCTGGAATATTGGCGAGGGGAACGAATAGATTATCAGGAAAGGTCATCAGGTAAGACCTGATTTAGACTATAATATCTCATAAATGAAGGGATTATTATCCAGTTTACCATATGACAGGCCTTATTCAACACATTTATATACATTACCTCATTTAATCATCACCCTGCCACACACACATACACACATAAACACATCTAAGAATAGGTTTCAAATTCAGGTTTGTCTCATTATTATAGAAATGCTGATTTTGTTTCTCTTTTGTAACTGGCTATTTGACTGATTTTTGTAGACATTGCCCTTTAGATATCTGAAGTTTCTAATTATCCAAAGTAAATCCTCTTTAAGGTATATTTTATTTTAATTATATGTATGCACGTAGGTGTGAGGATATGCACAGAGGCAGAGTCATTGGTGTCCCCTGGAGCTGGAGTGAGCACTTGGTTGTGAGGCGCCTCGAGTGGCTGTTGACAGCTGAAGGCTGGCCCTTTATAAGAGTAGTACAAAATCTTTCCTGGTGAAGCATCCTTCCAGCCCAAATGAAACGTAGTAGAACATGAGAAAACTAATATCTGAGGAAGATGATACCTTCTCATCCTTAGCAACTCTTCTCTTTATAGAGCGTTAACAAGGAACTAAATGTTGAAGTTACTTTCCTATTTCGATGGATGTAGTTATGTTAAAGGACACTTAAGTGTGGCTTACTGCTTCCCACTCATTATGAGTTTCTTCAGTCTTCTTTTTTGTTTTTAACCCTCCACTGAAAACTATTTCAAGTAACAAGTTGTTGAGTCTTATTTCATCTGTGCTTCTAGACTTAGAGTGTTAGAGACTCAATTGAAATTGGTTAGAATTTGTGTCATTTTAACAGCTATAACATGTAGTGACAGTGATATTTCCTTTGCTACTTTGAAATGAAATATGATATATTTAATGTTTTGCTTTAAGCTTCTAATGTTCCCAGAAATGTTATATTTGTCTTTTTTCTTAAATTTTAGGAGGACTTATGCTTGAAATAATATCCCCAACTTCAGTGTCAGCGAAAATAAGGACAAGAAGACCTGGGAAAGTCAGCAAAAAAGTTAACAAGAAAAGGATCCATCTTGAGAACTATGAAAGTATGAAACTGTTCCTTACATAACTTAGATTTCATACCTCTTAAAACTTCAGACACAATATTCTTATCAGTAAAACTCACTTTATAATGACATATTTCCATTTTGAATGTAGACAATAATTTTCTGTTTTTTGTTTTTTGTTTTTTTGTTTTTGATTTTTTCGAGTCAGGGCTCTCTGTAGAGCCCTGGCTGTCCTGGAACTCACTCTGTAGACCAGGCTGGCCTCGAACTCAGAAATCTGCCTGCTTTTGCCTCTCAAGTGCTGGGATTAAAGGCATGTGAAACCACTGCCCGGCAATAATTTTCTTATAAAAATAACTATATAGTATAAATATCTCCTCATTTAGTCTTAAGAACCTTCCCTTTTCCATATTCAAAGTATGCTTGCAATAGCCATTTAATGAACTTTTTTAGAACTTTTTTATAATTGCAGCTCTGAGGGAATATGCAAATCACCAGTTAGTCTTTTGAAATCAAGAATTGACATGTCTCTCAGAGGTATTGGCTTTACATTGAATCGTGTGTCTTAGAATTTGAATTTTTGTTTTTTAGAGTGCTAACTTATGAATAGAAAGTAGTTGTTAAATCTTTGTCAGTTTTCTTTACATTTTATCTCTATATTTTGTACTGAATTTTTTTAATGGAGACTAAGTTTAAGTAAGTACTTTTGTTTCAGTGGTATTTGTTTTACAGAGAATAAGATAGAGTTGAATCTGGGTATACATCTGGGAGATCCCTTTCAGGCAACATTGGCAAAGGACCCAGAAGCAGGAGAGATTGTCCCTATGGGTAAGCTCAGAAATGATACTGAACATAACAGAAACTATTGCTTGACTAGCTTGTGTCTATGTGCTCTCTCGTCTTCCCTCCCTTCTCTTTCTTTTCCCCTTTGCCTCGTCCTTCCCTTTCTTCCCTCCCCCTCTCTCAGCACTAAAATTTATTCTAATAACCAGCCCCTGTGAGGATCATTAAGGATGAGCATTGATGTCAAATACAGTATCATATGTTTGTATTCTGAATTCTGGAGATCAAGTGGTGCTACTACCTATCAGGTGTGTTATCTCCTTTAGCACGCCCAGAGATTCTATAAGTGAGAAGAGACATGAAGAGCTTTTTATGAGAAACTATGGAAATTTAACTGATATGCCCCAGTATAGGCTCCATGCAGAACAAGGGCACACACTGTCTTCTGAACCTCTGGACACCAATAATGGTATCTGGGACATGAAACCTTGTAAACATGAATGTTAATAGCATCAGTCACCCAATCAAATATTCACTTTAATGTTAAGAGCCTAGAAGCCTATGCTATATTACATAGACAGTAAGCATTTAGTTTCTGGGAGGCCATACATAATTCTAAGAAATATAGTAGGGATAGGGGTTTAGGGTGTTCTTGGGTGTTTACTGATCAAGCAGTATTTACATATAGGAAATACTTATCCTAATAACTGGACGGACTGTGACTGTGGGGAGATATCATACCCAAGACAACTCTTATAAAAGAGCATTCAGTTGGGGGCTGCTCACAGTTTCCCTGGTTAGGCCATTATCATCATGGTGGCAAGCATGACAGCAAGGATGCAGGCACAGTGCTGGAGAAGTAGAGAGCCTACATCCTGATCTGCAGGCAGAGATGCTGGCCTTGGCATTGGCTTTGGAAGCCTTAAAGCCTCCCGCCCCCCCCCCCCCCAGACACACTTCCTCCAACAAGGCCACACCTTATCTTTCAAATAGTGTCTCTCCCTGGTGACTAAGCATTCAAATATATGAGCTTTGTGAGCCTCCGGGGGGATTTTTGTTCAGACCACAGAAATGATAACAAGTATTCCTCCAAACCAAGCAAATTGGTTAACCTACAAGTCACTAATGGTATAGCCACTTTAATTTCTCTATGAACTTTACATTTACCATCTTTAGATAAACTCTTAACAGTTATTTTCTCTTGATATGGTTATTTACAAGGCAGTGAGGGTAAAATGCAGAAAGTATTGTTCAGTGGAAAAACATAACTTGAGCTCTTCCAGGCTAGGAAAATTCTGTTTTCAACCTTTTGTTGCTGTGTGTGATCCCCCATTCCCCAAGACAGAGTTTCTCTGTGTGGCCCTGGCTGCCTGGGCTCACTCTGTAGACCAGACTGCTTTGGAACTCATCTGTTTGCCTCTGCCTCCCGAGTGCTGCCATTAAAGGTGTTTGTTTACAACTTTTATCTGTTTTAATAATAGTTATGCATTTTCTTTATTGCATTTTATATGTGACTCTTAACATTTTCAAATATCTAGTAATGTAGACTGGAAGCTGATGATAATGTATTAAGAGGCCTGGAAAGTTCATAAGTGCAAAGGAAACCTGAAATGAGACAGTGATTATTTAGCTAAATCTTATATTTTGGTTTCTTGTAGTGTTTACTTAATTAAGTAGAAATGTTTCTTTTTAATCATCAAATGATTGTCATGATACATTTTTATTTTGTATTATGTTAAGCTTTGTAAAGACACGGAGCTCGTTATCCCGTCTCCCCTAATATTTTCCTTGGTAGCAATAGTGTTAAGCTAAGCTAAGTAACAAACATAGTGTTTAGTTTGCATTGCATCAGTCACTCTTCCCTTCTCCTGCATAAACTCTTTGATGTTCTCAGAGTCTGTTTAGCACACAGCTTTTTTTTTAATTGATATTTTCTTTATTTACATTTCAAGTGTCCTTTCCCGGTGCCCCCCCCCTTCCTGGAAGCCCCCTATCTTATCCTCTTCCCCCCTCTTCTCTGAGGGTGTTCCTCCACCCACCCACCCACTCACTCCCACCTCACCACCCTCAATTCACCTACACTGGGGCATCTATCGAGCCTTCATAGGACCAAGGGCCTCTCCTCCCATTGATGCCTGACAAGCCATTCCTCTGCTACAAATGTCACTGGAGATGCGTACTCCATGGTTGATGGCTTAGTCCCTGGGAGCTCTGGGGGTCTGTTTGGTTGATGTTGTTGTTCTTCCTATGAGGTTGCAAACCCCTTCAGCTCCTTCAGTCCTTCCTCTAACTCCTCCACTGGGGACCCCTCGCTCAGTCCAATGGTTGGCTGCGAGCATCCACCTCTCTATTTGTAAGGCTCTGGCAGAGCCTCTCAGGAGACAGATTTCAGCAAGTATTTCTTGGCATCCACAATAGTGTTGGGGTTTGGTGACTGTATCTGGGATGAATCCCCAGGTGGGACAGTCTCTGGATGACCTTTCCTTCAGTCTCTGCCCTAAACTTTATCTCCATATTTGCTCCTGTGAGTATTTTGTTCCCCTTCTCAGAAGAGGTGGCTCAGAGGTAAAGAACATATACCTTTTAAAAGAAAGAAATCAAGGCTTAGAGGGAGAAGTTAAATAGTTGAGAATCATGCAGTTTATGCGACCTTCGGCATTCTAGTCCAGAGTCAGTGATCTTCTATCTGCCTATTAATAGAGATAATATTAGAATATACAGTATATAATAATAATATGTATGTATCATTGAGTTCTGCAATTACAATAGGGTTTCCCATGTGTAGCCCAGTTAGACTTGCAATTTGCAGTCCTTTTACCTCAGTTCCCTAAGTGCTGAGTTATAGGCTGTTAAACATGTCTAGTTTGTGATTGTTTTATATGCATATTATTACTTTTCCCCTAGATCTTATAAGACCACGAGATACATACCAATTTTTTGTTGAGCAACATGGTTTGAAAGTTTTTAAAACATTAGATACAGCATTTTTTTCTACTGGAAAATTGATTTTAGGACCCTATGAAGAAAAAGGAACACAGCATGTTGGCCAAGATATATTGGTGAGTATACTTATTTCCATTTTTCTGAAGCACAACTGATAAAATGTTAAAATTCTATTTACTTGGTAGTGAAATCTCATAATTACACAAAGAAATTTTCCATTTATTAAATCTGTTGGAAGTTAGCCAATACTCGTGTTGGGGCTGGTAGCGAGGACCTTGTACTGCTGCCTCTGGGTAATTAGAGCAAATCAACTACTGTTACGTATATGTATATAAATATACATATATGCATGTAATAAGAAAGGAAAAAGAGGACATGAATTTGAAAGAGAGCAAGGAGGGGTGATGAGTGGGAGGGTTTGAAGTGAGGGAAGGGAAGGGAGAAATGATATAATTTAATCTCAAAAGTAGAAAAGAAAAGAAAACATTTAAGAAAATGTTTCTTACTGCTTTAAAAATGTACAGAGTGTTCTTTTCTGTTGTATCCTTATTGTGTTTCAGAACTTTGCTTCCATTTGTCTACCTGTGACTTAGTACTTATTCTTAAATTCCCAGAGTGTTTGTGTGGATGTGTGGTGCATGCGTGTTTGGCTTATTTTACATAACATAAAGAGCTCTAGTTTTATTTGATGACCCAAGTGATAAGATTTTCTTATTTCATGGTCTCTCTGTACCACATTTTATATCTATCTGCCTGTTAGGTAGTGGGCATGAAGGTTATGCCACGTGCTTGTTTCTATGGACATGAGAGCCTCAGGTATCTCGTTAATATCCTCACTTTCTTTCCTTCACACATATATTCAGTGCAGGGATCATATTGTAGCTGTGCGTTTGTTTTTGTTTTTGTTTTTTTGAGGTATTTCTGTGGTATTTTCTGTAGGGTAGCACGATTACATTTGTGCCAATAGGATAGAAATGTTCACTTTTCTCTGTAATCTTATCAGAATTTTTTATCTTTAGTCTTTTGATACTAATCATTCTTAGTGGAATAAGGTAATAGCTTGTAATTTGATTTCCCTATTGGTTAGTTTGGTGTTCTGATATTAAAATATTAGCTATTTGTATGTTCTCATTTGACAAATGTCTCTGTAAAGCTATTTCTCATTTTAAATAAAGATTATCTCAATTAAATGTTGGCAAAAATGAGAAGAGATGTGCTTAGAGATACAAGCTAAGTAGATAAGGAAAATGATCTGGAAATCTATGCAAGACTTTCTAAATCCACCTTTTCTGCTTGAGGTACATGTTTAGATGGCATAAGAATTTTTTTTTTTAAATTTTCTAGTTACAAAGAGACCTTCAGAATCTTTGAGGAATATTTCTCCATTTAGATAGAGGTTCTTTTTTTTTTTTTCCCAAAGATTTATTTATTTCATGTAAGGACACTGTAGCTGACCAGAAGAGGGCGTCAAATCACTTTACAGATGATTGTGAGCCACCATGTGGGTGCTGGGATTTGAACTCAGGACCTTTGGAAGAGCAGTCAGGTGCTCTTACCCACTGAGCCATCTCTCCAGCCCAAGAGAGGTTCTTCTATAGAGGTTGAGAATGTACATTATGGAGTCAGACTCCCTGATTCTAATCTCAGTCATTACATTGATGGAAGTTATCTAACTTCAGCTCCTACATTCTTCAGCTGTGAAAAGCCACCAAAACTGCACCTGTGTCAATATGAGGCCTATGTAAATGAAAAAGACATATATACTCTTGAAGAGCTAAGTTCTATACTTAATAGTAAAGGATAATCATCAATAATAAGCTAGGTTCTAACTTACTCTGATCTTTGTTGCCTTAGTTTAATAATAGTACTATAGATTTAGTGTTTCCAAACATGAACATTTATTTCTCAGTTTTGGAGTCTGAAATGTGTTTGCTGAAGGCATACTTCCTTCAGGAGAAGGGAAATGAGAAGTGGAGAGCAGAGGGGAGAGAGAGGGGTGGAGAAGAGGAAGGGGAGAGACAGAAAGGAAGAGGACATTGTGGTGTAACTAACTTTAAGGGCACTAAATTTCTTTCATGATGGCTCCACACTAATATCATCAAAATGGCTGATATGAGGCCCCCAACACATATACAGCAGAGGACTGCCGGGTCTGGGTTCAGTCAGAGAAGATGTACCTAACCCACAAGAGACTGGAAGCCCTAGGGAGTGGAGAGGTCTGGTGGGGTGGGGGGTGGGGGAGTAGGGACATGCTTGAGGAGACAGAGGGGTCGGGAGGAGGTATGGGATGGGGAACAGTGGGTGGGCCGAGAGGGAGATAAAATCTGGAGTGTAAAAAAAAAATTAAATCAAATGTAAAACAATAAAATAAAAATAAAACATTGTCACTGTCAAAAAAAAAAAAGATTTGAAAGTATGAAATTTGCTGATAAACATAGTAGGCACACCCTGAGATTTGCAGGCTTTATATTTATTTTTGTTGTTTCAAAAAAAAGATTAATAGTATGCCTACTTATGAGTAAATTGTGAAGTTTGCCATCCTCGAATTTGAAGCTAACACAGCTGAAAGAAAGTCTTTCTGGTAGGGGATGGGGGGGGCATCATTGAGACAGGGTTTATTTGTGTAGCCCTGGCTGTCCTGGAACTCCCTCTAGCCCACACCGGCCTTGAACTCACAGGTTCACCTGCCTCTGCCTCCAGAGCGCTCGAATTAAAGGTGTGCACCACCACAGCCTGGTCCTATTTCTTTCTTAACCTTGATGTTTAAATATGTGAGTTGTTTGTTCTATTTTGTTTTGTCATTCCTTCCTACTCACAATAGGGATTTGGCTTCTTATCTTTGGTTCCTCATTCCAGTTGAGATCTGTGTTGCCAGAATACATGTAATCTTTGAAGAAGCATGTATAACATTTTTCTTTTTAAGAAAAGTTTACTGCTAAAGTGGTTTTGACTTGTCATGACATTTAATGAACAAAACTAGAGCAAAACTTAATTAGATTTTATTATTATTATTATTATTATTATTATTATTGCACTAACAAAGTACCACATACTAGCTGTTTAAGTAATGGCCTCTATCTTATTTTGGCTGGTTACAGGTGGCAGGTTTGGCCAGGTAATCTGGTCAGAAGATTACAGGTCTGGGATGAATATGTTCACAGCTTGTGTTCTTTTCTAAGGATGAGTCTGTTGGGAGAATTTGGTTCCCATGTGGCTATAGAACTGTTCTGCTCATTTTCTCTCTGGATGTTGGCAGCTTTTAGAAATAGCCTATGTTCCTTGGCTTGTGGCCACTTGTCCTTACCACCAGCAACAGTGCAAAAACCTTTTGGTTAAAATTGCTCTGTTTGCATTGGTCCCTGCTTCCCCCCTCACCGTGTTTGTGTGTGTGTGTGTGTGTGTGTGTGTGTGTGTGTGTATATGTGTGTTCGTGTTCTGGGGCTGTGTATGGGGTAGAGTTCCTCTTTAAGGTTTGTATGATTGGGTTTACTTAAAATTAAGGATTACTCCCTGTCCCAAAGTCCTTTTGCCACATAAGATGTATTTCCAAGTTCTGCAAATTAAAATGCAAACTTCTTAAAGAGTAATTTTGCCTGCTGTATTTCATTTAAGAATTTCTGTAGTATAATTGTGGTTCAA
This sequence comes from Tokudaia tokunoshimensis, assembly GCA_036184795.1. NCBI lineage: Eukaryota > Metazoa > Chordata > Mammalia > Rodentia > Muridae > Tokudaia > Tokudaia tokunoshimensis. The sequence continues at coordinate 21,120,284 of BTHU01000014.1, forward strand.
TTTGAAATGAGATTTTTATTTTTATAGGTTTATATTTTTATTTTTATTTTATAGGTTTTTTATGTTAACTTTGGTGACCTTTTATGTACATTACATGGAACACCTTATATGTTATCTACTGGGGATTCATTCTATGTTCCTTCAGGTAAGAACAACTAAAACATCCTTCAGATTCATATTGTTTCAGTGCCAGTGTTAGTGTATACTTCCAGTCATATAAATGCTATAGTGGTCAAAATAAACTACCAAGCTACTGATACCAGAGCAGTACAGTATATAGTTTCCTTTCATTCAATAAGTATTTTAGTTTTTGATGTGTGAAATTCAGACTTTATTGCTAAATAATAAAAATGTTGGGTAGAAGTTGTGCTGCATTTCAAGCTGTAAGGGAAGTTATTTCTGCAGTGGTATTTCCTATGACATTATATAGCCCCTCCTCTTTTTTTGACCAGTACAGTATAAAAGATTACAAGTCATTGGTAATAGGTATTTTAATTTATTTGCTTGTTTATTCTTTCAGTCAGTAAATATGATTAACAGTGTACTGTGGTACCAAGTATTGCTTTTTAAGTTTAAGATGAATAAATGGAAAAGAGAGAGAAAAAATTCACATTTATAAAGTACACATTGTGATGAATATTTTAGCTCTATTTCTATACTTTTGTCTTGTTGTGGTGCTGGGAATTAAACTGACATCCTTTTCTTATTGCTGGGCAAGTGTTCATTGAGTGCATCCCCAGCCCCATACACTATTGGTTTTAATGGATATCAACTTCTATATAGAGAAAGCCACAGTGATATTTCATGCAAGTAAACCTGTCATATGTGACACTAGCTGACACTCTGTTAAAATTACTAATTAATTAAAAATAGCGTTTGGCTTTAAAAAATATTTTATCCTTACCTGTGTATATATGTATGTGCCTGGTTTATAGGAACCCATGGCATTTCTAAAGATTATTTAAAGATTAGTTTCAGAATGTTTTTCTCTTCTTGCACACATTTTTAATTTAACTCTGCCTTTGTAATTCACTGATGGGAAACTTAAGTTTTTTCAGATTCTCACCGAATCAGTAAGTGGTGATTAACTTTCATGTCTTTGGATTCATGAAATTAAATAAGTTACATTAAGTTAGACAACTGTTTCTGTTTCATATTATATACTTGTATGTGTTAAGTGGTAAATACTCAAAAAGAAATGATTCTTGTAGAGACAAATATATCTTTTTGTTATTTTCCTTTAAATAATTATATTTTCTTGTTACTTTACTTTTAGGTAATCATTACAACATTAAAAACCTCTTGAATATGGAAAGTTGTCTTCTTTTTACTCAAATAAAAAGGTGAAATAAGTGTGTATGTATATAAAATAGGTTGTTTATATGTAAATTTTTATAATTGATTATTTTATAGTAAAATTTTTGTTTAGTTTTGCATTATTTTATCATTTTATACTCCTTGTTAAACATTTCATAATCTTGTATGTATTTTTTGAGTTTTCCTTGAGTGTAAATACTGTTTAGTGATAACCATTTTGTTGTTATTGCTTTGATAATATTGAAAAGAAAAAAACAACAAAAGAAACTAGAATCACTGTTCCCACAATGTAAAGCACATCCGCTATAAAAGAGCTGATTAATATGTCCATTCATTTGCAGTAGTTGGTTTCAAATATAAATTTTAAATTGTTGGTCATTAAATAATCTAATAGAGAGCTGTGGTAAATGTGCTGAATTAATTTCCATGGGCTGCTGTAACAAAGTGATTTAAACCACTGGGATTCGTTTATGTATTTTTGGTCTTGGTGTTTTGAGGGTTGAAGTGTGAATTGAAGGTGTCCTCAGAGCAGTGCTGACTTACTTCTGTAGAAGGGAATCATTTATTTTTTTTCTACTTTTTTATATGCTTCCTATCTTTGGCTTTCCTTGTACCTTGAACTCTCCAATCTTTACCTCTTTATCAAATGTCTTACTTTTCTGTTGCTGTGATAAGATTACCATGATCAATACAAATTATGAAAGGAAGTATATATTTGAGGCTTATAGTTTGAGGGGATTAATCCGTAATTATGTTATTACAGGGAGATCTTACATGTAGATCTGAGAAACCAAATTTTTTGGGTTCAGACTCTATCTTAGAAAACCTGATCTAAGTTTAGACTCAAGTAAACTAATAGGCCAGTCCCCCTGGGACTCCCCCAATTAGATGCTTACCAGGCTAGAAACACTTGCCGCTCGCTTGCCATTTTCTATAAAACCTTGTCCCTATGAGTGTTCTAGGCTTTTCTCCACCTGAACCATCCTGTGCATTGGTGGTGAGTTAAGCCCCAAGCTTGAGCTTGTGAATAAAGACCCCTGATGTGATTACATTGGATTCGGCTCCTTGGTGGTCTTTTGGGGTCCATGAATGTTCAGCACAACAGATCCATAAGCAAAAGGCAGAGAGAGCTAACTGGGAATGCCATTTGCTTTTGAAACCTCTGGGCCAGCTCCTAGTAACACACCTCCTCCAACAAGGCCACACCTCCTAATCCTTCCCAAACAGTTTCACCTGCTGTCAGCCATGCTGATTATACTTCTTCACTTAGTCTGAGGCCCAGTAAATACTGACTGATTGCATGATGTTTGTGGTGATACAAAACCCACCTTACCATGAGGAGGTCAGGAATTCTCTGGGCCCAGTTTATTTCTTTAACAGTCTGATTGAATCAGGAAACTTTGTCTTTTTCCTGTTGTAATTCTGGCGGAGCCTTTGTTTATGCGGCAGTCTTGTGGAAGTTGGAAGGTTTTGGAGCAGGCTCTACTATTTCCTGATTGCCCCAGCCTGAGAAACAAATGCACTGAAAGTAAGAACCCCATGCTGAAGACACCACGTCTTTCATATACAAGACTTGGAGGAATCAAGATAGAACTGATGATGCCTGAGCACTAGCTCTCATAATACCAGGAGGAGCTATGCAAGTTGCCAAGGGAGAACTGTAACCAGTAGTTCTATCTAGCTGTAAAGCCTGCAAATCATCGCCAGCATGGCGTGATACTTCAGTAGTGGCACTTGTATCCTGAGGACACCCAACAGCCATCTAGGACTTAAGGCCTGCTCAATAGGAGGGATTCATGACTGAATTGGTAAATGTAGTCCGTTATCCATGGTTGGTGAAGTCAAGGACCCTAGAGGAGAAACTACACTTGCTACTCTTTGTAGACTAGGATAATGTCTGTGATGTCTGTGCTCTACTTATACTCACAGATAAGTGTAGCTCCCATCCTTTATCAAAGAAATTTATTTTGGTACCAATGAAGACTATTAGAAAAATTCATAAAGTTCTCAAAATGCAGAAGACAACTGACTATGTGGTGCTTGTGCCAAATTGATAGATCTTCAACACAACCACTAAATTAGGGGACGATAAGGGACACAGGGAGGAAATACTGTAAGAACCAGAGGCCCATGGTATCTGCTTCAATATAAGGCCTTCTACATCTGATAGGAGAGTGCAGCCATGAAATCTTGACAACATACTTGCTTCTATAGGCACATGCCAACATACCTGCTTTTGTGCAGTGCTAGGGAGTTGTGCTGGATAGTTTTAAGTCAACTTGACGCAAAAATCACCTGAGAGGAGGGAACGTCAAGAAAATCCCTCCACAATGTCAGGCTGTAGGCAAGCCTGTAGGGCATTTTCTTAATTAGTGATTGCTGGGGGCAGGGACCAACCCACTGTGGGTGGTATCATCCTGGACTGGTGGTCCTGGGTTCTGTAAGAGCTGAGCAAGCAATGAAGAGCAAGCCAATAAGCAGCAGTTCTCCATGGGCTCTGCAGTAGTTCCTGCCTCCAGGTTCCAAAAACCCTCACTGCTTTTGATGAACTGCTACCTGGAACTGTGATTTAAAAAAAGCCTCTGCTCAAGATGCTTTGGTCATGATGTTCATTATAGCAATTGAAACCCTAACTGAGATGGGTTGGTTCCAGCATAGTGGGTTATATAGTACATATGTGACAGACATCACCACATTTTGGGGAGGATTTTAGAGGAACTTTGGAACTTTGGGGCACTGAGTGTTGCAAGCTCAGTTGGGTTTTCTGTAGGAAGCTGGAAGATAAGAACATTGAGAGCACTGTAGAAGCTAGAGGCCTGGCTTGGGAAGTTTCAGACAGAAGTTTAAAGACTATCAGGGACATTTTCTATTTTGAATTAAAATCCTGTCAGCTGAGGCCCTTCAGCTGAGTGCCATGAGTAACAGAAGACTGTCACTGCTGAAGTGAAGTCTTTGTGTTACTGGGGCAGTTGCACTGGTAAGCTGGGGCTGAGAAACCAGTGGTGATTAAGAGGAGACAAGTGTCACTGAGGTGAAGGTTGGTATTTCCTCAGGGTCAGCACACAACTGTACCACAAGTGGCCAAGGTACCTTGTGCTGGCCGCTGAACTTGGTAGTGTAAGTGTCACCCAGGTGGTGCTGGTTTTAAAGGCTTGAAAGGGTGATGGAGAGCAGCTGAGACTTGGTGTGGCAGGGATAGAGTCCCCGAAGAGAGCCCAGGAGAGGCTATTCGTCAAAGTGCAGCCTAGTTGCAGCATGGCACTACTACATTTTGGAGATGCCAGTACCATGCAATAGACCACCAAGAACAGCAGCAGCAGTGGAGTGGAGTCAGCTGGAACCTAGAGGACAGACTGTGTGTGCTGCAGAGGGCAGAGCTGGAGGAGTGACCCTCGTGACCCACACTCCTTGAGGAGTTCAGAAGATCATGAGTGAATCCCCGAGAATTGGACACTTGAGTTATTTACATTGTTGAGAGTTTGATTTTGCTTGTTTAAGATTGTACCTGTGCCCTGGTTCTTTTCCTTTGAAGAAAGTATTTAACTTAATTTTGATTTTTACAGGAGCCCACAACTGAAAGATTTTGAACTTTTAAAATATTTTGGAATTTTTTAAAAAAGGGGGACTGGGTATTTAAAAGAGTGATTTTTTTTTCTTCTTTTTATAAAAGATTTTATTTATTAATTTTATATATATGATGAGTACACTGTAGCTGTCTTCAGACACCAGAAGAGGGTGTCTGATCTCATTACAAATGGTTGTGAGCCACCATGTGGTTGCTGGGATTTGAACTCAGGACCTCTGGAAGAGCAGTCAGTGCTCTTAACCACTGAGCCATCTTTCCAGTCTGAGACTGAATTTTTAATGTGTTTGAATTTGTAATGTAATGCGTTTGAATTTGTGTGGAACTTTTAAAGTTATTTATGTTTTTAAATATAAGATCTTAGGGATGAATGATGGTGACTTTACAGTGACAAGTTTGTGTCAGGTTGACAAATGCTGGATAGCTGTTGCCAAAAGCCACTAGAGAGAAGGGAGCTTAAGAAAATGACTTCATAATCTGGTCTGTAAGCAAGCCTGTAGGGCATTTTCTCAATTAGCGATTGATAGGGGAGGGCAGAGCTCGATGTGGGTGGGGCCATCTCTGCCAGTAGGCAGTATTCCTCTATGGCCTTGCATTAGCTCCTGCCTCCAGTTTCCTGCCCTGCTTGAGTTTCTGCCCTCACCGCTTTTGATGGTGAACTGTTATATGAACCTGTGAGCAAAATAAACCCTTTCCTTCCCAAGTTGCTTTTGGTCATGATGTTTCATCACAGCTATAGTAACCCCAACTAAGACAGTATTGGACTCACTTTCACGCATACTAGTTAAGTATTGTAGTAATTGCGCTACACCCCAGCCGATACTTGTTTAAAAAGAAGTCATCTTTTCCAGTTTCTAAAGTCAGTCCTAATGTTTATAATAAAGCGTACTGTCGACTTCTGTTGTTTGTGCAGATCTTATCTGCTGGACCTGGGATTTGAGGACCTGAAAAAGTGGGGCGAACTGCAGTCTAACAACCCTACTTTAGTTTCAGTGTACTGTTATACACAAATGTAACAAAGAAAGCAATCATCTAGGGAAGGTTGTTTGATTTCAAAAAACCATGTAAATAAATGTCAGTAAGCACATAGTAAATATTAACAAGACAGCCCTTTCCCAGGACAGACCAACTTTAATACAATAGCTTGTTATATACTATGGCTTATATTTTGGCAAGCATGAAGTAAGGCAGAAACCATATCTAGATTCAGGGTACATCACTCAGCATATCCTTTCACCAGATTGGGTCTATAGCTACACTCTGACACCCAACAAGAATAAACATGTCAAGCTGTAGAGATGGCTCCGAAGGTCCTGAGTTCAAATCCCAGCAACCACATGGTGACTCACAACCATCCATAATGAGATCTGACACCCTCTTCTGGAGTGTCTGAAGACAGCTACAGTGTACTCACATATAATAAATAAATAAATCTTTAAAAAAAGGAATAAACATGTCTTATAAATTGAATGTGAATGTTTTAACACAGGAGGCACAAAATCACATCTAAAAACAATCCAGGAAACAAAATGAAACTGAAGTAAAAGGCCCTCTATCACAGTTCTGCAAGGTACCATGTGTCTTTCTCTTGACCATGTCCTGATACCTTACTATATTTACAATAATAAATAAAACTAGTGGAAATATTACAGCATAACAAGATATTTTACAAAAGATACAATTCTCAGTTTTTAAACCTTTCCCCTTTTGGTTCAATTTAGAACCAGTGACACGACAGCCAAAATGATTTTTTGTTTTTAAGGAGAGTGCCTGATGCCTTGGGGTTAGGTATCATGTATGATGTGTATGCTCACAGGCTGTCTGCTCTGTGACTATTAAACTTAACTGGACCTTGTAAATGATACTAAAATTGGAACCTCGTGAAGTCTTCAGTGAAATATTTAAAGTTTATCTTCTGTAAGCATTTTGTTAAGGACTATTTAGAAAACATCCATCCATCCATCCATCCATCCATCCATCCATCCATCCGTCCATCCATCTGTCCATCCATCCATCCATCCAGTTGGTCATTGTAGAAGAATAAGGGTCAGAGATTATAATGGAGAGATCATTAATTTCTCTGTGAGGTGGATGGTCAAGGAGCACAGGTTATGCCAGTTGAGATTATCTAGAGCCCCTTAGTCCCACTGAACTAAAAAAAAAAAAAGATGAAAGTGTTCAACTAAAACTAGAAGTTTTACAGAAAGACTGCATAACTGACAGTTCATATCTCTGCAAATACTTTTTTGGGCCGCGAAGAACAAGTGTATGACCTGGGAAGATAATTTAGACGAGATAAAAGAGGTTTTTCTTTGTGACAAGCACACATACATATACTCACACATCAGTTATTTCGAGATAATGTCTTATGTAACCAAGTCTGGTCTTGAACTCTTAAATTGTTCTTCTTCAGTCTCTTTGGGAATTTTAGACACATGGCACGATATCCAGGACAAGAACATCTTAAGCATTTTGGAAACTGCAATGTCCCCCACATGTAAAATTCATATTGCTCCTAACTATGTTATGTTTGCTGTGCATGACATGAAATTTTTCTATATATGTAAATGTTGGGGTACGTTGCATGACTGTGTATTCAACTGTTGATTGCTAAACAAGCAGAGAGCTTAGTATTAGCTGGGTCTTGGTATTGATGTTCCTATGGCCCACCACTGGCCTCAAGTTTTGTAAACATCCTTTCTTACTTGTTGATTTGCTTTAATAAGGATCTGATGGAAAATAGCTAGACAGAAAGTAGAGGGAAGAACTTTCGGGCAGAGACAGGGTCTGTGGCAAAAGAATTGAGAAACAGGAGATTTGCCAGCAGGACATGGAGGTAGTCGGAAGTGAACAGGAGCAAAGAGAGGTAAAGAAGTAGTCAAATGGTGAAATGTAGGGCTAGAATAATCGGGTCAATTAGATTGAACTAGCTAGCTGGAGTCTGGCCAGCTCAAGTCTTAAGCTATAATAAATATTAATAAGTCTCTGTGCCATTATTTAACTGCCTGTGGTTCCAGAAAGTTCTGCTGTATGTATGTATGACTACATATATGCATATATATATACACACATATATGCCTATTTATATCTATATATGTGTATATATATACACATACAATATATGCATATGGTGCCTATCTTTGATACTTAAAATTATACATTTTTTAAAAAGTTTTATTTTATGTATATGAGTACACTGTGGCCGTCTTCAGACACACCAGAAGAGGTCATTGGATTGTGTAACAGATGGTTGTGAGCCACCATGTGTTTGATGGGAATTGAACTCAGGATCTCTGGAAGAGCTGTCAGTGCTCTTAACCTCTGAGCCATCTCTCCAGCCCCAAACAAATTTTTGGTTGTGGCAGTTAATGTATAATGAGAAGGGAAAGAGAAGGACAGTGAATAGATAGAGCTGGTGAACTCAGCTCGCTAAAGGTTAGTATGTGCTATCGGGATTTCTCATCTGGTAAAAGTACTGGCCTAGCCTGGACACAGTCTGGAGTTTAATCCTTAGCACCACATAAAACCAAACTTGGTTGTACACCACTATAATTCCAACACTCCAGAGTTGGAGGCAGGAAAATCAGAAGTTTAAGTTCATCCTTGGCTACATAGTGAGTTGTAGGCCATGTGTCCCTTTCTATGTTGCCCTAAATAAAAGATTCAAATCCTTAAAGAGACTTTCCATGTGCCCTAAAATCAGACCTCTGATAGCTGCCCGTTTACTCTATTTAAGCCACAATGGCTTATTTTCATCTCTTAGAGTCTGTGAGATAAACTGCTCAGCCTCCAGCATTTCTCCTCAGTGGACACCTGTGTAGTCTCTTCACTGTAAGACTGCAAATTAGCTTGAGTAACCCTAGTTTTCTATTCTCTCTTTTTTTTTTAAATAAATAAAATTTTTATTTTTATTATTTTTATTTTCTATATTCTTTATTTACATTCCAAATGATTCCCCTTTCCCGGTTCCCCCCTCCCCGAAAGTCCCATAAGCCCTCGTCCCTCCCCGTTTTCCCCATTTGCCTAAGAATTTCATGAATTCATTGTTTTTAATTGCTGAGTAGTATTCCATTGTGTAAAATACACATGGAAAATATGATAAATTTGAAGAAATATATAGAAAAACACATTAAGATTGACTATTTCATGGAAAAATTATACAGATAAAATGGTAGGCATAAAGATATTCCTAAGTTGATTGAAAGTGGAATTATAAACATTTTCTGATAAAATTGAAAATCTACAAAGAAAATGTTTCTGATAAAACTCAAGAAATATATAGAAAAACACGTTAAAACTGACAATTTCATGAAAAATTATACAGATAAGATAGTAGGCATAAAAAATCCCTAAATTGAGTGAAAGTAGAAGTAAAAACATTTTCTGATACAATTGAAGATTTACATGGAAAATATCTCTGATAAAATTGAAGAAATTTATACAGATAAATTGGTAGGAATAAAAATATTCCTAAGTTGATTGAAAGTAGAATTATAAACATTTTCTGATAAAATTGAAGATTTACATGGAGAATATTTCTGATAAAATTGAAAAAATATATGGAAAAACATTAAAATTGAAAATTATCATGGAAAATTATACAGAAAATGGAAGGCATAAAAATATTTCTAAGTTGATTGAAAGTGAAATTATAAACATTTTCTGATAAAATTGAAGATTTACATGGAAAATATCTCTGATAAACTTGAAGAAATATATAAAAAACATGTTAAGATTGAGTATTTCATGCTCGCTTCGGCAGCACATATACTAAAATTGGAACTATACAGAGAAGATTAGCATGGCCCCTGCGCAAGGATGACACGCAAAATTGTGAAGCGTTCCATTTTTTTTCCGACCAAGAAAGAGAATCTCAGGCCAATTTCTCTTACGAATATCGATGCAAAAATACTCAATAAAATTCTTGCCAACCGAATCCAAGAACACATCAAAATGATCATTCACCACGATCAAGTAGGCTTCATCCCAGGGATGCAGGAATGGTTCAATATAAGGAAGTCCATCAATGTAATCCACTATATAAACAATCTCAAAGAAAAAAAACACATGGTCATTCCATTAGATGCTGAAACAGCATTTGACAAAATTCAGCATCCTTTCATGTTAAAGGTCTTGGAAAGATCAGGATTTCGAGGCCCATATCTAAACATAGTAAAAGCAATTTACAGCAAACCGGTAGCCAACATCAATTTAAATGGAAAGAAACTTGAAGCAATCCCACTAAAATCAGGGACTAGACAAGGCTGCCCTCTCTCTCCATATCTTTTCAATATCGTATTTGAAGTTCTATCTAGAGCAATTAGACAACAAAAGGAGGTCAAAGGGATACAAATTGGAAAGGAAGAAGTCAAACTATCACTATTTGCAGATGATATGATAGTATACTTAAGTGACCCAAAGAACTCCACCAGAGAACTCCTACAGCTGATAAACAACTTCAGCAAAGTGGCTGGATATAAAATCAACTCAAGCAAATCAGTAGCCTTCCTATACTCAAAGGATAAGCAGGCTGAGAAAGAAGTAAGAGAAATGATACCCTTCATGATAGTCACAAACCATATAAAGTATCTTGGTGTGACTCTAACCAAACAAGTGAAAGATCTGTATGACAAGAACTTCAAGTCTCTGAAGAAAGAAATTGAAGAAGACCTCAGAAGATGGAAAAATCTTCCATGCTAATGGATTGGCAGGATTAATATAGTAAAAATGACCATCTTGCCAAAAGCAATATACAGATTCAATGCAATCCCCATCAAAATCCCAACTCAATTCTTCATAGAGTTAGAAAGAGCAATTCAAAAATTCATCTGGAATAACAGAAAACCCAAGATAGTTCTCAAGAGTAAAAGAACTTCTGGGGGAATCAGTATCCTGGACCTCAAGCTGTACTACAGAGCAATAGTGTTAAAAACTGCATGGTATTGGTACAGTGACAGGCATGCAGATCAATGGAACAGAATCGAAGACCCGGAAATGAATCCACACTCCTATGGTCACTTGAGCTTTGACAAAGGAGCTAAAACCATCCAGTGGAAAAAAGATAGCCTTTTCAGCAAATGGTGCTGGTTCAACTGGAGGTCAACATGCAGAAGAATGCAAATCCATTCTTATCTCCTTGCACTAAGCTCAATTCCAAATGGATCAAGGACCTCCACATAAAACCAGAAACACTGAAACTAATAGAAAGGAAACTAGGGAAGAACCTTGAACATATGGGCACAGGGGAAAATTTCCTGAACAGAACACCAATAGCTTATGCTCTAAGATCAAGAATTGACAAATGGGACCTTATAAAATTACAAAGTTTCTGTAAGGGAAAGGATACTGTCAAAAGGACAAAGCGGCAACCAACAAACTGGGAAAAGATCTTTACCAACCCTACATCCAACAGAGAGCTAATATCCAATATATACAAAGAACTCAAGAAGTTAGACTCCAGAGAGCCAAATAACCCTATTAAAAAATGGGATACAAAGCTAAACAAAGAGTTCTCACCTGAAGAATATCTAATGGCAGCCGGGCAGTGGTGGCGCATGCCTTTAATCCCAGCACTTGGGAGGCAGAGGCAGGAGGATTTCTGAGTTCGAGGCCAGCCTGGTCTACAAAGTGAGTTCCAGGACAGCCAGGGCTACACAGAGAAACCCTGTCTCGAAAAACCAAAAAAAAAAAAAAAAGAAAAAAGAAAAAAAAGAAAAAGAATATCTAATGGCTGAGAAGCACCTAAAGAGATGTTCATCATCCTTAGTCATTAGGGAAATGCAAATCAAAACAACCATGAGATTCTACCTCAATCAGAATGGCTAAGATCAAAAACACAGGAGACAGCAGTTGTTGGCGAGGATGTGGAGAAAGAGGAACACTCCTCCACTGCTGGTGGGATTGCAAGCTGGTACAATCACTCTGGAAAACAGTCTGGCGGTTCCTCAGAGAACTGGTCATGACACTCCCAGAGGATCCTGTTATACCACTCCTGGGCATATACCCAGAGGCTTCCCCTGCATGCAATAAGGACACATTCTCCACTATGTTCATAGCAGCCTTATTTATAATAGCCAGAAGCTGGAAAGAACCCAGATGTCCCTCAATGGAGGAATGGATTCAGAAGATGTGGTATATTTACACAATGGAATACTACTGTGCAATTAAAAACAATGAATTCATGAAATTCTTAGGCAAATGGTCAGAACTGGAAAATATCATCCTTAGTGAGGTAACCCTCACAAAAGAACACACATGGTATGCAGTCACTGATAAGGGGATATTAGCCCAGAATCTAGGAATACCCAAGACACAATTCACTTATCAATAGATTTCCAAGAAGATGGAAGGAGAGACCCCTGGCCCTGGAAAGACTGGATGTAGGGGAATCTCAGGACAGAAAAGCGAGGGGGTTGAATGGGGAACAGGGGGAGTGAAGAGGGCTTATGGGACTTTCGGGGAGGGAGGAAACGGGAAATCATTTGGAATGTAAATAAAAAAATAAAGAAAAAGAATGAGTATTTCATGGAAAAATAAAATGGTAGGCATAAAAGTATTCCCAAGTTTTTTGAAAGTGGAATTATAAACATTTTCTGATAAAATTGAAGATCTACAAGGAAAATATTTCTGAAAAAATTCAAGAAATATATAGCAAAGCATGTTAAAACTGACTATTACATGGAAAATTATGCAGATAAAATGGAGGGTATAAAAATGTTCCTAAGTTGATTGAAAGTAAAATTATTGACATTGTCTGATAAAAGTGAAGATTTACATGGAAAATATTTCTGATAAAATTGGAGAAAAATATAGAAAAATGTTAAAATTAAAGATTATCATGGAAAATAATGCAGTTAAAATGGTAGACATAAAAAAATTACTAAATTGAAAGAGGAATCATAAACATTTTCTGATAAAATTGAAGATTTACATGAAAAATATTTCTGTTAGACTATGTTTTTTGTTGGGGAATTGAGTCCATTGATGTTATAAGATATTAAGGAATAGTGATTGTTACTTCCTGTTATTATTGATGTTCTTTTTATGTTTGTGTGTTTACTTTCTTTTGGGTTTGTTGGGAAAAGATTACTTTCTTGCTTTTTCTAGGGTGTAGTTTCCCTCCTCATGTTGGCGTTTTTCCATCTAGTATCCTTTGTAGGGCTGGATTTGTGGAAATATATTGTGTAAATTTGGTTTTATCATGGAATATCTTGGTTTCTCCATCTTTGGTAATTGAGAGTTTTGCTGGGTATAGTAGTTTGGGCTGGCATTTGTGTTCTCTTAGGGTCTGTATGAGATCTGCCCAGGATCTTCAGGCTTTCATTGTCTCAGGTGAGATATCTGGTGTAATTCTGATAGGCCTGCCTTTATAGGTTACTTGACCTTTTTCCCTTACTGCTTTTAATATTTTTCTTTGTTTAGTGCATTTGGCGTTTTGATTATTATGTGCCAGGAGGACTTTCTGGTCTGGTCAAGTCTGTTTGGAGTTCTGTAGGCTTCTTGTATGTTCATTGACTTCTCTTTCTTTAGGTTAGGGAAGTTTTCTTTTATAATTTTGTTGAAGATATTTACTGGCCCTTTAAGTTGGGAATCTTCGCTCTCTTCTATACCTATAATCCTTAGGTTTGGTCTTCTCATTGTGTCCTGGATTTTCTGGATGTTTTGGCTCAGGAGCTTTTTGCATTTTGCATTTTCTTTAACTGTTGAGTCAATGTTTTCTATGGTATCTTCAGCCCCTGAGATTCTTTTATCTCTTGTATTCTGTTGTTGATGCTTGCATCTATGATTCCTGAATTCTTTCCAAGATTTTCTATCTCCAGAGATGTCTCACTTTGTGATTTCTTTATTGTTTCTACTTCCATTTTTAGATCCTGGATGGTTTTTTTCAGTTCCTTCACTTGTTTGTTTGTGTTTTCCTGTAATTCTTTCAGGGATTTTTGTGTTTCCTCTTTAAGGGCTTTTACCATTTGACCCATGTTCTCCTGTATTTCTTTAAGGGAGTTATTTATGTCCTTCTTGATGTCCTCTAACAGCATGGTGAGAAGCGACTTTAAATTCAACTCTTGCTTTTCTGGTGTGTTGGGGTATCTGGGATTTGCTGTGGTGGGAGAACCGTGCTCTGATATTGCCACGTAGCCTTGGTTTCTGTTGGTAGGGTTCTTGCGCTTGCCTTTTGCCATCAGATTATCTCTGGTGTTAGTTGGTCTTGTTGTCTCTGGCTGGAACTTGCGCCTACTATGGGCCTGTAAACCTGTGTCTGTACTCCTGGGAGACAAACTCTCTTCTGGCAGGGTCTGTGCACAGAAGGCTGTGGAGCTGTCTGGTTCCCTGCTGCAAATGGCGGCCGGAAGGGAAGACTCCTGACCCAGTTGCTCCACTGACAGTATGCCCAATGCGCTCCTAGCTGTACCCCTCCAGAGAGAATGTGGAGATCTCACCTCCATACTCAGAAGTGAAATTGCTGCTGGGAGATCACTCTCTCCTGGTGGGCTAAGCACAGAAGGCTTTGGAGCTGCCTGGTTCCCTGCTGCAGATGGCAGCCGGAAGGGAAGACTCCAGTCCCAGCTGCTCCACTGATCGTATGCCCTGTTGCTCCTAGCTGTACCCCTCCAGACAGAAGGTGGAGATCTCACCTCCACACTCAGAGGTGAAATCGCTGCTGGGAGATCGATCATTCTCTCCTGGTGGGCTAAGCACAGAAGGCTATGGAGCTGCCTGGTTCCCTGCTGCAAATGGTGGCTGGAAGGCTCTCTTTCTTATAGTAGTCAGAAATACTAAAGTCTACCAAGAATTCTTGGTCCTAAGTTATATTTGGAGCAACTGAGGCTTTGTTCACCTTCTTCTTAGAACAGGACATCCTGTAATACTTAAATCCCATGGTCCCAAAGATTGCCAGGGCATAAAATCCAGAGCCAAACACTTGTAAGGATCTGCAACTGCAGTGCAGTGTTGTGCACATACTTCAGGACTGCTCTGGGCAAGCAGCCGTGAAGGTCTGGCTATGCTTACTGCCTATCTTCCTTGCTTTTGTCTCGTCTCGCTGTTCTGTTTCATCAAAATCAAGTGTTAGAGATGGACCTTCACATTCTCCTTTCTGTCTGTGCTCCGTGAGCATGTTTTACCTAAGGTCTTCCTTGACTAATCTTTTATTTTATTTAATTTTTATTTTCTAAGTTTTTTTATTTGCATTGACTAATCTTTTAAATTGGCAAACTTCCTGAGCACACTCAAGAATGCTTTTCCTTCATTCCCACAACACTAAGCAGATTTTAATTTCTAATTTATTTGTACCATGATGGTCTGTTTTCTATTTTTAAAAAATGCTTCCCAAATAAAATGATTTTTATTTTTTTCTGTTCCTATTTTAGGATTTATTTCTATTCCATGATACGGCAAGCCTAAGCAACTTAGGGAAACAAGGGCTTGTTTTACTTACTCTTCCAGGTAACATTATACCACTGAGGGAAGTCAAAATAGGAACTCAAGTAAGGCAGTTACCTTTAGAGGCAAGAACTGAACCAGGAGCCATTGAGGAGTATTGCTTTTTGGCCTGCTACCTCTTGCCTTACTCTGTTTTCTTATAGCACCCAGGAGTACTGACCCATGGGTAGCACCATCTATTATGGACTGGACACCCCACATCAATCAGCTGTTAACAAAATGCACTGCAGACTTGCCTACAGGCCAATCATATAGCGTCATTTTCTCAATTGAGAGTCCTTCCTGAATGACTATAGCTTGTGTCAAGTTGACAAAAAACCAGCTAGCCCAACGAATGGAGGCAATGGCATAAAATATGCTTTAAAGTGCATTTGTTGAATTCATTGAGCTAAATTGAGTACTGGGTCTCTTAATGTGGTTTGAATTCACATCTCTATCCTAAAGTTGTGTTAGAAGCTTAATCCCTAGTCATGGGAGGTGAGACCTAATTATAGGTATTTAGATTAAGAGAGCCTTACTTCCTAAACCGATGAATGTTGTTATAAGAGTTCGAGGTGTGAGTGCAGTCTCTTACTCGTTTTCACCCATGTGGTGATTTGAATATGCTTGGCCCAGGGAGTGGCCCTATTAGGAGGTGTGGCCTTGTTGGAGTAGGTGTGGCCTTGCTGGAGGAAGTGTGTCACTGTTGGGAGTGGGTAGGCTTTGAGACCCTCCTCCTAGTCATGTGGGAGCCAGCCTTCAGATCAAGATGGTTTCCGCCATAATGATAACGGACTAAACCTCTGAACCTGTAAGCCAACCTCAATTAAATGTTTTTCTTTATAAGAGTTGCCTTAGTCATGGTGTCTCTTCACATCAATGGAAAGTCTAAGACATCAACCCTTGCCATCTTATGACACAACAAATAGGCTCTCACCATATGTGGGCCACTGATTTGGCTCGAAGATCCTAATTATTTTGTGTTTGCCATGGATTCCTTGGTGTGCTGTATTTTATGCAGAAACAGAAGAAGAACTAAGACACTCCTTTTTTTTTTAATTATTTATTTTATTTTATTTTATTTTTTAATTTACATTCCAAATCATTTCCCCTTTCCCGTTTCCTCCCTCCCTGAAAGTCCCATAAGCCCCCTTCCCTCCCTCTTTTCTCCATTCAACCCCCTCTCGTTACTCTGTCCTGGTGTTCCCCTACATCCAGTCTTTGCAGGACCAGGGATCTCTCCTTCCATCTTCTTAGAAATCTATTGATATGTGGATTGTGTCTAGGGTATTCCGAGATTCTGGGTCAATATCCCCTTATCAGTGACTGCATACCATGTGTGTTCTTTTGTGATTGGGTTACCTCACTAAGGATGATATTTTCAAGATCTGACCATTTGCCTAGGAATTTCGTGAATTCATTGTTTTTAATTGCAGAGTAATATTCCATTGTGTAGATATACCACATCTTCTGAATCCATTCCTCCATTGAGGGACATCTGGGTTCTTTCCAGCTTCTGGCTATTATAAATAAGGCTGCTATGAACATAGTGGAGCATGTGTCCTTATTGCATGCAGGTAAAGCCTCTGGGTATATGCCCAGGAGTGGTATAGCCGGATCCTCCGGGAGTGTCATGCCCAGTTTTCTGAGGAACCGCCAGACTGCTTTCCAGAGTGGTGAACTAAGACACTCCTATAATTTCATTTCCCCGATTTCTCGCCACGTTTCCTCATTTTGGCCTGTACTCCAACATTGATCCTCTGGGTTCCTTTCTGTCCTCCAATGCTGAACTTTGGCTTTCAGACCTTGTCTAATGGCTGATGCCTGAGTATTGACATATTTTATCTAGAAGTTGTGTCTACCTTCTTGAGGACACTATCACTTCCTGTTGGATCATCAACCTTTATTCCGCCCTGTCTCTGTCATTCCTCCCATCCCTAGTCTCACACCCAGGCCACTCTTGGCAGCTTGTCTTGATACATCTGCCATGGAATCTGTCTGTTAAACAAGTTGTCACTCAGCACAAATGCTAGCATATTGAATGATCCCATTTACATTGCAAGTATTCTTGGCCCAACTGGATTAAGGCCATTGCCATAGATATTTTTGGAAGGTTTTCTTTTTCCCTCCTCATCAGAAGAGTGAGAGGCAATGGTAGCGAGAGGATAAATGAACATTTGGCAGAGCAATTATATGGTAAACCCGGGATACTCCACAGTCAGCATGTTTCTCTTTTTAGAGAGCTGACCGGGATTCCTTTCAGATCGCTTTAGCCCATTGCTTTAATTTATGGAGCCGAGCGAATAAGTGCTGTGCTACAGATAGCTAGTTCTAGGTCACCATCACCACGGCTGATAGAACACAAGAGAAGTGACAGCGTGCCAGATTTGAGCTTAGGCATCAAATCTCTGAATATTTCTCAGGCTAGTTCCAAGTGTAGACCTTAATGTGGAAAAACTTCGTTTGCTTTTTCATGAAAAAAAAAAAAATCTAGTCCACCCAATGAGAGAGAACATGGAGCACAGAACAACTGTCTCAGCTGAGGCCAAGCTAGGCCACCTAACTTCAAACCTAAAACACTGCCACCCGTGTAGATGTGAATCCCCTGAACTCTAGAAGATTCACCTACCTAAGGCTGGCCCAAGATAATGACCTATAGAATTCTATTTAACTTAGTTTTGTCATTGGTTCTTATGTATCTGACACAATACACAACTAACCATTGGTTACTAATACAACAGTTGACTGAGGCAGAATAGAAGTCTATTCTAGTGAATTCACTTATGCTGCCAAGTCTGAGAAAAGCCAGGCATTGGTTAAGGATGGATGGGTTTGTAGTCCACTGTTGACTCAGAGGTTTCATAGAAAAATGATAGACTTGTTTTAACTGAGCTCCAGTTTTTGAAGGGTTAATTCTGGTAATCCTTTATGGAACCATGCAAAAACCTAGGAACATTTTTGTTTTCAATGTCCTATGCAAGTTAGGTTATAATTTAAGACTGTGATGGAGTTAAAGAATTGAGATTTTCTTGACCTCAGCACTAATATTTCGAACCAATGCATAAGACTGCCAGTGAGCTTTCTTTCAGCGCTCTCTTCTTGTTAGCATTATTAAGTGAGGGAAATAAAGGGAATGGCTAATTGGACAAATACAAGGAAAGTTAATAAAAGAACAGTGTCAAGAATAGAACCACAGTGTGTTATCTTCAAGTTAAGTGACCTAATTGCGTTGATTGAATTCTCTAAGGGTGTCACTGTTTTTGTGAAGACGGAACAGTACACTGGCTTATAAATAGAATTCCGAAGAGCTGTGCAGGTTTCAGCCTGGGAAACATGTAGCTGTTTCACACGTCTTCACTTATAAACAAATGTATAGGAAATATTCTTTTTTTAGAAGGTTACAGAGACATTTGGGTATCTGGCATTTGAAAACAAAATGCAATCATCTGTTAGTATTAATTTTGCATACACATGCAAATATTGTAAACTGATGTAGATATACAACATATATCTCCCAGCTTTTATAGAAAGAGCTGTGTAACACATTGCAGTGTGAGAATTAAACCACAAGATGGCACAACAAGATCTCCCAGGATTAGCTTTTGCTTGCTTTTTATTTTTCTTTTGCCTAAAGTGGAAGTGCAATTAACCCTGACATTCATTCATTGCAAGGGTTAATTAGCTAGACATAAAATACCATTTCCAAAATTATTTTAGCTTTTTAATAATTTGCATTTTATTTTTGTCCAAGAGGAGTCAGGATTGAGAGTTTACCTTGGTAAAAATAAATCTACATTTTTTTCTTTTGGTTTAAAGACTAGAATTTAACATTCAATGTCTATCACAGTGGTCAGTTATACTAGGATGACTAGAAATCAAAGGAAGATACATATCTCATGTTTTTGCCCCTAAAGTTAATATAGGAAGAACAGATTTGGGGAAATGAAGCCTCTTTTGTTGAGTGAGTTTGGAAAATGTTGATTTGTGGGGCAACAGAGGTGTGATTATCCACTTCAAATTATGGCTGAGGCAGGTTAGGTTAATGTAGGAAGGAGGGCAGGAAGAGGAATGATGAACAGAAGACTGAGCTGGTTATACATGAACTGGAGACTTGCTGATGCATCGCTGTGCTTTTCCTGCACGTCATCTCTTAATGTCCTCTGATTTGAGGGGAGGACACTTGTTACCATCTTTGGATTCTTTTCTTTTTTTTTTTTTTGAAACAGGGTTTCTCTGTGTAGCTCTGGCTGTCCTGAAACTCACTCTGTAGACCAGGCTGGCCTTGAACTCAGAAATCTGCCTGCCTCTGCCTCCCAAGTGCTGGGCTCCACCACTGCCTGGCCCATCTTTAGATTCTTGTAGAACTCAAACCTCAAAATAGCTAGATAATAGCTGGCTAATACTAGACTTATGACAAGCAGCAAAAATCATGTCGGCTGGGATAGTCGTCTCAAGTCCTTATAACCCCTGAGCGCATGCCCAATGACAGCAGAACTTTAATCCTATTGTATGTACATGCTCAGACCCTGCATTCTGGAGGTGGCGTCAGGAGGATCTGAGGGGTACCTGTGAGTTTCAGATCAGCTTGGGATACATAGCACCCTGTCTCAAACAAACAAATAAAAAAGCTAACAACAGAGCTTTAATGCTCTAAAATGTAATGTGATGCACAATAATATATAATAATGAATAATGTACCCAGGGGACCGCCAGCTGCATGGCCAACCTGCAGATGGAGCCACCGCAGTGTGCAAGTATGTGGTGGTCAGATGGGAGAGAAAGAGAAGTGGAGTAGTTTGGGCATTGTGAAGAGAGATGGAACTGGAGACTCGAGGGTGGAGAGGAGTAGCCTGTTGTGAGTGGACAGCCCTGACATATAGGGTCAGTCCCAGCCCGATCTGCCACTGTGGACTATGTCTGAGTCTGTGGCTCTGCAGTGGCAGAGGTTGGTGTTGATGTCTGTGGCTCATTACCACTAGAGAACACAGGGATGTTCCTGGTTGGGGCAACTGCCAGGGGCCATGTAGATGTCCAGGGGTTATACAGAACTGTGCTTCCCATCACTGGAGATGGCACTCTGGCGAGTTGGCTCTATATGTCACTGCCAGCAGTACTCAGGAGAATGGACCCTGCGCCTTGCCCAGCCAGTCAGCACAGTGGAGCTGACCCTGAAGGCTGGGGTGTGCATAGGCTGACCTCAAGGTCCTGAGTGTGGAAGAGCTGACCCCACCACTCGTCTGCTGTGGGGTGGCTCAAGTGCAGAGGTGATGTCCTGTCCCTTACAGGCTGCAGCGCTTGGGAGACTGGGCTCTGTGCTTTGACTGGGCAGCACAGTGGAGCTGGCTCTGAAGGCATGGGTGCGGGTGAGCCGTCCAGGAAGGCATGAGAGCAGGAGAGCTGACCCTGCCTCCTGCTAACGGCAGCATTGGGTAGCCTTGCTAGAGCAGTGTTGGAGAGCTCGTCCTGGTGGTGCAGACAGGAGAGATCTGGTGGGCTGATGAGCTCTGCTACCACCCAGGCCCAGATCCAGGGCTCTGAGATGGCCCACCCCCAAATCTATATCATCTGGGAATGGTTGGAAAGTGTGAAAGGGTCAGTCCTGCTGATCCAAAGCTGCAGGATCTCCATGACACAGGGAAAGAACATGATAACTAGGAGGAGTCCCAGTGAGGATCCGAAATTGATGGTGTCACAGAAGCCAGAAACCTTGAACCAAACCAATGACTCATTTTAATGAACACTTCTAAGTGACGATGTGTGCACAGAGGGGTATACTGTAGGACACACTGTGACATAGTGCAGCTTCCACAATGAGACATTTTCCCCTCTCTCTCTCTCTCTCTCTCTCTCTCTCTCATCCCCCCCTGCTTCTGTTGTTTATTTGGGGATAGAGGATGTTGCAAGGTCAAAAGATATGAAGGGACAGGGAGAGGAGTGGGGCTGGGAAGCATGAGGTGAAACTCACAATGAATCAATTAAAGTTTAAAAAAAAAATAAGAGTTTGTTTTTGTTATTTTGATATCTGTTGCTGGAAACCAAATGTGGATGATCTGCTTTTATGAAGGAAGTTCTATGATCTTACATGGCCAGTAGGTGGCACTCCAATCTTGTTTATGAAATGACTCAATTTATGAGGAATTGTTCAACTTTATGAGAGTATGGAAAGGACATATGTCATATCTAACTTATGGGACCTCTGGCAATTATGCCTCAGTTATCCTAAGATGCCCCAGTGAAAATGGATAAAAATAACTTAAGGATTAGAGCTAAAGGGATGGAGGGAAGATTTGGGTATTTGTTTTTCCTTTGGGAGTACCTTGAGTATATAAGCCCTTTACAAACTGCCAAATTATTCAGTGCAGGGAGTTTCAGTCCTCCATTTTAGAGCTCATAGGGAGGTCTCCAATTATTTCAAAATATCACAACAACCCTTTGAAGTTATTTAATTCTAAGGACAAATGTAGATTTCAATGATTTTAGGAAAGAAAGGAGGCACCTTGCTAATTTATAAAGAACTGAGCCAGGTGTAGAGGCTCATACATATAATCTCAGCACTCAGGCATCAAGGCAGGATAGCCCAGAGTGCAATGCCCATACTCCATGAAACCTCTGCCTTAACAAGAAAAAAAGGAAGGAGGGAGGAAGAGAGCAGCAGTGACTGAGAGAAACATCCCTTTCCCATCTAAAATACCTCCCTCACCCAGGTATCACATGCGTGCTCCACAATGTAGCCAGCACTGGACACTTGCCACACGGAAGGACACAGCAGCGTTCATCAACAGTTCCACATGCCCCCAATCACCTTTTCCAAATGACCCAGCAGATATAAACAGAAGAGAGGACAGAGGAATTAAATGACAGGCAAAGAAAAAAAATACTAAGACACTTTCATGTTTGTATGCAATTAAAACCAAAATATTATGAAAAAGAAAACTTTTTTAAACTTTTTGATTCTCCTGTATATTATACGCTGACTGCAGTTTCTCCTCCCTCCCCTACCCCAGACTCACCCCACGCCCCTAGCGCCTCATACGAACTCATGACCAGAAGAGATGGTGAAATGTAGCAGAAAAGCAACAACTTAGCTGAGTTTTGAGCACGTTTATCGCATTCATTCAGTCATTCACTCAAGTACTTGGTCAGCTCTCATTGAGGACTAGCTACTTGAGATGCAGTTGAAATAAGAAACAAATATGATCTTCGTCATAAGAGCGATAGACATTAAAAACACACTAATGGTTACAATCTGGAAAGTATTCAGATCAACATGGGTTTTCTAGACTATATACGGTAACAATTTTGTCTGTAACCTTAATATTTTCTGGGGGGGGGGTAATGCTATGCTATTTTATGCAGTGAATCTAAAACACAAAAGGATATTGGCTGTATTGAAATCAACAATATAGTACTTCAAAAATCCCTCTTGGCTGGTTAATATTGTTGTCAACTCAAGAAGATCTAGAAGAAACCTACGGGCACCTCTGTGAGAGAGATTCTAGACTGGGCTAGTTGAGTTAGGACGATGCGGTCTAACTCTAGGACACACCATTTTATGGTCTGTCATTCCAGCATGTGAACTGAGCACTAGCAGGCCTCTGTCTTTGGTTCCTGACTAGGCACAGTGTCCAGAAGCTTCTCTATCCTGCTGCCATCGTGTCCTCACCATGGGGGGGCTACACCCTCGAATTGTGAGCCAAAATAAACCTTTCTCCCTTACACTGTGCTTCTCAGGTATTTTTGTCCCAGCAACAAGAAAAGTAGTTCATATAGTTTCCTTATCCGCATCATCCGGTACTCCCTTCCTCTCCTTGCTTTTTATCCTACCTTCATTGGGTAGCTAGCTCCCCACCAACACAGATAACCCACAGGTTTAGCAGCAAAGGGTTGCAACTAACTTGCATTGTGGATAGAAATTTGCAGTGCTTAGGAACATAACTCAGTAAGGGAGTAGCTGTTCTTCTACTTTTCTCATCACATCCTCAGGTTTATCATATGTCTAGCTGTGTTAAACAGAGTTTCTAGCTATTGCATAGGCGGGAGGTCATTAGTCCTGTCTGGGAAAGAGGGACACCTGTTCTTTACTTCAAAAGGGCATTATTGTCCCTCCGTGTGTACTCTTTGGTTGGCAGTTTAGTCCCTGGCAGCTCTGGGGGTACTGGTTGCTCAGGACAGGGAAATGGGAGTGGGAGGGTTAGTTGAGTGTGTGTGTGGGGGGGATGGGATAGGGGGTTTTTGGAGGAGAAAGGAGGAAAGGGGATAACATTTGAAATGTATATAAAGAAAATATCTAATAAAAAAAAGGGCATTGTCAGCTGCTTACAAAGCTGTAAAGGGGGTTACTGAGTGTCAGAGAATATCATCATGCAGGCGTTCTTAGGTCTTTTGATAGCATTAAGCAAAAGAAGGATATTCAGAGAAAGCCTCTCCCTGCGTAGCCTCTCCCTGCATCACCCTTCTGCAGCCTGAAGTATTCAGGACATTGATGCGGTATATTTTGGAGCGTCATTTTCTAACCCATCGATCAAATGTGGGCTAAGATGCTTTTCCTCATTGTTTTCTCTTCTGTGTCAGATGTGCTTGTCTCTAGGTTCCCACACTCTAGCAGGGGCCCCAGGGGCAACACATGATCTACCTGTCTTTAACTGGATCATGAGTTTCTAAAATTCATCTACAACGCGGTTACTAGCAAATCCTCACAGCTAAACCTTTGGGCTTTCTATGTTCTCATGTGTCACCCGTTTAAAGTGGAATAGAATGTAGAAAGATGAAGGGCGGGGGAGGGAAGAGGAGGGAAAAAAGGAGGAAAGAGGAGGGAAGAGGAGGGAAGAAAGGAGGAAAGAGGAGGGAAGGAAGCCATTATTCATGGTGGTGGGCTGATTATATTACTGGTCTTGTCCCTGTGACAAAACACCGGCTTGACAAGAACTATGAATTTCCTAAAGTCCAAACTGGAAGTAGGGAAGGACATCTTTTCCTTCCATAGGCTGCCATCCTGCAACTAAAGGCAGACAAAATCCTATAGACGCGCTGTAAGCTTTGTATGACCTGGAATTCTTTAGAAGGGAAAGAATACCCAAAGAGCAGCAATGTAGACATCTGTTTCCGGAGAGTTTAATGACGGGCGGATGTGACGCAACAAAGAACAAGCAATGTTTGCTTAATTACAGTTCTCTCTCTGCCCCTTTACAGTCGGAAAGAAAGCTGTTTCTTCACCTGGGCATGTCAAAATTGCCTCTTTTTTCCCCCAACTCTTTTATTTTTATTTATTTATTTATTTATTTTTTATTTTCTACATTTTTTATTTACATTCCCAATGATTTCCCCTTTTCCGTTTCCTCCCTCCCCGAAAGTCCCATAAGCCCCCTTCCCTCCCTCTTTTCCCCATTCAACCCCCTCTCGCTTCTCTGTCCTGGCGTTCCCCTATATCCAGTCTTTCCAGGACCAGCGGTCTCTCCTCCTTCTTCTTGGAAATCAATTGATATGTGAATTGTGTCTTGAAGGACAGATTTATGTCCCACTTCAAGGGAAAGTCAGAAGTTCCCTCCTGCACACAGTTTCTCAGATTTCTTTATTAAAATAGTCAGTATACTCTGGTTTCTCTTCAGATCGTATAAATCTTTTGCCTTTTACTAAAATAGTCAGTATGGCAAATCACTATATATTGGGATGCTATGTTCAGAGCACTGTCTGGGACATTTATATCCTAAAATAGGATGCTTAAGGAATAATATAAAGTAAAAACTTCATAAAATGTCAGAAAATTGAACTATACCTACATTTATTTATAAGAACACGAAGAGCATGTTTTCTTTTTTTTCCATTTTTTTTATTTAATTTTTTTTTTCTTATATCTTGGCCATTCTGGCTAGAGTAAGATGATATATCAAGTTTGTGCCTAAATATGTTCACAATTTAAAAAAAATATGTTTTTCTTTTCAGCCACTTGTAATTCACTTTTTGAGAATTA
Organism: Tokudaia tokunoshimensis; assembly: GCA_036184795.1. Taxonomy (NCBI): domain Eukaryota; kingdom Metazoa; phylum Chordata; class Mammalia; order Rodentia; family Muridae; genus Tokudaia; species Tokudaia tokunoshimensis. Next base: position 21,145,570 of record BTHU01000014.1, read on the forward strand.
TCTGTTTAGGTTCATGCCCCATTTTTTGGACTGGGTTATTTGTTTTCTTTCTTTTTTTTTTTTTGGTTTTTCGAGACAGGGTTTCTCTGTGTAGCCCTGGCTGTCCTGGAACTCACTTTGTAGACCAGGCTGGCCTCGAACTCAGAAATCCTCCTGCCTCTGCCTCCCAAGTGCTGGGATTAAAGGTGTGCGCCACCACTGCCCAGCTATTTGTTTTCTTGATCATTAGCTTTTGTGGTCTTTGTATGTTCTATATACTAACCCTCTGTTAGATTCATAGATGGCAAAAGTTTTTTTCCCCTATTCTGTAAACTACTTCTCTTTAGTGATGGTGTTTTGCTATACAGAGGGGTGTGTGTGTGTGTGTGTCTGTCTGTGTGTCTATGGCCATTTGAAAGCTTCTGGGAGAGCGAGAGTTGGTCTCCTTTAATGGTATGACTCCATGAAGGTGACCACACTACTGGAGTGGTCCCCTTCACAGGAGCAATTAGGCAAAAGCTGGACCTGATGAGTTGAGGAGAGAAAATGCAAAGTCATAGGGGTAAGGAAGGGAGGGTGTAGAGAGTGGATGTGAGAGGAGTTAGGGGAAGGAGGTAAGTATGCTAAAATGCATAGTATAAAATTCTTAAAGAATTAATAGTAAAAATATTTAAAACAGGAAATATGTGTCAACAACCTTCATAGCAGATGTTAATTGTGTTGCAATTCTTGATTTTCCATTCCAAGAGGCTTTGGCTAGCCTAGCTACAGAGAAGGGCTTGTTTCCTTTCTCATGTCCCCTTAATTTTCCCTGTCTTTCTTTCCTGCCTCAACACAGTTGCTAAAAGCTTGTGATCCTGAAAAATTACTTGTCCTCCAAAACTTATGAGTTAGTAACTAACATTGATGTATCTGCCTCTAATATAGTTTCACCGATTTGCTGCATTTTTGTTCTCTCAGATATGAATAACTTTGGTGAGGATTTGTGGGTCTCTTTCCACAGAGCAGCAGAAATGATGGCGCTTGAGTTTTAGGGAGCTGGAATGCTCTGTGACAGACATTCCCCTTTCCAGAGGTACCATGCCCATCAGCCTGTCCTCCCTGACTTTGGAGGTTGAAAGCTATAACTTAAGCATGTAAAGCTGTGATCACAGCACACTCTCAATGTGCTTCCGTATTGTTGCATAGTTCAAAAGAGGGAATGTATGCTGGAGAAGTGCTTTGCAACGTGTAAAGTGCTGGTTAAATGTGGGTACCATTATTCTACTCAGTAAGAACACTTAGCTCATTGCTTAGTAATGGTGAGGCAAACAGTGTCACTAAATAAGACAATATAATGGTCTTAAGAGGCTCTAATTCCGTTTCTCTCTTTATTCAAGCACACAATTGCATTCTAACACTTCACAGACAGCCTGAAATGGGTCCTGTGGAGGCTGATAAGGAAAATTAGAACAAGGAGCTATTTGAGCCCTCATTTTAATAAGCAAGTCAAGGAGCAGGCGCTTTAATACTGGAAAGAAGGAGCACTTTCTCTCAGTCCTCAGCAGGATAATGACTCCATTACCAAGCATGCCTTCCATAATAAAGGATTCAGCTTAGCCAGGAGAAAGATGCCATTCCCACCATGGGTAAAAGCAGACAGCTAGTATATATGGAGGACTGTCCTTTTCACAGACAAAAAAAAAAAAAAAAAAAAAAAACAAAAAAAACAAAACACAACAAAACAACAACAACAAAAAAAAAAAACCCAAAACCAAACCAAAACAAACCCTGAAATCTTCGGCTATAAATGGGCCTCCATTTCACAAATACCTGCTGGGTATCTATGCCTTTGGATTCAATTTGCCTTTGTTTGCTGGCTTTCTTCATTATATATGTGTGTGTACATGTGCACTTGTGATTGACTTTTAGTGTGAGAGAATACCAAGGTTGTGCTTTTGTAGGAACACCAGAGAAGCCCATTTCTTGGCTTCATGTAAGAGTGTGCATGTGCATCAAGGAAGGCACATTTTTCTTTCTGTTAATACTGAATCTCAGTGAGCAGTGGTCTGAAAAGCTTGACATAAAAAAATTAAGTGCTTTGAAATGGGCTGTTGAGATCACCATTAATACCTACCACCCAGTGCCTGGAACAGAACAGACATTCGGAACACTTACGGCAAAATGAACAAATGAACAGCTTTCATTCTACAGTGACAAGAAAAAATGCTATAATGCTTAGCTCCTCATCCCAGATTGTACTACTTTTAGAAGTTTTGCACAGGAGGTGTTCTTCTGTTCTTATCTCCAATGTTCCTAGTGATGATATTTCTTTTTCCCCATTAGTGTCAAATCTATAGTTGGCTCTTAAGTCAATGAGTCAGTAATAGAAAATGCTTGTGGAGGAACAATCTATCATCTTCCATGTTGAGGGTCCCTTCAACATAGTCTGAATGTGGCTCCTATGAAGAAAGGTTATGTGTTGAAACCTAATGACTGAGGCAAGAGAGTTTGGAGGTAGGGTCTCTGTGGGGAGATCAAGGGTTGAACTCTTAACAATGACCTTGCTGTACTAATGAAAAAGGACAGAGAACTTGTCTCCTTCATGTGAGCAAACAACCAGGTGTGATCTAGATTTACCAGACACCAAATCTACCCATGGGTTGCCCTTCACAGCTCCAGAACTGTGGAGTGTAAGTTTCTATGCTACCTCATCGACAACATTTTGTAAAAGTGCCCACATGACTGAGACATTCCCCAATATGTGTAGTCTGTGTATACAGGTGCTTCTGAGGTCATACAGTTACCAGCCGATACCTAGATATTCAACCAGGCTTTTGTTTGGATCTTGGTTAGCTCGTTACCTGAATTTATGGCTGGAACAAGTTATTTAACTTCTATGGACCGCCTGGTAAAATCTGGCTAAGAGCAGTTCTTTCTTCTATAAGACTGTTGGGAAAACATTGAATAGACATATAGAGAGAACGTCCATTTTTTTTTGACTCAATATGACGTAGTTTCTAAAGTGAAGTGAACAGGCAGTTGCTTATGTGACACGGAATGGCATCTGTAAGTTCCCGTTATTCTCCACCTCTTCCCTCCGAGTCTCACACAACATCCTTTGCTGACAAGGACAGACTTGCATTAAGGAGAAATGCTGAGCAAGAGTAGGCAGCACGGCTTTTGAACCCCACACCTGGGAGTGACCGACCTGCAACTGTTCTATAAATAGGGAATTTTCAACATAAAGCTTCTTTCTTGGAGTATATAGAAGATTCTGACTTATATCTGTTAACTTACCAGACTTTTACATTTCTTTTATCGAATATTTAAAAAACACTCTTCATTTTTACTAAAACTGACTCCAGGTAACTCTAAAAGTAGAGACATAAAAAGGAAAAATTTAAGCAGGCTTATGTTCTCCCAATCTCAAAACAGTGAAGCATATTTTCCATAATGCTGTGTGTGTCTGCATATGTTAATGAGCTATAACTAAAATATACATATTGTTTGTGACATTTTCATTAAACACATGATTATAAATGCCATGGTTAGTTCTCATCAGTCTATGTAAATGATAGTATTTTATTTGTTCAGTTTAATTCTTAGAGTGTGTTCACTTGTGCTCTCCCGAGAACAGCCTGAGTAGGTTGGTATTATGACCACGGCCAGTTTAGAGATGAAGAATGTAAGGGACAGAAAGGCTGAATGATTTTTTTTTATATAGTTCCATCGGTTTGCAGGGGGAGAGCCAGGATTTGAACATACTGTTTCCCTACTGAATTTTCTTTCCTTCTTCTTCCAAACGATCGTGCATTTTATTCTTTCTATGAATATCTCAAGCGAGCTAAGTGTTCCCAGTGTTTTCTACATGCTTGCGATCTGCCTGGCAGAGCCTAGCGTATCACCATTTTGACATGAACTGTTCTGGGACAACATTTGTGCTTCTGCCGTCTCTCCCTCATTTCAGGCTGCTCAGTGGCTACCACTGCTCCTCCTTATATTTCTCTTTCTAGGCCTTTTCTTTTAATCTCTCACAGTATAAACCAGGCTACCGCTTGAGGTAAAATTTATTCAGTTTCAGAAACTAATACAAGGAAAGCCAAGACAGGGTCTCCCTGACTCATCCAGGCTGGTATGTAAGCTGGGCTCCTTGGCTACTCCTCATGCTCTGGGGGATGTTTTCAGCTTGCCTAACTAACACACAGCTTGTCTCCATTGAACAGGTGTCAATTTTCAGCTCATCTCGCCTCTGAATTACACACTCATCTCACTCTAAGCTTGGTTTCTAATTCTAATTCTCAGCTGTTTTGTTTTTTTTTTTTAAATCTCATGTGGCCTTTTCCACAGTATGACTGAAGAAAAAGCAGCTGATTCATGTAGGGGATAAGTCTTCTTGCAACCACAGCATTGGGAAAGTAACATGGGAACGTCACAAGGGCAGAAAATACAGGGGAATGTCTCTTATTACATAGACATAATGGTTCTCAACAAAAGTAGTTTAAATCCCTAAACATAATATAAACATGCATCATGTTCATGTAAGTTTATCCTAAGAATGCCAAATCTGATTTCTAGTATGGAATAAATCTGTCAAATTATCAAGTTAGTCAACACACATAGGGCTCTTTCTAAGCTGGACCTCTCTCTATACAGATGAGCTTGTGTCCAGCTGAGGGCCAAGACTGGGAAGCCCAATGGCAAGAAGCAAATGTTGAGTTTAGCGTCTCTTGGGTGGGTGCTGTTGGAGCTGGAAATGAACTCAGATCACAGCAGGGTGATGCTGTGGGAAATCAGTATCACCATGATGGAGGAAACTGAAGCTGGTGATGGTCTGGAGGCTCTCGATTCTGTACCAGTTCCTTGGGTTGAAATCCATACAGAAATTCAGGTCTGGCTAGGAAATGAATTGTAGAAAAAGTTGAACAGGAAGCCCACAGTTGTCTTTGCTCAGAGAAGGATTCTGTCCTAAACCAATTCAAAAAGTCACACAAAAACCAAGCAGAAGCACCTCAGAAGTCGCAATGACTGAGGCACACAATGGCACACTTGGGAGCTTGATCTTCCCAAGGGAAGTTATGGGTATCCATGAGTGTGAGGCTCCATGGGTAACTGGGCAGCAACTGACCACGGTTCAGTTAGAGAGCGTGCATCTGGACAACAGCAAACACAAGGTCCCAAGTGTCTCTGTACAACAGAAGATCACCTGAAGAAATGTTTATTTTGATTTTCCAGAGTTTCAACTATAAACAGAAATGACTAAATAAAATGTCATCTAATAGAGAAGAAGAAGGCCAGAGATGGAGGAGGAGGAGGAAGGAAGGAAGGAAGGAAGGAAGGAAAATTCAAAACACAAACATTATTTTTATGATCACCTCAATAGACACACAAAGTAGTTGATAAAAATCCAACATCTGGGGCTAGAAAGAAGGCTTAGTGGTTAAGCTCTCTAGATGTTTGTTTTCAGAGGATTCAAGTTCCAGTGGCGGAATGTCAATCCAGAGATTCAAGGAGAAAGTCTACTGACCCAAAGCATCACAGACAAATTAGTTAGAGTGTTTTTGTTTGTGTACTTGTACGGCCTCCTTCAAGTTGGGGAGGTCAGCACTGGACATGGGCAAGATAAGGGCTTTGATAGCTCTGGGGTACAGCGGTCTCACCTGGGGGTCTGGCAGGCAAGGTGGCAGGGTTGTAAAAGCAGCATAAGGTGGCTATGATAAGGTAATCAAAAAAATAACCCTTTTAAACAAAGATAGGTTTGCAAGATGATCATAACGACTTTTTGAAATAAAGATAGGGTTGCAGTTTCCTGGAACAGGCAGGACAGAGCTACTTATAGTTAAGGTTACAGGTTGGGCGTAGCTCAATCCTTGAGAAAGTTACCCAGAGATTTAATCATAAACAAGAATGAACCTTGATTGTCTTTACTATAAGATGGCTTTCAAGCATAAGATGGAGGCAGGGCGGTTCAGCAAGAACTCCTTCAGGTTACTCCTGTCATTCCAGCTCTAGGGAATATAATGCCCTTCCCTGTCTCCTGCCAGCACCCTCAAACCTGTGGCACACACTCATGTAGACACATGCATAAATAAAAGTAAGCCATTAAAAAAACCCACCATTTTTCCTAGTAAAATACATAGCGAACTCTATGAAATGGGATTTTCTACTTAAGGGTAGTTACAAAAGCTGTACATCTAACAAGTACATTAGTGAATGCTTTCCCTCCAGAAGACCAGAGACAAGGTTCACTGCCTTCATTACATTTTTTTCTACACAGTAGGGTCCTAGCCAAGGCAACAAAGTGGGGATGGAGCGAGCAAGTATTGTAAATGGCAAACAAATAAAGCCAACTTGAGATCCAATCTAAAATAGAAAGATCAGCAAACTGATTGTTTTGTCGAAGACAAAAAGTAAAATTATATGACCACATACTAGCAATAAACAATTGGAAACTGAAATAAGAAGTATTGTTTATAATAATATATTAGAAATATAAGATATATTGGAAATAAAGGAAATAGAAGAAACTTATGAATGAATATATTAAAAGGTGTAAAGCACATGTATACCAAAGCATACAAATTAAGAAAACCCAAATAAATAAAATGCTAGGCAATTTCCATGGGCTGGAATACAATATTAAAATATAAAGTCTACTGAAATGCATTTACTTAATGAACAAATGTCAGCAAATGTTAATGAAAATTCCTAATTTGATTTGAAAATTCCTATAAAAGAGTCAACCTAATTTTAAAGAGAGAAACAAGATTAAAAGACGAATAGCCCAGTTTTTCACTTTTTTATGTAGCTACAGTGATCAAGGAAGTACAGTATGAGAAGGGAGACAAGTGGTGTGACAGTGGAAAACTCAGAAAACAAACCTGTATGCACAGTGCACAGTGTGTCGGGGAGCTGCTTTGGACAGACGCATGTGGAGAACTCAGAAGAGAGGATTCAGAGTTTTCACGTAACTATTCCTGGGACAACTGAACATATACATGTATGAAAGCTGAAATTCAAATCCGACCTTAAGAAGTATACAAAAGCGCACTTAACAGAGATCACAAAACCAAATTCAAGACACAATTCTAGAAAATTTCCAGGAAAAACTTGAAGATAATTTTTGTGATCTGGGTTAGAAAAATAATTCCTGGGCATAACACTAAAGGTAAGATGAACTGTGCTGGTCTTGAGGAACTTAGACCCTCTTTTGAAAGGCACTATTAACAAAATGAAAAGAAAATTTACAAAGTGGGAGAAATGTTTGCAAACAATATATCCACTAAAGAACTTTGAACTAGAATAAATAACAGGGACTGGGAATATAGCTAGGTGGGTACAGGACTCAGGTGATGGAGGGAGAGAATCGATTCCCAGAGACTCTTCTCTAAACTCCACTCTTGCACAGTGGCACATGTACATATACTCCTCCAATAGACAAATATGGTAAAAATATCAAAGAAAAAGTGAGTGGGTGTATTCACATGCTTCTACAATCCTAGAGTTCAGGAGACTGAGACAAAAGGCTCAGGAGCAGTCTGGAGGACAAAGAGAGACACCAGCTTAAAGAAAATGAATCTAATATAAAACTTTAAAATCTCAATTAGAAAATAGGCAGAGAATAATCTGACCTCAGTCAGGAAAAGTCATGGTGGCACATGCCTTTAATCCCAGCACGCAGGATGCAGAGGCAGGTGAATCTTTGAGTTTGAGGCCAGTCTCCTCTACAGAGTAAATTCTGGGACAGCCAGGGCTACATAGAGAAACCCCGTCTTGAAAAAAACAAGCAAACAACAAACAACCCCAAATGATTAACAAAAGCAATCAAGCGAAAGAAAACTTACTTTAAATGAACTTTCCAAAAGGCAATTGTTGACTATATCTATGAAGTAAAAATATATATATATATATATATATATTTAGGAATTCAATAATTGAATTTCTATAGTTGTTGAAACAAAAGTTTTAGTCATCAGATAATTTTCCAGTTCTGGTTCCATCATTTTCTGTCTCTATGGATTTGGATTTCAATAGGTGCTCTAATAGTCTTAAAATAAAAATTAAAGCTTGGGGAGACGGGGCTCACTGTTGAAAGCACTTGCTACTTTTGCAGAGGACCCAGGTTTGATTCCTAGCAGTCACATAAGTCATGACTGTCTATAACTCCAGTTCCAGGGAATCCAATGCCCTGTTCAAGCCCCTTAGGGCATCAGGCATACCCGGGGAGAACATATATACTTGCAGGAAAACACGTACACATGAAAATAAAATGCTTTTAAAATTTTATTTTTGAACTCCCACCTCCAATATCACTGGCAACTCAAAAAGTCTCAACAAATTAATTCACTGCAGGAGAATGAGATCAACACAGATCCCTAAAATATATGCACTTATAAAGACAATTAAAGACACTGGGTGTACATAGGAAGTCTCTGTCTGATTATTTGAATGACATTGGAGAATATTACAGAAGGAGACCTCAGAGTTGATGTTAATACGTACATCTTTTGAGATGGGATGGAGCCTGACGTGTAATCTCAAGCTCAGAATTTGGAGCAAGTGCCTGTAATAGATTTTTCCCCAGGATCCTACACACAAATTTTAAAAAACACCAGTATTTTTAGTAAGTATATCCTCAAAGATATGAATGTCAAACAAGCAAATGAATATATTTGTCATTAATAGCTGTTGTCAAAATTAAGTAAATTAAAATCGTTAAATGGCACTATAGTCTTCTTAGAATGGTTAAAATGAAAAAATACCATTAAGTATGGGTGAGTATGGGAAGTGACTCAGTATTGCTGAGTTCAGACTGAAACATACATTGCTTGTGGGAATGGGAAATGGTACAACCAGCTTGTAAACAGCTGCCTAGTTTCATCAAGGCTTAACCATAAATATGTAAAATTCAATTATTTTACTATTAGGTAATTAACCAAGAGGAAAGGAAAATAGGAGAGATGGCTCAAAAGTGCTTGCTGTTCTTCCAGAAGACCTGAGCTGTGTACAGATACACACACATATAATTAAAAAAATCAACAAAAATCTTTAAAAAGTAACAAAGAAAAAGCATGTACACAAAACGACTTTTACATGAATGCGGTATCTAGTTTATTTGTAATATCCCCAAATTAGCATCAATGTATAGTCATAGATGTCCTTACATGTAATCCATGCTCACTGACACAGAAGGATAAACAGCTGGACAGATGCTACATTCCAAACAGTTTTCAAACACAACGTGTAACTTGATTTAAACGAAACTACTGAAAAGAAAAAGTATAGTGGTAGCAGATCATAGTTTGTCTGGGGATTTGGGGTGGGGCAGGGGCGGGGGGGGACAGGAATGAAGAATCACAAAGATACAGCAGACTGTAGGGAAAGTGATGATACCATGATATTGAATGTAGTAAAAGTTTCCCAAAACAGTGTTTTCCTTATTCATTATGACCCAAAACATGTTTGAAAAAATTCTATTTTCCACCATCAAAATATGTACCAACTTTATCATTCACTCTATTGTCCTCTGCTTACACTGTTTCCAATAAGTATGTCCATATGAATAAAATGTTTTCCTCTCCCTTCAACTTTTCTCTTTGCTTTTGTTGTCTGTGGTTCGAATTTCTGAGTAATTTTTTTTTTTTCAGGATCTGTCTTGACTGGTGTTCTCTGAGTTTGCTGGCTGTGTGGATAGGTATCTGACATTAATTTCGGACAACTCTTAGTCATTGTTACTTTAAATATTTTTTTTCTGGTCTGCTTTCTTTTTCTTCTTCTGACATCCTAATTGAGCATATTGTGCCCTTGAAACTGTCCCACAAAAAGCCAGGTTGTGTACATCTGTCATGTCCAACCTGGAGAGACTGAGGCAGGAAGACTACGAGGCCCTCCAACAGAAACTCTTAGGTTTTCCATCTTCGGAATAATTGTGTGTGTGTGTGTGTGTGTGTGTGTGTGTGTGGTTTCAGTTTGGCAAGTTTGTATTGACTACTTTCAAACTCAACAATTCCTCAGTTGTGTCTATTGTTCTAGTGAGTTTATAAAGACATTTTTCACTTTGTTGTGGTTTATTTTTGGCATTTTTAGCATTATCTGAATTTCTGTATCTTTGCTTACACTGCCCACATGTTCTTACATATTGTTTCCTTTGTACATGAAAGCCCTGAATGTATCATCCAGTTATGAAAAACTCCCTGATCAATAATCACAAACAAAATCTGTACCACCATACCTGCTCTGTTTCTCTGACCTTTGGCATGCCTTATGATTTTCTTTTCAGACAACTGAACATATTTATTGACCTGCAGGAGCTAAGTCTAATGGTCTTTAGTGTGATACCCACCATTAGTTCAAAGTACGGGTTTTCTTTACTGTTTGCTGTTTCTGTAGTTGTCACTGACTCCAAGATATCCAGATGGCCTTGATCTCTCTTATTGTTCTTTGCGTTTTTTTCCCGTCTCTCCTCCTCCAATATAGTATCTTCATCTTGCAGTTCTTTCGGTTGTAATGCAGCCCCGTTGGTGTAGTAGTGAGGAACAGGCCAGAGAAAGATTCTGTAACCACATGATTGTACTTCAATCTTTTAATGAGTCTGGACTATCTCCATTACGATGTCCATTTTTAATTTTTACATCTTACACAGTGCGGTCGTACCAGGTCCTATTTCGAAGGTGGGGTGCCCAGAGGGCTAGCATGCTCCCGCTAAGGGGAGGCAGAACGAAGTCTGTAATGGGTGGGCCTCAGTACGTGTTTTCCCACAGTGGGAAAGAGTGGAGTCTGGGATAATTGCTGTGGTTTCCAGTCTCCAGTGTACCCAGACGCCACTGGTGGGTTGCTGGGAATCAGAAACTAGAGACTCTGTCCATGCTTCCCCTCTGGGTGTCTGTACTCGAGGCAGGAACGGGAAGTCATAGCCAGGTAGGGCGGAACCTGGTTTGATTTGGAGTGAGTGCCAAGAGTACAGAGGCGTTGGAGAAGAAGCCTTCTTCTGAAGTTTACTTGAGGCTCATTAAGATGAAGGCCTTAATGAAGAGACGATCCTTGTTTGTCCGTATTGCTTTATTTGATGGTGGATATGGATACATACACCGTACTCATGGTGAACAAGGGAATAAACCTTTTGCGGGAAGGAAATGTCCAGGAAGGAAAACTAATTGGCTGACTGCTCAGGGCCGATTTAGAGACCTCATTAGTATGGAGAACTCCTGGGTTTTATGCTATGTGACTGATTGTCATGGTCCTGTCTGTGGGGTGTAATGATTACATGTTTCAGAGCAGGTAGAGGTAGGCAGGGAATAGCTCCACTCCTGCCATTACCAATTCACAGGGTCAGAGTTCATTAAACCTTACTGGTTCTTTTGCCTCATAGCATGGCACCATAGTTTTATTTTTACATCTTAAGTAAGACTGGAATGCTAGATGTAAGAGGATTGGAATCAGCTGATACATTCCTTCTGTTGGTGGGATAAGGTTGTGGTGTGGTCTTTCTCCCCCCAGGGAAACAGGCCTTTGTAATGAAGAATTCTCCAGGCATGTTTTAATGATAATTTCTTTCTTGCCCCTGTTGAGACCATAAAAGATCTTCCTTTGCTTAATAGAATTTCTGGATATAAAAGGCACATAGGCATGTGGGGTTGGCATCTCCTAAGCCTGCAGCTCTTAGAGGCTCTCTCAAATCTCTGCACTCAGATTCTAGCAGTTAATCAGATTTGTCAACCAACCAGTTTATGGTTCCAGAACTGTCTGCTTCCAGGGAGCAGGAGGCAGAGGCAGGAGAGGCAGGAGGCAGGAAGCAGGTTGGTTTTTGTTGACCAGGCTGGCCTTGAACTCACAGAGATCTACCTGCTTCTGACGCTTGGGTTCTGGGATTAAAGGTGTGTAGGGTACCATCACCACCAGGCTCACCAGTAAGCAGTTCTTAACTGTAAGTCTAGGTGCATCTATTCATCCAGTGTTGGGGTAATCTAAGCCCCCCATCCCTCCTTACACATTGTATCGAATGGTTATATAGGTACTCTTGCACTTTCAATTGTTAATTGTGCTGGTTGAGGCAACTGCTGGCAGGATATTTGGTATTGCCATTTCAATGGCCCATTACCTGCTTTCCTTATATAAATGCTTGTCTTTCCTTACCTTCCAGAAAGATGATTTTCTGAGATTACGGAACCAAAAAGCAGGCAGCTACGGTGAAGGTCACATGACCCTTAATGCCAAAGGCAACACGGAGCCTCACTGAGTATTGTCCTGCTGCTGTTTAGTTCAGACTGGATGGATAAGGAGTGTGGCTTTTTGTAGAATAAAGAGCTGGAGGCGAAGACTGGGGCAGAACAGTGGGAGGAAGAGAGAAGCAGGCGGGACTGAAGAGACCTGGGCAGAGCTGGGAGGTAGAGCTGGGAGGGCTACTGTCAGGGGTTGGGGGTTGGGGGACGTCGTAATGGAGACATGTCTACTTACCTCAGGAGACTAGCTGAGAGACTGCCCCAGCAAACAGGCCGACAGCTTTGAACTATACAGATGTCTCTGTGTCTTTATTATTATTATTATTAAATCTCAGGCAGGACCCAAAAGCCCCTCAGTAATCCAGATTTTGAGATGCTGGCTTTCCTCACTGCTTCCGGTTCTCTGCAGGGCGGAAGACAACTCACTAGGTTTCATTTCCCTCACCTCCTCCTTTTTCCGAGAAGCAGAGGGGCAGGCTCTTGGCAACTTATGTCGTTGGTACTGAAACAGAAACATTTATTTATTTATTTATTTATTTATTTATTTTTCCAATTTCAGACGTTTTCTATGAACTCTGACGTCAGTGACTCGAACTGTGTCACTGGAAATTAGAAACAGCTGCTTTACTGAGTGAAACCCATTGCCTGATTTTCCTACCACACAAATGAGCCCACTTGAACACAGCAAGAGAGGTGACTAACGCGGATGAGCACAGAGGAGAGCGATGTGTTAACCCACAAGGATGGGGCAGAACATGCAGGAAGCAAGGGGCAAAGGAACAGAAGGCACCAAAGTAGGAACTTGAGGGAGTTACCCTGATGAAGCCGAAAGGGAAAATGAAGGCCAATGTGGGTCGCAAGAACAGTAGATGCAAGTGAAATAAAGGCGAATGAAAAACATCTAGTATGCTATTTCATTACTTAAGAAATCATTTCTCTGCAGTTAGCACCTACTGTGTTAGGCTGCTGTACTGCCTGGTTTTATGTGTCAACTTTACACAGACTGGAGTTATCACAGAGAAAGGAGCCTCCCTTGTGGGGGGAAAATGCCTCCATGAGATCCAGCTGTAAGGTATTCTCTCAATTAGTGATTAAGGGTGGGAGGGCCCATTGTGAGTGGTGCCATCCCTGGGCTGGTATTCTTGGGTTCTATAAGAGAGCAGGCTGAGCAAGCCAGGGGAAGCAAGCCAGTAAGGAACATCCCTCCATGGCCTCTGCATCAGCTCCTGCTTCCTGACCTGCTTGAGTTCCAGTCCTGACTTCCTTTGGTGATGAACAGCAATGTGGAAGTGTAAGCTGAATAAACCCTTTCCTCCCCGACTTGCTTCTTGGTCATGATATTTGTGCAGGAACAGAAACCCTGACTAAGACATCTGCTTACTTTAGAACATGTTCTGCAGCACGGAGAGAACACTGGGTAGTCTATGTACCCCACACTTTTACAGCTACCTCACTCTAGTATAATTCAGACTTTATTTTCTAACACCTTATTTTCTATTGAGTCATAAAACGAAAATATGTTACGTCTATTTCAATTATGATCGGTTTCTAACATCTTAATTTATGGGGTTATAAAACAAAAGGGAAATCCTTAATTTTTGTGTGTTTTGAGACTTTCTTCTGTGAGAAATACTTTAAGCTAATTAATGAGACTAATAACAGATTCTTGCAACTTGCAAGATGTTCAATTAACCACAGCTGCCCTCTGGGAACACTCCCTGGATTTCAGTGATCTGTTGAAAGTTTTGAGAACCTGAAGCAAGGCCCCAAGCCTGAGACAGGAGAGGATCGTCTAATAATTAGGATGGTCCAGGAGTTGCTTACCTTCAATTGTATTTTTACATTAGGTATTTTTCTTGTCTGACCTTGGGCAAACAAACAAAAAAAAAAGCCCTTTTGGGGGCTTCTTTATCTTTTAAGTGCTGAGAATACTTACTTGATTTTAGGCCTTTTAAAGGTCCTTGGACAAAAGCTGTTCTATAAGTGTTTTGTATTATCAGGAAATGCCAGATTTACAAGTTATTATTAACTGCAGTAGGCATGAGAATTCATGTGCTCCCTCCTCCAACATTAACAGAACCCATCATCAGAGTTCAAGTGCTGGGTTGCCATGGGCACAGGTTTCTGTCCATCTATGTGGTAGAGCAGTTAGTACTCAGCAGTTGTTTATGAGCAGAAGTTAAAGTTGTGTTCTCACTATTTTTTTCAGGCCAACATTTTTTATTCATTGGCTGCAGGCCTTGCTAAATTCCACTGGGTGGCTTTTTACCAGTGTCACAGCCTTAAGCATCTAGCATTGGTTTATAATGTTTTGGAAACAATCTGACAAAACTGTGGAATCTCACATAGTAAATAAATTACCATTCTTCAAACAAACAAACAAACACCCAAAAGAAACCACTAGGCAAATCCCATTAAAAGAGCAAAGAAAAATGATTGGTTTCTAGTAGGTAGCTTACAACAAATACACAATGCTCCCTGGGCCGTAACCAGGCCCCCATTCATTATGACCTCTGCAAAGTTTAGTCAGATTGCTAAATATTTAAGCTGGTAGAGAAAGCAACCCTCTTTATGCCATCTCATTTATATTCTACAAAACTACTGTGCTTCTTTTATGACATTATTTGTTGATGTGGTAAAAGAAAAAAAAAACAGATGTTAATAAGAGTATCGCTCCAAAAACTCTTTGAGGCATATGCTTCCAAAGAAAGCAAGCGGTTTGTTTCTGAACTCTTGCCTTTTCCCTTTCTTCTGCTGTTGTTTGTTCCTTTCTATAGAACTACAAACATGGCGAATGGAAGGGAAGGTGAGTGGCTGACACAGAGTCAGCAGGGGCTGGTCTCAGTGGGAAGTGATGTCTCTCACAGGGAGCTGCGTCCAGGCCAACTGAGGAATGGCTCTGTGATTAGACACGCCAAGGGAGATTCACTATACATCTCACATTTTTCATAGTTATAGAAACACAGAACATTCTGGAAGATGTACATCTGAACTAACTTATTCACGTGACTACTCTTCTGGCTGATGTTGTGTCATCTTGACACAAGCTAGAGTTACTTGAGTAAATGCTCCAACAAATTGGCCGATGGGCCGTTTTCCTGATTAATTATTAATGTGGGTCAGTCTAGCTTTCTGTGGGAGCTGCCTCCCCAGGATCAGTAGTCCTGGGTTGTATAAAAGGGTAGACTCAGCAAGCCCTAGGTAGGCAGCAAGTCTGTAGGAAGAGTCTCTCCATAGCCTTTACTTCAGTTCCTGACTCCAGGTCCTGCCTTGACTTCCCCTCCTGACTTCCCTCTGATGATGGTCTGTGATGTTGGAAGTGTTAGTGAAATAAACCCTTTCCTCTTCAAGTTGCTTTTGGTCATGGTATTATCAAAGCAGTAGATAACCCAAGACAAACGGTAAATACTATTGTCTTATTACATGTTGCTTGTAATCATAGGTATCAATAAATCAAAGATTATTAAAATATAGCCCATCATTTCAACAGATTTCTAATGTGGTGGAAGAAATAGATACTCAAGGAATATAATGAGTATTTTTAGGCTTAACTTGTTTGGAGGTAAAATTGAGGAATTGACATTCTTCTGGTTCATAGTTCTACTAAATAGCTGTCCGGTTATTTAATGGAGGATTCCTGGAAGCAATTCAAACATAATCAGAACTAGTCTTTGTTTTTGCCACTGCATTTTTGAGAATGGAAATAGCATCCTTTCACATATCTAAAGAATTTTCTGGGATCAATTTCAGAAAGTAGGTAAATAGTGCTAGTATTAAAGAAAAGAAAATAGAAAAATTCAAGGGGAAGCTTAAGAAGTTTGTATCATAGGTTTTGAATTGTCACATAGATTATGTCTGTGAGACAATCATGCGATGGTAACAAGTGGGCAGTTGGAATTACAATTCTGTGACAAGGGGAGAAATGTCTGTTTTTACTTATAAGCCTATAGTGGGCTGTGTGCATGCATGTTGTGAAGACTGCCCAGAGAGTGTTCTGAAAGTATAGATGAAGGAACACATTACAGAGAAAGAGTCTAGCTTTGTTTATAAAACCATGGTTTGCAGCTTGCTAATTCCTCTGGAGCAAGCAATGCTACTCTGAGCAACCTTTCATCCCAGGGGAACCTCCATTCTCCTCCAAATTCTCCTCCTGCCTTCCTTGGATCTGCAGCTCCTGAATCATATAGACCTGCAAATCTGGAACCAATACAGTCCAAGGATATGCATCAGAGTCCTGCCATGCTAGGTCCAATAAGGTCAACTTCTCTCCCAATACCTACTACAACAGGAACATCCAGGGACCAAAGCTACCCAGATGAATAAAGACCCTTGAAAGAATACAATCTACAAAATCCAGGACAATATGATACTTTCAGAACACAGTTACCCTACTATAGCAAGCCTGGATATCCTAACACAACTGAAACATAAGAAAATGACCTTAAATACAGTCTTATAAAGATGATAGAGGCCTTTAAAGAGGAAAAATAAATCCCTTAAAGACATACAGAAAAAAACAAACAGGTGAAGGAAATAAATAAAACTGTGCAAGACCTAAAAGTGGAAATAGAAGCAATAAAAAAAAAATACAAACTGAGGGAATCCTGGAGATGGAAAACGTAGGGAAGAGAACAGGATCAACAGATGCAAGCATCACCAACAGAGTACCGGAAATGGAGGAGAGAAGGAGAGAATCCGAGGCACAGAAGAAACATTAGAAGAAATTGACACATTGGTTAAAAATGTTAAATCTAAACAATTCCTGACACAAAACATCCAGTAATCTGTAATACCATGAAAAGACCTAACCTAATAATAGGAAATAGAAGAAGGTGAAGAGTTCCAGCTTGAAGGCTCAGAAAATATTTTCAACAAAATCATAGAAGAAAACTTTCCCAGTCTAAAGAGATGCCTATAAACATATAAGAAGCCTATAGAACTTCAACTAAACTGGACCAGAAAGGAAAATCATGAATTTTGCAAGCAAATGTATGGAACTAGAAAATATCATCTGGAGTCAGGTAACCCAGACCCAAAAGGAGTACCCTCATGGTACGTACTCACTAATACGTGGATACTAGCCATAAAGTATAGGATACTTACTCTACATCCCACAGACTCAAAGAAGCTAAACAAGAAGCAAGGCACTGAGAAGTGTGTGTGTGTGGGGGGGGGGGTAAAATAGTCATAAGAGGCAGATGGTGGGAGTGAATTGGGTGGGAGAGGTGATGAGGAGGAGGAAGGAGGAGGGTTCTGGATCAGATGTGGGGAGGGACAAGAGGGATGGCCAGATGGCCATGAGAATGGACGGAATTCTGCAACTGATGCGGTGGGAGGTAGAGGGCATCTCCAGGACATGACAGGGACCTGGGATAAAGGAGGTGCCCAAGAATCAATGGAGGTGGACTTTGCTGTGACTTACAGGATTGGAGATATGGAACCTGAAGAGGCTACCTTCTTCAGCCAGGTAGGAACTCCAACAGAGTGACAGGGACACCAACCATCCTACCATACATTCAACCCCAAATTTAACCTGTCTACAAGAAATGCAGGGAAAGGGGATGGAACAGAGACTGAGGGAACAGCCTATGGCCAGCCTACCAATGAGTGGCCCAACTTGAGACCCATCCCATGAGCAAGTACCCATCCCTGATACTATTAATGATACTCTGTTATGCTTGCAAACAGGAGTCTAGCATGGCTGTCCTCTGAGAGGCTCTACCCCCCAACTGACTCAGACAGATGAAGTCACCTACAGCCAAACAGTGGTTGGAGCTTGGTGACTCTTATGGAAGAGCAGGAGGAAAGATTGCACCTCTGAGGGGATAGGAATTCCACAGGAAGACCAACAGAGTCAATTAACCTGGACCCTTGGTGCTCTCAGAGACTGAGCCACCATCCAAAGAACATACACAGGCTTGACCTAGGCCTCCTCATACCTATGTAGCAGATGCGTGGCTTGGTCTTCATATGGGTCCTAAACAACTAGAGCAGGGGCTATCCAAAAAGCTGTTGCCTGAATGTGAGATATATTCTTCTAGCTGGCTTCCTTGTCTGGCCTCAGTGGGAGAGGATGTACGTAGGTAGATTCACAAAGACTTGATGTGCCAGGGTAGAGGAATGCCCAGCAGGGGCCCACTTGCCTAGAGGAGACAGGGGTGAGGCATGGGTGGAGGACTGTAGGAGGGAGTGACTAGGAAGGGGTAGTGAGTGGGATGTAAAGTGAATAAGTAAAAAATGAACAAAACAAAGCAAAACAAAAAACCCATGGTTTGTTAATCAAAAGAATAGAAAAAATATTGAGATTAACAGTACTTTGGAAGACATATAATGATTGGAATAGGGGTTGTGGACACAAATTTAGCTAAGGAACACACTTAAATGAACTGCAGTTTTGTTAAAGTCTGCGCCTTCTAAATAGAGAACAGAAACTTGCAAACTGAACACTTTAGGAGTTGGTTCCCTCCTAAGAGGGATGTTCTTTATGCTCCTATAGACAAACTGCACCAGTCCTACTCTTTGCCTTTTGTACATATTAACTGAACATGTTAACCTGGGGTTAATACCTTTTCTACTTTCCAGAGTGCTTGGTTTGAGCTATCATAGGGGGTTGGGGGATTTGGACAAATACAGAAAACCTGACTGGTTGAAGCCAAAAGAGCTTGTCTTTGGGAGATTAAAAAATCCCATTGGAAAAGCCTATCAGCAGAAAATTTGTCCATGAAGTTTTTGTTTTAAGGGAGAAGATCCCAGGAGTCTGCCATATGATTGTGACTTGGATTAAAACAAAGGAATCTCCCTCTGGCCATTTTCTATGCCTATCAGGAGGTTATCTGAATTCAATGTTTCCTCACCATGGGTAGAATAAATAAAACTGAGAAACTGAGCTGACATCATTTTGATACTTTTGGTATTAGTAACTTAAGTTGCTTTTTTAGTTTTACTTATTTTTTTTGTTTCAAGTCTTTCCAAATTTATAGCTGATACCAGCTTTTATCGACCTTTTATTTTTATTATCAATATATATATTAAAATTCAGTTATATAAAACTTCATTTATCATAATACTTATGTCCTGGAACTTGTTTATTTTACCTATTTATGGTAGTTATGAACTAACCCAAAATTTAGAGTATTACCAATAATTATACTTATTTCTTGTATTTTTTCACTCTCATCTTTTTTTCAACTTTCAAAGCAAGTACCGCACTGATTTTTCTGGTTATCATATTCTTGCTTTAAAGTACACACATTTTAGGCTTATAAATATAACTCTATGTTCATATATATGTATGCCTATACATTTATATGCATTATTTGCATGCCTAAATAATACATTTTATTTTGTTTACTTTCAAAACTTAAAATGTTATCGAGGATCTGCCTCTCTGAGGCTGTTTCCAGTGTGTCTTCTTCACCGTACACACTCACAAGGCTTCTGAAACCCCCACCGTCTGTCATTTCTGTTCCTTTTGACCTTGAAGGCCTATATCAGTGATCCTTTAGGGCAGGAAGAGTCATCGATGACGCCCAATGTGGGGTACAGGAACATGCGGGAGATTTGTGAGAACCCCCTCAAACAAAACAGAGTAGCAGCAACTTCCCTGACCATCCAGACCCGAGAACTTGCAGGTCTCCTTCCCTTTCTTTGCTATATATTCAATAGCACCTTTGCATAGGTCTGGAAATGGTTTGTAGAACATATTTTTCCATCACAGGGATGACTCCCCGATATTAGCCGAAGGTTGCTCTACCCTCTTTCTGGACCTTGATCAGCTATAGGCAATGACCTTTTAGCCTCTGACAAAAAGTTGTTCACTCAAGCAGCCACTTAAAAGTCACTAGGACGTCTGCCTGTTTCTTCGTCTGTGGGTAAGGCTGGTGCTCATTGCCCCCCAAGCTCCACAGAGTCGCCTTGGGAATGTTGACTGTAGGTAGCAACACTTCCTCACTTTCCTGTCATAGGGAACATTTCATCTTATAAGATACCTCCTCAGATTAGAAAAATGCAAGCCCTATCAAGTCCCCCTATAAAAACACTCACCCAAAAGCCACATAGTCTTGCAATCTTCCCCTTACCTGCTCCTTCATCTTCTGGCCAGGAGAGCCGTGCTCTCGAGGAGGAAAAGCCTCAGCCAAGAGCAGAGAGGGTGCCTGTGGATCCCTCGCTGGCTCTGCTTCCCCATCTGTGGCACTGCCCAGAGTCTGGAGCCCTGGACTCTAGAGAATTTTCAGTTGATGACCACCCTATAGGGGCTGGATCCCTACAAAGGCAGATCACTGATTTAAAGGCTCTTTAAACACCTCAGGCAGCAAGGCGTTGAACACAATTGTGCCAGCTAAAGGCTTAAGACAGAAACACCTTGCCCCTGACTCACAGGACTCCATCTTCAGCCCCACTGGTACACGCGAGTCTGCATTCATGGAAGCTTAGGCAGAGAAAAGGTGTACCCCTTTTGCAGGAGCAACTGCTGCCTGCCGCAGGACTGTGTCAACTTGAAGCCAGGATGCACAGGCAGGGAAGGGGAGAGGCCTACTGAGCAAACAGGACAGATTATGGTATAACAGCTAACTGATAGACAGTTAACACAGTGAAGTTTCATTTCTTGGTGAAGATTGCCAAGGAGTCAGGCTGACAGAGACCATATCATGTAGCTGTGGTTTTGGTACTGGAGTTAAAAGGGTAATAAGTATGGCTTCAGTGGTCTTTTTTTTTTCCTGTTTTTTCCGAGACATGGTTTCTCTGTATAGCCCTGGCTGTCCTGGAACTCACTCTGTAGTTCAAGACCAGGCTGACCTCGAACTCAGAAATCCACCTGCCTCTGCCTCCCGAGTGCTGGGATTAAAGGCGTGCGCCATGACGGCCTGGCGGTGGCTTCAGTGGTCTTAACAGTCTATTATAATTCACCTGTCCCAATAGGTATTTAAGTAGACGATTACTGGTGATTAACAAAGAAAGACTAATTGTAGACAAATTAGGAAGCCTAGATAAAGGGCTTCAGTTGTCTCAAGTTATAGGGGTTCAACGGTCCCAAGTCTGTCTTTGGAGCACAGTCATAAGCTTTAACTTTACACTTTTTTTTTTTTTTTGGTTTTTTTGAGACAGGGTTTCTCTGTGTAGCCCTGGCTGTCCTGGAACTCACTTTGTAGACCAGGCTGGCCTCGAACTCAGAAATCCTCCTGCCTCTGCCTCCCAAGTGCTGGGATTAAAGGCGTGCGCCACCAAGCTTTAACTTTAGATAGAGGAAAATTGGGCAAAGACAAGCATATACATAATAAAACAGTTTTTAAAGTTTGGTTTATCTGCCTTCAGTGAGACAGAAATCTGTTTTTCATTAAACAGTTGCTTTTACTCCAGGGTGCAGTGTTACCTTTATAGATAATTGTCATCATTTGAGAGGTGGTCTGTTATCTTGCTGATGTTTGGGAGGTAGGTTTCAGTTCCTTTTCATAGAGATGTTTGTTGACTAGTCCTTTTGCTCTGAGAATACAGGTAGGTAGGGGTAAGCGCCTTCTGGTTGACTGAGCCTGGGCATTATACAAGTTGAGAGCAAGATGCCTACAGGAGACAGAATACAGCTGAGCTCTCTTATCTCGTATTTAGCCACATTTTGGACCAAAGGAGGAGTCAATGCCTTTTAGCAAAAATATTTCTAAGTGCTTGTTTTACCTTAAGGAACATGAGAGTTCCTTCATCTTGGCAAGGGAAGAGAGATGCTGCAGAACTGTCTAGACCCTTCCAGCATTTTGTCTCAGGTAACAGAAGGCTTCTGTGATGGTTATAGTATGTGTCCATTGTAAGTAGCCATGAGCTACAAGTCCCCTTATTAAATAGCATTTAACAGGGTAAGTCTATGAAGGTATTTCCAGAAGAGATTAATACTTGAATTGGTCAAATGTGTAAAACAGACAGTTCTCCAAGTGGCTGGGCATCCTTCAGTCTACTGGGGGACTGTAAAGAATAAAAGGTGGAAGGAGGAATGAGCTCTGCTTAGTTGCTGGAGCTAGAACTCTGGTTTTTTGCCATTGGTGCTTCTGGGACTTGATACTCTGATCCTGACTGGATTCTGCACAAGCATTTCTTCAGTTCTCAGACCTATATGCCACACATTTCTTTGGATCTACTGCTTGCAACTGGCAGATTGTAGGACTTAACTTTCACAATGGTGTGGCTCAATACCTTATGTCTTGTTTGCTTTCTGTCTCTGTCTCCCTTCATCCCTTTCCTCCTCTTCCTTTAATCCTTTTCTGTTCGTTGTTTCTCTAGCAAACTCCAATACTACGGCTTGTGCATACATTTCCTTTACCTAGGTGGCCAGAGCTAATTCCAAGGAAGCATCTGAAATGCCTGGTGATCACGGTCTCTGACACTTGGGAGTGAATGTCCCAGACTGTTGAACATGTAGCTCTATAAGACAGTGGCAAACTGTTTCTCAAAGTATTTGCACAAATTTATGCTTACAATACCATATACAAGGCATACATTTTGTTTTGTAATGTAACTAAGATATTTCTCCTTGAAGGCCTTGGGTGTGTGTGTGCATGTACTTTCATGTAGGATAAGTGGAGACATTCTTATTTTTTTCCCCCTTTGGAGAGTCAAACAAATGGCAGTTTATTAAATTATAGTATATCAGAATAATGTTTACCAGTTTTAAAAGAAATAGATATATTTATGTGCTGACACAGAAAGATGCACAAGTTACTGTAATGAGAGAAGAGCAGATTGGATAATAACAAAAGAACCATTGACAGTGTGTGACCCATGGTGTGTTGTTTGAAACTGTTCCTGCAGATACATGGACAAATGTGTACTCACTGTAGGTAGGGAACCAATGATATAGGCCAATGTGAGGATACAGAAACCATTAAGTTTTATTGGGATATTTCCAAGAATATGTGTGAGGAGTTACACATAGGCGCAGAAATAACTCAACAAAAGCTGCTTCAACAAAAGACCACCCTAGCTTACTTAGGTGACAAGGCACGAAAGCAGAAAACCTGGAGCCAACTGCACAGCCTTCAGGCAGTTCAAGGGACTGCAGAGCATCCGTTCCATGTATCTCAGTTGGGCTAAGCCTCTTTCAGACAGCTCAGCAGCTCTCTGCTCCTCCCAGGCAGCTTGGTTAGTCAGCAAGTGTCTCATAGCAGTCCCAAATGTTACATATGTGTTGCAGGAGAGGGACCTAACGAATCTAGTCAGTGTAAGTGACTTCCTGAAGCTATTGCATTGTTTACTTCCTGAGTTTAATGCAGGTAGAATATTTCACCTCCCTTTTATTTTTTATATTTTTTATTAGATTATTTTCTTTATTTGCATTTCAAATGTTATCCCCTTTCCTGGTTTCCCCTCCAAAACCCCCCTATCCCACTCCACTCCCTCTGCTCACCAACCCTCCTACTCTTGTTTCCTTGTCCTGGATTCCCCTATACTGGGGCATCGAGCCTTCTCAGGACCAAGGGCTTCTCCTCCCTTTGATGTCCAACAAGGCCATCCTGTGCTACATATGCATCTGGAGCCATGGGTCCCTCCATGTGTACTCTTTGGTTGGTGGTTTAGTCTCTGGGGGGTCTGGGGGTACTGGCTGGTTCATACTGTTGCTCCTCCTATGGGGCTGGAAGCTCCTTCAGCAAGTGGAGACATTCTTATGCCTACTTTCCTTAGACAGAATAGGAGATTGATTTTTGCAGGTGATTAATGGTTTTCTGATGTTTTTGTTTGTCTGTGCTCTCCTTCATTTGTATGTGGTAATAACATTTGATTTTTCATTTTTTTTGAGCTGCATTTTCCCATTTTTAATTCCATCACTCTTCTGGCAGATCTATTTCAAGAATTGTCATTGATTCTCTTCGATAGCTACTTTAAATACATCAAAAGATAAAGCCAATAAAACAAGTAGAGGAAAGCCAAAGAAAGAAGAGATGAAGACAGAAAGTAGAGACAAAGTCTTGGTCACATTAAATTTGATCTTGATTTAGTTGTGTCTGAAGAAAACTTTCCAGTATTTTCAGTTGTATATGCTGATACCATTTCCAATTTACCTAAACTCACTTTGTTGGATGGCTGAGAGTCCTAATCAGGTACTTAGTAACAGGGATAGATAGAATCTATGTCTTTAATCTCTTGGCTGCACACTTACTCCAAATCTTACTGACTCTGCCTATTACCAGCTATAGTTTTGTATTGAATTCTGGAAGTAGAGACTAAGGAAACTCAAGGGTGAAGAGGGCTTTAAGATCTTGAGAAACCATTTAGAAGGTTATATCAGAATGTGTCACAGCACAAATTAGCACACTAGACAGTTTTGACATAACTCTCAAATATAAACTTTGCTCTTGAAGGTGATGGTCCATGGGACTATAAAAAGTTCCACATCCATCACTTAACACAGGATGGCGAGACTTTATCTTAGTACTTACCTCAAAGTGACAAAATAGTTAGACACATAAAACATATTCTAACATAGGCAGTTTAGAAACTTGAAGCTTTGCTGCTGACAGAAGAGTCTCAGAAGATGCAGGAGTCTGAATACTAAATAAATCCAGATCCTCTCTAATGTCTCAATAATGCCAAGTCAGCTCTGAGGCCAATTAATCAAAACAAGTTTACAATTAAGTCCACAAAGAAGCTCTAATTGCAATGCCTGTAGGAGGAAAATGTGCTGAGAGCAGAATCTTGCACGTGGGGAGCGAGAGTGGTCCTAACATTCATTGGCCAGGGTGACTGCATGGGGCACCTCTGCCTTATTACAGCAGAAGTGCTGGTCATCAAGAAGAATGGTGTTTCATTGTTCTTGGAAAGTTGTGAGCAGACATTTTTGCATGAAATATTAAAATGAATGGCAAGTTCCCTCACTACTGGCGGGCTACATGGCTCCAGCCGGGTGTTTTCACTTCAGCAAATCCTCTGACTCAGAACTCCAAAATCTCTCCAAGTTCCCACTGGTGGGTCGTTACCCCATGCTTCAAAATCCCCACAGTCTTTCCAGTAAACATCAGACAAACCCATGCTTTACCACTGTACCTTTTTTCTCTGGAACCCAGTTGAGTTGCTGCGAGAAGAAAAACACCACACAAACTTAGTTCAGAAACAATAGTAACTCAATCTCTGGGTGAAACAACTAGAATCCTAATCTTATAAGCCATGTTAAATCTAATTCCTCTGGTGGCGAATCCTGGCGGATCCACCATGATACTGGGAGGGAAACACTAGCAGCTACATCTTGCCCTTTTGCTATTCCGCTCAAAAAAGACCCTCTCTCCCTCCTACTTCCTCTCTTCCCCTATCCAACCGGGAAGTCCTGCCTACTCGCCCAGCGATTGGCTCCTTTATTCATTAGGGGGATGGTTCACAAGAAGTCACCTGAATATGTGACTTGTGACTCATTCCTTGTTCACAGCCCCTCCCAGGAGAGCAGAATTAATGTCAAAGTACAAGCAACCCCAGGACTATCCACAACAGATGTCAACTCATCCAGACAAGGCAATGATTACCATTCCATCCAAGTCTAGCTGGTCGAAGCAATGATCTTATTGGGGACACAGGTGTAACTCTGTGTCACAACTCTGAGCAGGGCCAAAAATGCCAGCATGGGTGACAGTTCAGGAATCACTGGAGTTCCAGGGAACCTCCATGCAGCTTCACCAGAGCTGTCTCCTCAGAAACTGTTTACTGCTTATATAACTTTGGGGTTGTGAGTCCTGTCACTTTTTGAGGTTCTCGAGTCTTGGAAGTTGAATACTTTCCTGAGGCTTGTTAGCTTCCATAGTTTCCTGAGATTTATGATCCTGCTTCTTCCCTCCTGGAGTGAGCATTTCAATGTGGAGGAAATAGGTACACAACATTAGGGCATTGAATAGAGGTTCCTATTCCCCTTTTACATGCAGGGATCTCATACTGTCCTTCAGGATGAGGATGAGGTATATTAGTTTCAGTTAAGTGTGACCTTCTAGGATTTTCCAGTAGTTGCATACATGTCGTCTTACTTTTTTATTGCTGTGATAAAACACCATCATGAACAAAGCAAATTATAAGAGGAAGCATTTACTTTGGTTTATGGTCTCCAAAAATTAAAGTCTATAATGGTCTAGCCAAGGAACTGGTAAGAGAGAGAGGGAGAGGGAGAGGGAGAGGGAGAGGGAGAGGGAGAGGGAGAGGGAGAGGGAGAGGGAGAGGGAGAGAGAGAGAGAGAGAGAGAGAGAGAGAGAGAGAGAGAGAGAGAGAGAGAGAGAGAGAGAGCGCTAATCCTTGTCAAGCACTTCCACCAACTGGGAACTAAGTAATTCAAATATATGAACCTATGGGGCACTCTCATTAAAACTATTATACATGTGTAATAGGGAATAAGAAATGCTGAGGGCCAAGAGTATTGGGCTACTAATTTCTCCAATCATATATCACAAGAAAAGCTTGTAGACAATCAAGAACAACTTTCATGTAGACTGCATTATGGTTCTGAATGTTTATCTTAGTGACAGACATTCCCTGTCTTTGAATTTCCACTTTTGTGAACTGAGGCAAATGGAGCCCACATAACCTACCTTCAGTTTCTAGAATAACATGGACTTGAAGCAGGAAAACCTTTAACAACTACATTTACTTCTATTGGTGGGTTCTTGATAGGCAATGACATCGAGCTATATGATATTGTGCACTTTACTTGAATTTGTGATTTTTTTTACCATACTTTTAAGACCCATGGCTTCACCTGCCTATATAGTAGAGAATGGCCTTATCTGGCATCGATGAGAGGGTAGGCCCTTGGTCCTGTGAAGGCTTGATGCCCTAGCATAGGGGAATGCTAGGGCAGTGAGGCAGGAGTTGGTTGGTTGGTGGGTGGGGTAGAACCCTCATAGAAGCAGAGAAGCAGGGGGGAGGAGGGTGGGATAGGGGGGGTTTGGAGGGGAAACCAGGGAATGTAAATAAATAAAATAACCAATAAAAATGAAAAAAAAAAAAACCCTGAGTCTTATTTGGGATCTTATTTTCCTCTGTAGAATTCATTTACTTTCTCCCCATGCCCCTATGCCTCATAGTTTCTAGGTCCCAAACTTTAGCTTCTATTGCTGAATAAAATTTCTCTGTTCGGTTTATAATGCTACAGATTATTCCCTCAATAGACATAGATGATTTATTTGGTAAGAGAGTCTGGCTAGAGACTCATGACACAAATATCCTTTTTCCTTTATGAAAACAACTGCATCGAACTTCTCACTTTTTCTACATACTTCTTGGTCAATATGTACAAGTTCTAGTTAATGGAATCTAAGGGAAAGAGATGGACATGTTTTTGTCCTCTGATACCTCTATGAAGAGCTTCATTGTTGACTTGCTCTTGTCTTCACTGCCATTGGATACTGCCCTGCTCCTTGGGTCTTCAGCGTGAACCTGAGGAGAGATCCAACCAATGAATGGGGGACAAGAGACACAAAGAACGAGAGCAAGACAGGTGGTCTGATCAATCTCCAAAGAAACTTTATTTTTTACCGGCTCATAAGCAGTAAGTGAGGAGGAAATTCATAACTGTTTAGGGGTGGGAAATTCCCATGGTGAAATGGAGTGTTCTGCCAAGCAGGATGTATTGTTAGGGCAACCATCTATTTTCAAACTAATTGCCTAACTACAAAAAGGTCAGCTGATTACTAAAAAACAATTCAATCCATGAGAAATAGAAGCTTGGCCCTGGGAGTGAATCAAACATGGAGTCAAATATGCTTAAATATACCCATTGGCTCCCGGCAGGATACAGAAGATCTAGTGGAAGTTTGGAGTTCTCAGAGGAAATGGAAACATGGACCAAAAAAGGAAACAAAAAAATCTAAGTGTCTAAATAACTGTGCAGAATGCCCTAAGGAGAGAATGGCTTTCTTCTGGAAGTGTGGATGCTCTCTTAAGTAAGGCATACATTTGACTGGTAAAATTATACAAAACCCTCATTTACTATCCCTGGAAATCATATTAAACATATACTCTAGAGTATATAGATCTTGGAAAGAAAAGTCTAGGTCTATAGTATCTGCATCAAAATCAGAAGTTTCATTTCCTCCCATCTCACAGCTCCATGACCCAGCAGCTTTTGCTGAGATATTCTGCTGAGGATAGGTGCAGCCAAGTAGCTATGTAGGAGGGTCAGGCTGTCCCTTCCAATTATCTCCCACCTAGCCTTGTGTTGTAAAAAGTTCTACTGCTGACAACTGTAGCAGAATTCCTCCTACTTCTTACAGCCCCCACTCTTAGAGAAGAGGTTCCATACACGGCAGCAGGTTGAGATGACTAAAGTCTGACTCTATCTACTCAAATGTGTTTGTAGTTTAGAAGTTTTACCGTAGGAGAGGTAAGCTAGGAAGCCAAGGGTTTCTCTACCATGCTGTACTGGATGGTGTTGCTCTTGGAAGAGCGGTTCTGCCTTAAGTTTGAGGTAGTAGCACAATGATTCTTCGAGGCAGAGGTAAGCCATGAGAACTAATTGCTCCTTGAATCTGTGTGACAGAAGTGATTTTTTATTTTTTCAGGACAGAGAGTGAACTCTAGGTCTACCTCTGGTGGAGAACAATTAGGAGGAAATCAATAGTTTCATATTATAAGTAAAACAGTTGCTTAGAAGTTCTCAGGAAAAAAAAATCAGAAAAAGAGGCAGTCAAGTAGAGCCTTCCTGAGATCTTGTGAAGTCTGGGGATTGAGAAGACTGTGTGCAAAACTGGCCACTCCTACTTGGGAGCATTAAGAGTCAGATATGGCCCTCTCTCACACTTCACCTTTTATAGAATTGATCACTGATCATATTTTCTAATTATTTCATATTTCTATATATCTCATTTTGCTCTGAAAGGAGAGGTGTGTCTGTAATTTTTGCTGAGGCACGTCTGGTATTCAACATAGTCTCTGGAGCACAGAGGACTTTCATATTTTTATTGGTTATGAGCTGTGTTAATGGGGAATGGTCAGGGAAGTGAGTGGAACATATGAGAAAAACACTGTGAGGGACTGAAAAAGGAGTTTAAAAGTGAACCAAAGCCAGAAAAAAGATGTTCCTCAGGAAAAAAAAAGTAATTCTAAGTTCAACTTCAGGAATAGAAAGAGAGAATACTGCATGTTGGAGCAAGAAGGAAAAATAAAATATATGTTTGGAAGGAATGCAGAAATTGTTAATGGAGAAGAAAATAAATAGATCACAAAAATATAGGCCAGCCAAATTACATGGTTAAATCATAATAACAATTAGATAAGACTGCATTTTAGTTGAAATAGGTTTTTTTTTATTTAAAAGTTAAGAAGCATTTATGAACCAAGCTAAAGCTAAACAAACAAACAAACAAACAAACCAAAAGCAAGTTACAGTTAAATATCACTGGGATAGGACACAATAAAAGATAACCGAAGACAAAAAAAAAAAAAAAAAAAAAAGGAGTAGGATATGTTGCAGATTTGGGGACATTCTCCCAGGAGTATAAACACATCAACACAGAAGAGAGGCTTCATTGGCATATAGGCTTAATAAAACAGTTTTTATTGAATATTTTTAATTGGCATTGCATTTTAAAAATACACTGGAGTATCATACAGTGCTGCTTGTACCTGATGAAATCTTGGATCTCAAGTCTGCATACAACTTTACAATCAGATCTGTGATGGCAGAATCTTTCCTCTCACTTTTACTGTTTATTGTGACCCCTGAATTAATTACAAAATAAGAAACACCCATCTTTTCTTTAGTATGATTTTTATTGTTGAATTATCACTGTTTGTTTGACAGATTGACTATTTTAGCATTGCTTTTTGATTTTTTGGACTGTGGTCGTGAACACTATATGACTCACATCAGCAGCATGAAGTCTGAGTAGTGTGGTCTTTAATTCAATGTACTGATTATCCAGAAAAAGTCCAAATGGCGAGTAAATACTAGGCAACTTAGGGCTTTTCATGGAAGAGGGGCCAGAAAGAACATAAAAGTCAGAGACAGTAGATGACACAATGAAATATTGTCTTCTGGGCACAGCAGGACAGCTGCATACACAAAACCACAGCCGTTGCAACAGCATGCACAAAATCTGTACAAACACAAACTAGACCAAATCCTGGCATGGAGATGAGAGTTGGGCAGACAATCTAACCCTTAACAAAGAGTACACATGGAGGGACCCATGGCTCCAGATGCATATACAGCAGAGCATGGCCTTGTTGGACGTCAAAGGGAGGAGAGGCCCTTGGTCCTGAGAAGGCTAGATGCCCCAGTGTAGGGGAATGCCAGGACAGGAAAGAGGGAGTGGGTGGATTGGTGAGCAGTGGGAGGAGGGATAGGTTAGGAGGTATTTGGGGAGGGGGAAACCAGGAAAGGGGACAACATTTGAAATGTAAATAAAGAATATATCTAATAAAAAATGAAGTTACTTCAGCTATTAGCTTTTGGGAGAGGGAGAAATGGTTTTCTCTTAGGAGTGTAGCCCTTGATACATTGACCATGCTCCAGTGGAAAGCCACATATCCAAGAATATTTGAGCACCAAAAATTGATATTGAAGGACTTAGGATACAATGTTGGGTGCGTGAGGAAGGAGAAAGGACCTGGAAAGATTGGGGGTGGTAAATATTGTAAAAATATATTGTATGAAACTACCAAAGAACTAAGTAAAAATTACAACATGTCACTTTGGCAATAAGAAAGCTATATGCATGCCTCTGATGATCAATTTTAGGTCAACTTAGGTAGGCTAGAGCATACAGATACTTATAAAAAAAACCCATCTACATGTTGTTATGAAGGTAGTATTTAGATGATATTTATATGGGAATCAGAAAAAAATTGAGTGAGACAGACTATCCCTTTATATTGTTCAATTAATTAAAGCAATAACAGAAAAGAAAACAAACACAAAACAAAATGAAAATTAACAGACTAGGAGGGAATTATGTCTTGGAGTCATGGGATAGGATCAGCTCTTCCCTGGGGCTCAGTCTACTGGTCTACCTTATAGACTCTGCGCATGGCTACTCACAACGATGTATGAATTTATTCCTTAAACCTCTCTAATAATATGCATTCTATTAGTTGTGTGTGTGTGTGTGTGTGTGTGTGTGTGTGTGTGTTTGGAAAATTCTGATGAATCCTATGACTAAGATTTGTAGCTTCTCAGAAACTATCAAAGAAAAAGTCTCAAAGAGATTAGCTCCTGAATAAAGATAGGAAAGCAAGTTATAAACTAGGTTTCACAGAAGATATTTAATCAGATCTTTTGTTATTGCCAATATATATACACACACACATATACATGTATATCAAAAATGGAGACTAAAAATCTACCAAGCACACCACTGATTGTATACTGTAGGAGAAACTCATTTCACAGAATCACATCAGCCCTCAGATATAATAAACATCTAAACAAACAACCCCGTGGAAACTGTCACTATATTCACTGCTATGAAGTCTAAAAATTAGCATTTTAGCTGAATATTGTTGCTCTTGCCTGTGACATCAACACATGGAAGACTGAGTCAGGAAAATTTCTGGACTACCCTGTTTCCATTGTGTTTAAGGCCAACCTATGTTCCATTGTGAGTTTTAGGCTAGCCTGGACAAACAAACAAACAAACAAACAAATGGGATAAAACAAAAACCCAATAACAAAATCTAAATAAAATTTATAGTTTTAAATGAAAATATGAAACATGTAATGAAGAAATATGATCCATTCACAAGAAAACAAGCAAGCAATAGAAGGTGCCTTTGAAGAAGTACATTTGGTGAGGTTATCAGACAAAGATCCAAATAACTCTTATGAATATGTTGGAAGATGAAGGACTGGAGAAGGATATGATGACAATGTTCGTCAAGTATAATGACCTAGAACGAAGTAAAATGATAAAAAAGAAATGTGGAATTTCTGGATTTTAAATGTATAATAATTGTAACACACTCGAAGAGTTTAGCAGTAGATTTGAGCTGGCAGAAAAACATATATTTAAAATGGAAAATAAGTCAACAAAGATGATACAATCTAAATAAAAGGAAGAAGAAAAAGATAAACAGAAACTCAGAGACTAAAATATCCACAGTGAGGATACTATAAGGGAAGAGAAAAAGAATAACAATAAAACTCTGAATTTGATCGAAAACATCTATATACAACCCCCAAACCCAGAAAATAACAAATAATAGAAGTGAAAAGTGACTCATAACTCAGACACATAGTCAAAAATGCCAAGCTCAAATATAAAAAGATTAGGCGATTATTAAAGATCACATAATCACATTTTCACCTCTATTTTTTCCCCTTATTGACTTAAAATGCTGCAATATTAATCACGCATATTCTCACATTTTATATGAGAATAAACTAAATTAGAGAGTGGTGGTGTGAAAGGGTAGTGGGAAGAAACCTGTGAGCGGCACTAGGTGTCACCTCAGCCACAGGAATAAATTCAGAGGGCCAAAAGGACAGAAAGGTTACTATTTCAGATGTTCTCTCTCTCTCTCTCTCTCTCTCTCTCTCTCTCTCTCTCTCTCTCTCTCTCTCTCTCTTCCTCCCTCCCTCTCTCTCCCCCCTCCCCCTCTCCCTCCCCCTCCCCCTCTCCCTCCCTCTCCCTCTTCCTCTTTCTCTCTCTGTATACACACACACACACACACACACACGTATATCTTCTCGTCTTAGCTTTTTGGAAGCATGTAAGCTTATAAAAACAACAGCACTAAGCACTGTTAGGGTTGGCAGCTATGCAGACAACACTTCACAATAGTAGCAGAGACAGAGTGAGATGGGCATGGAAGGCTGCAGGAGCCCTGCTCCTGTGCTTTCTATAACTGATCAGTGCATGATGTTAACGTGGTTACCAGCGATTATAAACTTCGTCATGGTATTTTCACTCACACACACACACACACATGCATGAACACACATCACATTCATGTATTTACATATATACACTTATAGACATTTACACACACACACACGTATAAATTCTTAACTCCTCATTTTTTTCCCCTCTCCCATGATTTTTCTTTCTCTTCCTTAATAATTCTCTTCTCACATTTAATAAGGAACTGATATACAAAATACATAAACATAGTTTCAAACAGCATGGTTAAAACAAAAAACAGTAACGATTGAGCACAAGATTTCAATAAGTTTCTCTCCAATAGGTAAAGAACGATAAGCAAATTTCTGGATTTTTGTAATTATTAACAGGATTTTAAAAATTAAGTTAATTTTTTATTAAAATAGAATTACATTATTTTCCTCTCCTTATCCTCCCTCCAGCCTCTCTCATCTACTGACCTTCAAACTCCTCCCATGCCCCTCAAGTTAATAGCCTTTTTATTTCATTATTATATTTTTAACACATTTCTTTTTTTCTTTTTATAAATTGGATATAGTCTTTATTTACATTTCAAATGTTGTCCCCTTTCTGGTCCCCCCCCAAAGTCTGGTAACCCATCTCCCCTCCCCCTGTTCCCCAATCAACCTCCCCCCCCCACCCCCCCACCCCCCCACCCCCGGCTTCCCTTTCCCTGTCCTGGTATTCCCCTACACTGCAGCTTCAAGCCTTCTCAGGACCAGTGGCCTCTCCTCCCTTTGATGTCCAACAAGGCTGCCTATGCATCTGGAGCCATGGGTAACTCCATGTGTACTCTTTGGTTGATGGTTTTGTCCCTGAGAACTCTGGGAGTACTGGGTGGCTCATATTGTTGTTCCTCCTATGATGCTGCAAACCCCTTCAGCTCCTTGGGTCCTTTCTCTAGTTCCTCCATTGGGGGCCAGGTGCTCAGTTCAATGACTGGCTGAGAGTGGCCCTCTCTGTATTTGTCGTGCACTAGCAGGTCCTCCCAGGTGACAGCTATATCAGGCTTCAGTCAGCAAGCATTTGTAGGCATCCATGATAGTGTCTGGGTTTTGTAGCTGTATATTGGATGGATCCCTAGGTGGGGCAGTCTCTGCATGGTCTTTTCCTCATACAAAGTGCTCATACACTTTGTCTCTGTATTCTAACACAACATTTCTGATAGCTGTAATGTTTGTACTTTTGAAACTTGGTTTTCACTTTATCCTTGGAGAATATTAATACTAAATACAGCAAAAAGTTTTCCAAAGCAATTAAAAATGAGCAGGATTTTCTTATGAGTATACTTATGTAAATGTGTCATTTCTAAATATATTTGCATGCTATGTGTACATTACACATATTTGACAATACAGAAATACACTATTTCTCTTATTGTCTCACAGAACTCAGAATAGTTTTGTTTAAACTAATAAAATCATCATATATGGCATAAATCATAGAAGAGACAGGGAAGTTTTCTAAATCAAAATGATGCAAATTTTTATGTATAGTCTGGTACAAATGCATGTGTCAGAGGTCCGGCATGGAACTCAGCAGCAAAATGCTTATATAACATGAGTGAGGCCTTCAGCTCTTGGAAGGGAGGGAGAG
This sequence comes from Tokudaia tokunoshimensis, assembly GCA_036184795.1. Taxonomy (NCBI): domain Eukaryota; kingdom Metazoa; phylum Chordata; class Mammalia; order Rodentia; family Muridae; genus Tokudaia; species Tokudaia tokunoshimensis. The sequence continues at coordinate 21,180,173 of BTHU01000014.1, forward strand.
AGGGAAACAGACAGATCTGTATCTATACAAGTTTTAAAATTTGCTAGCTTTTGTTGAAGGTATATACAAACACAGACTCAGACATACACTCAGATATAGTCACAGACTCAAACATACATTCATACACATGTTCTCTCTCACACACACACTCACACACATAAACAACTCATACATACTCATATATACACACTCAGTGACACAAGCAGACACACACACACCCTCACACACCACTCCCTACTTGTTTTCTGGAGATCTTTAGTCTTCCTAGAGAAGGGGAATGACACTTGTATTTTCAATATGAATTCATGAGTTTTCATTGGGTTATTTTTTTTTTTACATGGTTTTCTGAATCCCATCTCTGTGACATGGATTCATTTAGGAGTGAACAAGTCAGAGCCCAGTGATCTTCATGAAGTCATGGACACAGGTAAGTTAATAAAAGCTCTGTGAGAGCAAGACTTCTTGCAGATTACTTCCTGTATGTCCAAACAACTTTCTAGACCACATATCTGCTTCAATGTTTCCTATAACATGGTTATGACATTTCATTCAAACCTAGTTGTCAATAATGGATACAGTTCTGATATTGTTTCAGTTAAGTATTGAACACCTGTTATTTGTCAATCATTAAAAATTATTTAATTTCTATTTTTCCTTGAGGGGCTGAGGATAGAGCTCAGGATCTTGGGCTGGTGAAATGACACAGTGGTGAAGCCACTTGCTGCCAAGCCTTCCTGCACTGAACTTCTTTTTTTTTTTTTTTTTTTTTTTTTTATAGAACTAAATATTTATTTGGGACTTAGATATCCAGAGTGATTACAGTCCTTCAAAGTCATGACAGAGGAGCTTAGCTGCAGGAAGGTAGGACAACTAACAGGAAGCAGAGACCTGGTGGCTGTCATCTTAGGCAGCAAACAGGAACCACAGAGAATACATTGCAAATGGCACCTGGCTTCTGTAACCTTAAATTCTAACCTATGACATACTTCCTCCAGGAAGCCAAGCAACTTAATCCACCCAAACGGTGTCACAAATACACTACTGAGAAATGTCAGGGACCACACTGAAGCAGGGCAGGAACCTGGAGGCAAGAACTGAAGCAGTAGCTGTGTAGGAGTGCGGCCTCCTGTCCTGCACCTCATATCTCTCTTTGTCTCAGTAGTAGCTCGAGGATGACACCACATATAATATGGTATCATATATTGTTGTGCCTGGAGTTAGACAATCATCCCATTCAAACCATCAAAGTAAAACTCCACCTCCTCCCACACCCTGCAAAGAATCACCAATTCAAGAAACCTTTGAAGTCATTAATTTGTTTCATTCAGTTATTCTGGCAGCATATCAGTTCTGAAATGTTACATTGCTTTAGTTATTCCCCCATTCTTTGCAATATGTATGGAAGTTGCAAAGAACTTTGTGTCTCCATTTCAGACGGAGACTTCATTTCACAGGTTCATATCTGCTTGGACTAATTGTTATTTTCCTCACCATTCTGAATTTCAATTTTAATGTTTTCGATTTGGTAAACTATGCGAAATGACAGAGGATCTTGTTTTTGTCTTGTGGTGTTACAGATATCTATTATAGAAATCATGATTGACAACTATGTAGATATATTTGGAGATGAAGACCATATCATTTGCGATCATAATTGAAAGAGGTCAGATAACATAAAGAAGTCAGTAAATACTGCTGGTAAGTCACCTGTTATAAAAAAAAAAAAAGAAGCAATAGATGGCCACAGTGTGAAACCTCAAATGCTAATACTGCAGAATTAAAGATTTCATCTGCTGCTCCTCCGGCAGAAGTTACTACAGGTTAAGAGAAGTTCAGTTTGTTATCAAAAGTATTGGAGGATGACAACATTCCCTGATTTCATAAATTCATAAATATCGGAGCATCATTGGAGCATATCATGATATTCAAGCATTGGAAAAGTTTTTAAACACTTAACTTGTATATGATTATATGAATACACACTAGGTATACATACAAATCAGGATGGCTAAGATCAAAAACACAGGAGACAGCAGTTGTTGGCGAGGATGTGGAGAAAGAGGAACACTCCTCCACTGCTGGTGGAATTGCAGGCTGGTACAACCACTCTGGAAAGCAGTCTGGCGGCTCCTCAGAAAACTGGGCATGACACTTCCGGAGGATCCGGCTATACCACTCCTGGGCATATACCCAGAGACTTTACCTGCATGCAATAAGGACACATGCTCCACTATATTCATAGCAGCCTTATTTATAATAGCCAGAAGCTGGAAAGAACCCAGATGTCCCTCAACGGAGGAATGGATTCAGAAGATGTGGTATATTTACACAATGGAATACTACTCTGCAATTAAAAACAATGAATTCACGAAATTCCTAGGCAAATGGTCAGAACTTGAAAATATCATCCTTAGTGAGGTAACCCAATCACAAAAGATCACACATGGTATGAAGTCACTGATAAGGGGATATTGACCCAGAATCTCAGAATACCCTAGACACAATCAGCATATCAATAGATTTCTAAAAAGATGGAAGGAGAGACCCCTGGTCCTGGAAAGACTGGATGTAGGGGAACGCCAGGACAGAGTAATGAGAGGGGGTTGAACGGAGAAAAGAGGGAGGGAAGGGGGCTTATGGGACTTTCGGGGAGGGAGGAAACGGGAAAGGGGAAGTGATTTGGAATGTAAATTAAAAAAATAAAATTAAATTAAATTAAAAAAAAATTCCATTGTCATACATACATGTGTGTAAGTATGTACATATGTGTGTTTGTATGCACTGAACTTCTTATCCTTTTTAGCCATTTTCTTTTTCCTTACTAGACCACCGTTCTCCTTCCCCACTTCACTCTCAGACAGCTTAGTTTGTATAGGCATTCAGAAACTCATGAGGAATCTCTTAGTATATTTGCACAGAAAAAGCAGGTGATTATATATAGAAAGAGAAAAAAAACCCAATATAAGATTAGATTAATACTGTTGATGGTGAACTTTGTATTTGTGAACCATTACCATTTTCCCCCAGAATTAATATGAACTAATGGTTGCTGACGTACAAACACGTGAGGACTGCGAGAAGAATACCAACTGAATAAAGACGTAAAGACAGATGAAGAACTAGGTTTTGTTAGTTGTTAACTATTTTGACTGCATCAGGCACCAATATACAAACACTAACATATGCAGACAACCTTGAGGAAAGCAGGGTGCAGGGGAGTCATTTTCCTGAGATTGTGTGTCTGGGAAGGAGCAGAGGCAGGAGTCAGCTGTACATGTCGATTTCAGAGTTTACTTTGGAGTTAGAAGTTATTTGGGATTCTTCTTCCATCAGATTGAGAGAGGTCAGAAGTTGCCACATCAATTTTATTGCTAATCTTTAGAGATCAACTTTTTAGCCATATCTGCAGGGGCAGAATTGAGTCAATTTCCTTACGGGTCCTTCTAGAAATGACCCTGCAATAAGACAGTGGTACTTCCTTTGTTTTTCTATGTCTGGTGTTCAGTTAGTAACTTCCCAGTGCTAGTACTTTCCCTATCAAATTGCTTTTATTTCCCTGTGGGACTTGCCTGCTTCCCTGTGCCACCTGTTCATAGGATTTATGAGATATGAAAATTGTTCTGTTGAGAGAGATCAAAACACATCTCTTCAAAATATGAAGGATCATCGAATCAAAGACAATTGAGAAGAAGCAGAAGCTTGAACACTCTGTCCTTTTATTTGCCTAAACAAAGGATATACATTAACAAAAACAAAAGGCAGCACCGCACACATAAAGGAATGAGAACAACTTTTTTTCTAATTGAATATTTTATTTATTTACATTTTAAATGTTATTCCCTTTCTAGGTTTCCCTTCCAGAAACTCCCTGCCCCATCCTCCCTCTCCCTGCTTCTATGAGGGTGCTCCCCCACCCATCCATTCACTCCTGCCTTCCCTCCCTGGCATTCCCCTACACTGGGTCATTGAGCCTTCCCAGGACCAAGGGCCTCTCCTCTCATTGATGTCTGACAAGACCATCCTCTGCTAGATATGCAGCTAGACCCAGGGATCCCTCCATGTATACTCCTTAGTTGGTGGTTTAGTTCCTGGGAGCTCTGGGGGTACTGGTTGGTTGATACTGTTGTTCTTTCTATGGGGTTGCAAACCCCTTCAACTCCTTCAGTCCTTTCTCTAACTACTCCATTGGGGACCCCATGCTCAGTCCAATGGTTGGCTGTGAGCATCTGTCTCTATTTGTCAGACTCTGGCAGAGCATCTCAGGAGACAGTTATATCAGGCTCCTGTCAGCAAGCACTTCTTGACATTTGCAATTGTGTCTGGGTTTGGTGTCTGTATATGGGGTGGATCCCTAGGTGGGACAGCCTCTGGATGGCCTTTTCTTTAGTCTCTGCTCCACACTTTGTGTTCATAGTTCCTCCCTTTAGTATTTTGTTCCCATTTCTAAGAAGGACTGAAGCACCCACACTTTGATCTTCCTTCTTCTTGAGCTTCATGTGGTCTGTGAATTGTATCTTGGGTATTCTGAGCTTCTGGGCTAATATCCACTTACCAGTGAATGCATACCATGTGTGTTCTCTTGTGACTGGGTTACCTCACTCAGGATATTTTCTAATTCCATCCATTTGCCTAAGAATTTCATGAATTCATTATATTTAATAGCTGAGAACAATAATATGTACCAACCAGTACCCCCAGAGCTCCCAGGGACTAAACCAGAATACACATGGAGGGACCCATGACTCCAGGTACATATGTAGCAGAGGGTGGTCTTTTCAGATATCAATGAGAGGAGATGCCAATGGTCCTGTGAAGGATTGATGCCCCAGTATAGGGTAATGCCAGGTCAGGAAAGTTTGTGGGGGGGTTGGTAAGCAGGGATAGGGGGGATGGGATAGAGGGTTTTCACAGGGGTAACCAGGAAAGGGGATAACATTTGAAATGTAAACAAAGCAAATATCTAATAAAAAGAAAGTAGCTGAGAACAGCAAGCTTAGCCCAACCGCTGAATATAACCTCAGACTGTCAGGGGCTCTGGCATGATAGCAAAGGGTTTTTACTAAATAGCTTTACTAACTCAACTTTATTTCACATTTGTCTTTTTTCAAGTTGCTGCCTGCAGTCTTGAGTCTTTTTCCTTTCTCTTGTCGTATCTGTAAACACTTAGCATTCTTGTCTGAAAAAGCCATTTAAACCAGGGTTCAAGTCACCTCTTTGAGAACCACCCTTTCTCTGGGAGTGTCACATATACCCATACACATGCACATATACATCCCACACAGATTAATAAATGTTTTTTTTATCTTGTTAATCTGTCTTTGATATCAGGGGTCTTTTAAAACTATGATACTTCCGGATTATTATATTTTCCTGTGCATATTCAAGATCAAGAAAGCCAAAACATCACACTTGGCTGTTTTTATTTAGTGTTGATTTCTTTAGAAGGATAATTCTTTCAAAAATTCAAGCGACGTTTAGATGTATTTCATAAATAGAAAAACATTTTAGTAATAGTAAGAAAGAAAGAATGAAAATTGGGAAACTGGCCATCTTTGGAAATATGTGGAAAACACATCACCCTTCATTTATGTATCCAAAGCAATCATGTGTCTTTGAGTTTATGAATGACTAGATGATTGTTCTTATATTTTGCTTTTGAAGTAAGTTAGTATTTCTGATCCTGATTATCAGTCTTTCCATGAATGAAGTTGTAAGACCCTAATCCTTGAAGTACAATCCATATACTCAGAGAAAGGAATGCTTCTCTCCAAAGAAAAGGAAAAATCTGGACAAACAGTCCTTAATCAGTTCATCCTACTTAGCTGTTACTGGACATACCCGTCTGTATAATCAGGTGTCCTGATGACTGTCTACTCCTCACTAGACTCAGGCACTAAAAATACACGTTTCTAATACACACAAGTATCAATATTTGGTGAGCTAGTTATATTCGTAATACATATTATATATTAATGTATTATTAATTAGATTTTTAAGCTTTTTAAGTATTCTGGGATATATATGTATCTACATACGTATATACAAATGCTTGCAATAATAACTAATGAAAAAAGAGGCCATGAACTTGATGGAGAGAGGAGAGAAGCATGTGAGAAGGGAGAAATATAATTATAATCTTAAAGAAAAAAAATTACAAAATGCAGCATTTTCATTTTCTTAGAGTTTTCATTTCTTTAGGGAGGCTCTTATATCATCTCAAACATATCAAATACATTCCGTTTGACCCATTAAGACTATTTCCTTCCTTTTCCTTCCTTCCTTTCTTTCTTTCTTTCCTGTTTTCTTCCTTTCTTCCTTTCTTTGATTTGACTTTTTGAGACAGTGTTTCTCTGTGTAACAGAGAACTTTGGTTGTTTGGAACTCATTTTGTAGACTGGACTAACCTCAACCTCAGAGATTATCTTGCCTCCTGAGTGCTGGAATTAAAGACATGCACCACTACTTCCTGACTGCTGATATAGGTATATGTATAGGTATAGGTATAGGTATAGGTATAGGTATATTATTTTTTTATTTTTATTTTTTTTTAAAAATAAGAATCTCACTCCAAAATCTAGGGGTTGAAGAAAAGAGAAACCCTCTTACCTTATAAAGTTCCAAACACTGTTAATAATCCAAAGTTTGCTGCAGTTGCCTATGACAGAATTTGCTAATTTTAAACAATTGATACTTTAGGCATTTCATTTTTATGATATATGGTTTGTGTTTAAATTATTAACTTGCAAAGTGAGAAATAGGAGTGAAATATCTAAAGTAATTGTGGCCTATCTTACGGTGCAAATGATTACTTTGCTTTTAGATTTAAAGAATAGACTTGATCTGTCCTTGAATTAGAACTTGGTTATCCTTGAGCTTGCAGTCTCCCCTTCATTCAGGCTTCCCATTGGCTTCAAGGGCCTCCCGTCTTCAGCGTAGACGCATCCGACCAATAAGAGTCATCAGTGGGCATGGTCGAGGGCGGGCAAGCCAGACTTGTCCTCGCGCGTCCATTGGTAACATCCATAGACATAATCAAAAAAGGAGAACAGAAATGTACTTGTGCTTAGCCTGTGCCCCACAAGCTCACCCCAAACCTTTGCTAGTTAGAACACAACCTTACATGTCCTTGTATAATTAAACTAAATATCATGTTCCTTACTGGAGAGAATTTAATGCCCAGATCTCAGCTTTTTTATTTATGAACCAGTTGCCTGTGAAATACGCAGAGATATTTGAAATTAGTAATAATGAATAGAATATATACATATTTAAAAAAAATACATGGATCATTTCCTGTCGTTTCTGGAGAGTAAAGGAGAGCCTCAGCTTCCTACAGCTGCCATTATCATCCCAAATTTCTCTTTTATTGCCCATCAAACATGTATAGATTTAATGACCTGGAGAGAGATCAGTGAAATTCTTCACAGCGCTGCATGTTTATTAATAGGCCTCCTGTTCATTGTGATGTGGTAGTGCTAGGATTATGTCAGTGATATGGCAGGCGGCAATTAAGAGTTGCTTTAGTTCTGAAAGAAAGGAAATTAGCCACTGATCAATGACAGAGACAACTCAACATCCCGGTAAGAGAATGCAGAAAGGAGAAAGAAATAAGAGCCACAAAGAGCCAAGAAGAAGGGAAGATATTTGATGAATTTTCTCTGTTGCAGACGTGACAACGAGGGACAGCAGTAATGTGAGAAAACAGAAGTAATGGAAAATATTGGGATGGAGAAGGCTTTAAGATGGGCGGGAAGGTTTTTTTTTTAAATTTTATTTATTTTCCATCCCAACCACAATTTCCCCTCCTTCCTATCCTCTCAGTACTGCCTCCCCCAACCCCCGGTCCACTCTGTTTCTCTAAGAAAAGAGCTGGCCTCCCGGGATATCAACCAGCCCATGCATATCTAGTTGCAGTAAGATTAGGTACCTCCTCTTCAATTAAGGCTAGAAAAGGCAACCCAGTAGGGGAGCCTTTGCAGGGGCTCTGTTTCCTTTTCCAAGGAGATTTTTCAGCTCACTCTGTTAAATGTATTTCAAGATGCAGAACTGCTTCTGCAGGCTAAGCTTGTAGCCTGTATGAAGGTCTGGGCACCCAGGGTAGTGGCACCTGGTGGCAGAGGTCTGAAACCCTATTATTTGGATCCTGGAGGCAGAAAAATCAGAGTTGAGGATCATCTTTGACTTCCTTGTGACTTTGAGGCCATGCCCCGCAACTTCTACTTGTTATTTCCATTAGTGTATAAAAGTTTTTGAGAGGACCCCAAAATAATTGCTATTTAACCCCTGTCCTCAAACAGAATAAGAAATATCAGGCAAGAGTTTACTGAGAGTTGGGGCAGGAAGTCTGTCATCTGATTAAGGTTATCAGCAAGAGTTTGTTTGCTGGGGAGCTGTGTAGACTCTTTACTGAATGGACACAGTGGAAAAATAGGGGGAAAAAAGGCACAGTGGGTCTCCACACTGAGCTTTTCATGCAAATAAGAATGCCACACATTCTCTTAAAGTGTGATTTGAAGTTAGTCAATTAACCAGGAGTGAAAGGGTTTACTTCGTTTAGCAGATATTAAGTGTCTTAATCAAGGCAAAAGCCATGCCAGGAATATATATCAGAATGCTTGCACGTAAGACTTGAACACCACTATTTCTTTCATTATGAAATCATCTCTTTTTATTTGTTAATTTGCATACCTTAAACTCAGATGTAGAAATCCTAACTCCTAGAATCACTTGGAGATAGGAGATTAAGAGATGTAGTTAATATTAACATAATCTTTACACAGTATGATAAGTTCCCTTATGGACGGTTGAGAAATGAGGGTGCAGATGAACACAGATGATAGGTCACGTGTACTTGCAGGGAAAATATTGAATGTGATATCTAGTGAGGTAGAGGTAAGAAGAAGCAACCATGATGGTATCTCAGACTTGAACTCGTAGTCTTCCAAACTGGGAGAAAATAAGGTGTTTTAAGCCACTATTAAGGCAATCTTAGAAAAGTAATACAAGCTTACAACAGAAAAATTGTGATTTTATTGTAAAAACAAAATATGTTCAAAGAGTGATGTAACTGATCCAGGTTTATAAAACTAGGGCGTAGTTTTCAGAATCTTAAAAAAAAAAAAAACCATAATCTCTAAAAAACTTGACAATTAGTACATATGCCTCAGAATACTTAGAAATAACCCTGAAAATTTATTAATGGTAAATCAGATATAAATGCCAAACAACCTGTGAAATTTAAGACTCCACGTAAAAGTAAATACTTGAGCATCAAATTCAGAACTTGACCTCATACATGGAGAAACGACACAGATCTTGTTCTGAGGAGTGAGCCGAAGATGCCTAGGGGACCAATGACATCCTGGATCAGAAAGTGGTCAAGAAGACTAGGGTGTCTTTAGGTGTTTAGCCCCAAGCTGTGGTTGCCGAAGCACACAGGTAAACTGTCCCTAAAGGCTGTGTATCTATTTCTTGCTGCTGTGATAAAATGCCCAAAGAAAACAACTTGAGGAAGAAAGTGATTGTCCTGGCTTACAGTCTGAGGGTATATTCCATTACAGTGTGGAGGTCATGGGGGTGGGAACTTGTGGTGACTGGTCATATTGTAGCTGTGGCCAGGAAACAGAGTGAAGACTATGTATGTTCAACTTACTTTCTCCTTTCTATTCATCCAAGACCATAGCCTGTCTAGGGAAAGTCTTCCTATCTCTACTCAGTCTAGAAACACTTCACAGATATGCCTACAGAAGGCTTGTATTCTAGGAGATTCTAGGTCCTTTCAAACTGACAGTATTAACTATCATACCATGAGTAATTGTTTGTAGTATAAATTTCAAGAGTAAACAAATGCTAAATTCATTAGGGAAAACTTTTTGAGGTTGACTTTAATCTACTTGCCTTTAAGTTGAAGAGAAATTTAATCATGATCTTTAAATTCTCACTGGGATGCCGGTAATGGGGAAGTCTTTAAATGAAAACATTTGGAATCTCTACTGTTGGTGCTTTATTAATATACTTTTTATTCTACCAACAGCATTATGTGGTCTTATTGTGGTCTTTATGGAATACTATACTAGACAGCATCTGAGAAATAGAATTGATTGGGAGTGGAAAGGACCTGAGTTTCAGCTGAATTTATTGAATGGCTTTTGATTTGTCTTAATCTGACCCAAACCAGAGTCTTCTTGGGGCAAAGCCCAATTTCTCAAGAAGTCTGTTTAGGAAGAACTGTGGTTGATACTGGGGAATGCCCTGGGAGAGGTGGGAAGGGTACTGTCAGGATAGAAGAGAACATTTCCCTTCCACATGATGTGTTAAACCTAACGAGTGGAGGAAGCTATGAAATGCTGCAGTGGGAAAATTTCCCTCATAACCCTTTGTTTTCAGGATGAAGGATTTTCTATAAAGACATTCCTGATCCTTTGACTTTCTTCTTAGGAAGGTGGGCTTCAATCTGAGAATACAACCCCTATCATTTCTGGTGAGTTGTTTACGATCCAAGTCACATCTTCCAAGTGGCCTTCATTTGGTATTCAAATTGATATTTTGATTTTATTCTTTGTCTTATTGACAAGCTTATTTAATTTGATAAACCTATGCAGGGAAGAAGCAGTTAACCAAAGTCCTCAGATATTGTAACGGGTACCCAGAATTAAGACCCCATGCCACAACTTTCTGCTACAGATATCAGTCATTGTCCTGGTCAATTGTGTGGTTTCTTTTGGTGAAGAGAGAGAGCACAGTTGTAAAGACGTTTCGATCTGAACAATTTATCCTCCATCAGTAGATTTCCGGAAGATATCCTGTATATTCAGCAACCTATTGTTCACCACGGTGAGGCAGTGTCTGGTTCTAAAGCAGTTTAAGGGGAGGCGCTCTGAGCTTCTCCTTCCCATGGAGCCAGGATAAAAGCGGGCTATGGAGTAACAGTAATAACACACTCGCACAGCCGTTCTTAGATGCTAAACACTGCCAAGACAGTGTACATCACTTCTTATGGCAAGTCTAAGACCTGGGAGAGTTTGTTACAATGTACAAGGTGTTCTTGGGGTTTTTTAATAGCTTACCTTTGGCCAGCCTTCTGAATTTCACCTTCAGCAAGAGGGCCTTTTTTCGGGGTCTTTGTTTTCCGTTTTTCCAGTTTCTTCTGTTCTTATTTCTGTTCTAAAGTCTGATATTTGTCATCCACCATCTTGAACTGCTTCTTGGGCTGCTTCAAGAGCTTCTTCTCATTCCCTTTCTGACCTGGTGTCTTCCACTCCCTCCCTAGACTCTGATCCTTGACACAGGGACTATTTTTATTATCAGTCTTCAGGAGGAAAAACTACAACTAGTTTATGATACAGCTGGGTAGCTTGACTCCAGAATGTGCACTGTTACTCATGATGCTATTCTGTTGCTAATAATACAATGACATAGATAAACAAGTAAACAGATGCCCAGCAGCTTTCTGTATTTTCCATATCATGATGCTATTCGATTCGATTCGGACTTTCAAATACCACATATCAAATTCTCCAAGTCCCTCTTTCTCTCCCTCCTTCTTCCCTTGGAAGTCTATTTTTCTTGGTCTTTATATTAGTTAATTTGGACTGCAAAACTGCACACACACACACACACACACACACACACACACACACACACACTCACAAACACACCCCCCAAAATTTCATTTCAAATAGTTTTGCTGGCTTGCAAGCTGAAGGTCAAGGCAGACTGGATGCTTGTTAATTTTCTGGCTTGCTTGCATGTTAGAAGGAGTGATGGAATGAAGGTTTTCTTTTGGTCTTGTTTCATAAGGACAGTAATCCCTCTCATGCGGTCTTCTCACTGTGAATCACTACTTACACCCCCACCTCCTAACACCATCACTTTGGGTGATTTCAGCACATGAATTTTGAAGGAACACAGCTATCACAGCCTCAACAGACACCTAAGTGTATTCTTAGTTTGGCTGCTGGATGACTTAACAGTAGAGTCCAGTAATAATTATCATTGGCAAGTATGCCTATAATAAAAATCTAATATGAAGAACTATTTAGGAGAAAGACAATATGCTATATTCTTTGGCTGCAAAGCCCAAAGAGAACTTAATGATTCTCAAGTCTCTCAACATCATTCTAGCACTTTAAATTTCACATAATTAAACAAAAACAGAGAATTCACCTACTTTCTAAGCCCATAGCCAAGCTGCCTTCCTTTCAGTACAATAAACAATAGTAAAAATGATCTTTAAAGTAGTGTCTTCAGGATTTAGGATATTTTTAAAAATGCTGTTCTCTGTTTTGATTTGCTAATACTCTGAGTTAAAACACAGTTATTCCTTTTGAAGGCCAAAATTGCTGCAACTACAGCAGGTTTTAATTGTTAAAAGCTAACCTGAGCTAAAGTTGGCATATTTTTTTCCCCTTGGGGAAAAGAAAGTTTATTACATTATTGGTTATAGTCCAACATCAAGAGAATACAAGGCAGGAACTCAAGGTTGGACCTTGGAGGTAAAGTGACATATTTTTATACCTATCAGTTCTATCCAACCTATATATCTGGGGACATTTTTTTATCTACCCAGTCTACTTCCCCTGTGAGAGTTGGAGCAAAAGTAAGCCTGGCCCCAGAGAAAAATTTGGTCTCAGTTTTCTTTGTTGAGTAACAAAAATCTCGAGGCAAAGTTCTTCCCATTTTTGAATGAATTTCTATTGTAATCACAGCACACTGCTTCTTTGGAAACTTCAAAGGAAGTATTAAGTTGTAATTATGTCATCTGAAGGAAAGTCATATTCAAGGTGGGGCCCATTCCTGAATTAGCCAATTGATAGGATCAGAGTAGAGTGGGGAGAGGAGATCAGCATAGGGAGAGGATAGAGAGATACAGGTAGGCATTTATGGAACTTGGCACATGCTTTCAAATACCATCGAGGACTTGTTAGCTGGATCTCATTGGTCCTATGAAATGTGGTCCCAGTCCCACTGTCATGGATTTGTATTTTGCCCTGTGACCCTGAGTCCCCCTGTACCTACATACTTTCCTACTTTTTCTCCTTGAAGATTACTTATATAATGTGTTTATTATTATTATTATTATTAGTCCTATTTTCAGCTTCCAAATGTTATTCAAATGTTATTCAAAATGTGTGATGTTGAGGTTTTCATCGGTGCCCTGTCTCAGCAGCAGTTTGCCGAGAGCTGGACAGTCAGTGGATTAACATTTAGAATACCTGGGCTGCACATGATGGCCCAGCCATTTGCTATACAAATATAATCAAATCTATTAATGCCTTCGTAGATCACGTTTATTTTTCCTTTATGGAAAGCAGTTCGGCAGCAACTGTACAAGGGAACAAAGAAGTGTCATCTGTTGGGTATAGATGAGGGCGTTTTCCCTTCAATTGCCTCACAAATCATGGGCAGCACTTTTTTTTGTTGTTGTTGTTTAGCAATATACTCTTGAGCTGAAACTTGGGCCGAATGTAATTTTCTTCGGGGTGAGATAAGAATGTGTAGGGAAATTAGTTGTTTGGGAAGGAAGATGTATAAAAAGAAAGTTTTTTGTTTTTTTTTTTCAGTACAGTTTCTATCTGGAGTCTCAGGAGAAGTTAGGCTCTACTAATTGCCACAGAGGTTGAATTTCTTTTTTATCTAAGATAAAGCTGTATCTGATTTTAAAAACGTAGCCAAATAATGAAAATTTTAAAATGAAATAATGAAATAATGAAAATTTTAAAAACTTAGCCAAATAATGAAAATTTACATTTTTCTATGTGAAGTTGTATTTTTTATTTTATAATATTGTTTTGGGTTCAAGCTTTGCTGACATTTGAATTAAAATAAAGTAGAAAAAAGTAAGTATTCAGACAGAAAAGGAATTTAGTGTCTAGAGAGTTCTCCATGTTGGCTTTCCAGGTCATATCAATGAATGACCACTAGGGGGCAGTGAAAGGCAACCGAAGGAGAAGGTTTTTAGAAGAAAGTCTCCCCACAGCAGGGAAGTTTCTCAGATTCAACACCGGCTTTTTGAAAGGCTCTATTTCAAAGACGGCTAAAGAGTGGTGTTCAAGGTTTCATGGAAGAGGGCAGCACCATAAAGAATGTCGCCTCCGTGAAAAAAAATGTTTGAAGAGGTTTCACAGTAGACAGGCTTTCTGCTGCTTCTGTAATCTGAGTGTTAGCTCTCACTGGTCTTGAGCGGTGCAGTGAAGCCTTGGTCCACTCCTCCAGGAGCTTCCTGCAGTGCAAGACGCACTCCGCAACTCCGCAGCACATCTCACTTCCCTTCTCAAACACAGTTGTCACAATGTGGTTCATTTTTTCATGTTTATTATGTTTATCACTATTAAAACATATTAGTCACGCTATCGTGTTTATACCTTTCTGTTTTATTAGTTTGTAAGCCTTTACACAACAGGTATCTTTTCTCGAACATTTAAAACTTTAAACATTCACTCTTAAAACAAAAGTTAGCAAACAGCCTACTGCAGTCACAGCTAATCAGGGAATTGAAGGGAAGGGGGAGGTTGCTTCAGCTGTAGGTTTTGAGATAGGCAGTATATATATATATGTATGTATATATATATACATATACATATATATACATACATATATATATACACACACACACACACACATATATATATAAAATGTGCACAACCTAATTTTTTTGTATACATAATAAAAACCCTTTATATTTGGATATTGCTCATCTAGACTATTGTTGGCAGCTAAAAATTGTTTGTGGATCAATTTATGGTATGTTTTTTTATTATTATTTCCAAAGTATAGTATTTTTGTGACTGTGCCCCTCTTTCTGTTGGAGAATTTAATGCGTAGAAACCCTTAAAAATTAAATTTCTTCCCATAGAGTTAATCAGAAGGATTGTGTTTTAATTCTGTTTGGTTATGTTTTTTAGTTTCAAGTCAAATTCAGAAGTGTCTTTGGAGGTAAACTACGGGAACAAGCAGATTACTGTCACTTTAACTACGTCTAATTTTCCCACACAAAAAATCGAGACTGGTGTCGGAGCTTCCCAAATTGATGGGTGTTAGTCGGCAAGCATTGGATTCCGGCCCTCAATTCTCAAGCTGTCAGACTATTTCACAGACCTGCTGCAGGATGCGTGGCCACGGAGTGCTACTCAGACCTGGATCATTGCCGTCTTTTCCTCTAGCAAGATTTCAGGGCTTTTACTTTAAGACAGGTGTTTGAGGTTTTCCTTGCTTTGTATATTTGGAGATCCTTTATAACAGGCAAGAACCCACTTTGGAAACCACAGCACACTCAGCTTTGGCATCCACCTCTTTTTATGGTAGGTGGTACAATACGGTGTCTTTCGACGCACAGTCCCAGTGGGAACCCTATTATCTGCTAAATATTTCTGGAAATGTTTATACAGAACATGGAGCACAGCAGGCTGCCCCCAGCCCTATCCTGACAGCTGAGCTTTGAAATGGCAAATGCACAGACCTCCTAAGTTTCCCCACTTGGCCCCTGCTGTTGACATTTTCAAAGTTAACATATAAAATGATTCTGTTGAAATAATATTTTTTGAAGATTACACCACCCAAACTTTATCGAGGTGTGCAATTAGCCCTAAGATGATACCTGACTTAGAGAGCCAGTAGGGACTTAAGACAAAAATGAATTATGCTCAAAGCCATCCTGTTATAATAACATATATCATTCAGCTCCCCCTCATTTGGATGAGATTACTTTCTAATGTCATTTTTAGACATTTATATACATAACACTTCTGTGTTCTCCCATAGAATGTCACCTGCACTTTAGAGGAAAAAAAATCAAGGTTTACAATAGATACCTTAAATATTCCAGAGATGGGGTATGTGGATATTTTGAAGGCATTTCCTCTACTGGTATACTGAACTCCTTTTAAGTACGATAACTGAGACAGGCACGAATGGAGTCTGCTGATGTTAGATACTATCTTGACCCCACGGAGGACAGTAAGAGAGGTTCCCACTGCCATGTAGCTGCAGAATGGACAGTCAAGTGCAGTCAACACTGATTAAAATCATCCCCTTTTTAAAAAGGCAGTAAGTGATATGTTTAGAGAAAACTGATAGACGTTAAAGAAAATCTGATTTTGAGGTAGAACTTATATTGGGAGTGGCAGCATAATGCACGACTATGCACTTCTAGACAGTATCCTTTGATGTTTGCTCCAGGAGGTGAACAAAATGTAGTGGGGTGCTGACCAAGCAAAGCTACACACGGGTCTCTAGTGATAGCTGTAGGGTTTTTGTCTTGGAGTTTTAAGGAAAGAACATTTTTAAGAGTAGGCTTAGGGTCACAAAACTTGAGAGGAACGTGCAGAGATTTTTCACATTCTGTTTGCACACATAAGTAGCATTTCTATTCTGGATACCTTCCATAAAATGTGGTGCATATTTTTTTTTTGCAGTAAATGCATCTAATTAGACATACCAATATCCCCAAACCATATTTGTATTGAATTCACATTAGCGGTCAGTGCACTGTTTGGGATTGGGATGCATTTGCCTTAATACAGACTGGTGTTGCTGTGCTAGAAGTCATCTCTGATTTGCCAGTTCACCCCAACCCCCATTCTTTTCACTGCCCTCATAGCTTTTCCTTTTCCAACATACCACACATTTGGAAACTTACAGTATGTCGCCATTTTTAAATGGAACTCCCTTCACTTAGTAATCTACAGTTAAGATTCTTCCAGGCCTTTTTATGACAGTATTTAATTTACCACTGGATACTGTTTCTTTGTCTTTGCTAAAGCTTAGTCCTGTCACCAACAGGACATTTCAATTGCCTCCAAGTTTTGGTAACTGCAACAAAAGATGTTCTTCCATGTGGACAAATTGTCTCAGCACCTTTGGATAAACACAACAGCGTGTTATTGTTGGTAAGAATATTGGTTAATTCCATATTTGGTGGTAACTTCGATCATGTTCAAGAACAGGGGCACAGTCTTGATGTTGTTGAGAATGCACTTTTTGTCAACTTCAACCTAAGACAATGTTTATCATGCTTATCATAGTCCATGTTTTACACACACACACACACACACACACACACGCACACACACGCGCACACACACACACACATGCACACACACGCACACACACACTCACATGCACATACTCACACACATATACTCTCTCTCACACACACAGACACACACACACACAATATATATATATATATATATATAAAATTACCTCTTATAGACAAGGTTTACAGCAATGACCTAAGCAATGCTCTCAGTGAGTGTGCTGGCTAGTTTTTGTTAGCTTGATGCAAGCTACAGTTATTTGGGAAGAGAGAACCCCAACTGAAAAAATGCCTCCATCACATCTGTCTGTAGGCAAGTTTGTGGGCCATTTCTTTGATTAATGATTAATGCGGGAGAGCCCAGTCTACTGTGGATTGTGTCATCTCCGGTCACATGAGCCTAGGTTGTATGAAAAAGCATGGGAGCAGCAGTGCTCCCGCATGCTTCAGTTCCTGCCTCCATCTCCCTGCATGAACTTCTACCTGGCTTCAGTGATGACCCGTGATCAGAACATGTAGGCAAATAACTTTCCTCCTCAAGATTCCTTTGGTCATGATGAAGCAATAGGAGCTAAGACAGGGAGGTTTTATTCTTACAGACAGAGATAGACAATGAAAAATAAAGAGAAGTGGTTAGCAAAGAAATATTAGGGAGAACAAGGGAGACAAATGGGATGCTGGGAATGATGGTGATACTTAATCACAAACGTCGTCTTGTGTATTGTGATGGGGACTTGAGTGGGTACCCAAGCAGCTGTGAAATTGCACTTGCTTTCCTTGGTCCTGATAGACAGGGATGTTGCAGTCTGAATAGCCTCCAGGCACTCTTCAGTCTTGCTGACTCTTTCCCTGCACCTAACCAGAAATCATGTGTTTCCTGCTAAAGCTCACATTACCTGGTGCTACACTAGCCATACTGGTCTCGTTTTGGTTTTGTTTGTGACTCTCACTGAAGAGACTGCTGTTGGAAGCATTTCTGGAAAAAACAGTGTTCAAGCAATATGGGGGAGTGTTGAGAACCTGAGAAAAAAGAGAAAACAAAGGAAACCACGATTGTTCCGGCTGCATCCTTGACATGGTGTGATCATGGGGAGCCAGGCAGATGATGGGAAGTCTGGGACCTAAGTTTTCTAAGTACAGTTCCAGAGATAGCAACCTACCATGGAACTTATCAAACCTTTACAGTTTTCCTTTGTTACACTCTCAGAGAGTTTATCAGAAGATATTTTGGTTGAAATTTGCTTTCTACACTAGTTCAAATAGAAACCCTCTATGTGGATAATTTTTAAATTAATTTTTGCTAGTATATATTAATCATAAAGCATTTCATTATGGCATTGCTATGCACGCATACTGCACACTTGATCATATTTACCTTCTTTCTTTTTCTTACTGACTCTTCCTTCCCATACCTCCCCCTCCCATCTCCAATTGTCACTCTTTTTACTTTTATGCCTTTCCCACTCCAAATTCCACATTTAATGCAATGTTTGTCTGTGTGAGCCTGACTTGGCTTCCTCAGCTGCTCTCTAGTTCTAGTAAATCCTTTTAAACATTGAGAAGGTTTACTACAACCCCAAGTGGCTTTCCTGTGGGATGTCGATGTATTCTTCACTCAGGAGATACCTTTAAAATGAGTTCTACTACGTAGTCGGGATCTCACTATGCATGCGTCTCCGGCTCACTCTGTAGCACATAGCAGCCCTAATCTGGTGGCCTTTCTGCCTGAGCCTCCAGAGTTCCAGGATTGTAGGCATATGCTATCATTTCTGAAAATGCATACATTGGTACTTGTTTTAAGTTGTCCATCCTAGAGAGTATAAAGCATAGATCTTACTAGATATATGTACTTTTTTCTAAGTGTTAGGTTTTTATCTGTGATAACACTTATGAAGGGCAGTAAGGATAAGAACATTTAATGTCATAGAACATAAAAGAAACAATGTATATAAGTGTCATCTTCAAAATATTTATTAACTGGCATATTAGTCGATATTATTACATTGCACCAGGATGACAGTTCTTCAGAGAGGTAGAACCAATACATACATATATACTGGACAAAGACATATAGATGAGAAGACATTTATTATGGAAACTCGTTCACACAATAATAGAGCCTGAAACATCTAATGATATTATCTGTAAAATGAGGAACACACAAGGCTAGTGATATAATTCAGCATGAGTCTGCAACCCCAATGAAAGGCAGGGAAGACAATAGGGCTTATAAACAAAATAGAAATATTTTAAACAGTAATTTTCTTAGTATTTTTAGTATAGATAATCAATTCTTTTTATAATAGAGTTTTCAAGCTTAAGGATCTTTGAAAACTTCAATGAATGCAGATCATGCTGTATTTGGCTTGTTTGGGAAAATTAAGATGTATTCTCTTTCAAATTTTTATGAGTTTAAAAAATTCAGCATAATTTCATCTGATACTGTATTAATAATTTATATCCATGGCAGTTAGCATTTTAAAGCTACCAAGGAATTGATACTTAAAGAATAATTAAATCATTTAGTATAAGATACATGTTATATGCTGTCATGATGTTAATGATCATTTAATTAATGGTTGTCCTCACCTAGTAAAACTCAGGGAATGCTGGGATGTTAAATTGGGTTTGCTTTTTGTGTGAGTTCCCTTAGGTTTCATTTTTCCTGTTGTGTAATGGGAAGGGTTGGAGTAGCCTATTTTCTAAGACTCCTTTTAGCTGTGGTATGCTAAAAGATGAGAGTTTCACAGTGGTTAAGTTTTTCATGGTGGGAAATAATGCAAACCAAAATACCCATTATCTTATTGTCTATTGAGAAGACAAAATATCCATTCATGCCTGTTCATGGCTAATCTGAAGATTATAGTGAGCATATCTTGATCTTGTCTCTTCAGCATCATCCATATGATTGTGGAAAGGCTGTCACAGAATTCTGGCTCTCTGTCCCAGTACTGGGGACAAAATTCAAACTATTTCTACCCAAAGACAGAGATTGGTTCAGTGGTAATTTGTGCAGTTAGATACTTTTGTGGGGTTGATATGTGAAAGTTATGAGAGAACACTTCATTTTGGAGCTTCTAGTTCCATGTAAAACTAGAGCTTCTTGTGACCATTGCTATGGAAGGGAGATTACAGGTTCAGAAGAATTAAAAGCAAGATAAGTCCATATGGCAAGAAAACTGGGCATGACACTCCCGGAGGATCCGGCTATACCACTCCTGGGCATATACCCAGAGACTTTACCTGCATGCAATAAGGACACATGCTCCACTATATTCATAGCAGCCTTATTTATAATAGCCAGAAGCTGGAAAGAACCCAGATGTCCCTCAACGGAGGAATGGATTCAGAAGATGTGGTATATTTACACAATGGAATACTACTCGGCAATTAAAAACAATGAATTCACGAAATTCCTAGGCAAATGGTCAGAACTTGAAAATATCATCCTTAGTGAGGTAACCCAATCACAAAAGAACACACATGGTATGCAGTCACTGATAAGGGGATATTGACCCAGAATCTCGGAATACCCTAGACACAATCAGCATATCAATAGATTTCTAAAAAGATGGAAGGAGAGACCCCTGGTCCTGGAAAGACTGGATGTAGGGGAACGCCAGGACAGAGTAATGAGAGGGGGTTGAATGGAGAAAAGAGGGAGGGAAGGGGGCTTATGGGACTTTCGGGGAGGGAGGAAACGGGAAAGGGGAAGTGATTTGGAATGTAAATTAAAAAAATAAAATAAAATAAAAAAAAAAAGAAAAGCGAAAGACAGGCATTTGTACATGGAGATGCACACTCAGGTTTCTTACACATTACAGTTATAGGCGTATTTATAATTGAGTATAACCAAGAATACCTTTAAAGCTTGCAGGGTAAGTAGGATGAGGGCCCTCCTAATGCCCAGGCAACTCTCTAATCACGGGAGAAAATCTCAGGAATTAGCAAGTCTTGCATAGTCTACTTGAAAGGAACCACAGTTGTTTTCCAAGAAAATATTTGTGATTCTAAAATATTACCATATTTGTTCAAGGGAGTACAAATAAAAAGTATTTATTGAGATTTATAATCTCTATGATGCTATAATAAGATGACTTCATTGGGGAGAGAGCCTGGCTTCCTTACTGTGTTCCTTCCTCATCACATGGAAATCTGGATCAAGCTGGAAAGAAGTAGCTCAAAGGAATTTGAGGAGATCAAGTGCAGCTGGAAAAATCTAGGTCCTACAGAAGATGGTTTGAGGACTTATATCCATCCAGAGAATATTATCAGAGGTTCTAGAATTATATTTATACAGACCTACTCCTCCGCTTGCTTAAGATAGTTCAAGTTCTCTTTCTGCCAGGAGCTGGATAATGAAAAGGAAAAGAGAATGGTTTCATCTACCTTAGAGACTGGAAAGCTGTGTCCTTCTCTCTCTGACACATGGATTTGCTTGACATGTATAATGCTCATGGCTTGCATTAGAAAGTAAGATCACCCATTTTTATTTCCATGATACTAAATGAGAAGCAGCCCTTGTTGAATGATCTGAACAATGACATTGCTTCACGCAAACCACCTCATTTGCTCCATGGTTAATCCAAATCTTGACGGTAAACTGAACCATGAGAACCCAAGTCATGATAGATGATCAGGATCAATGCCTATGGGAGACTGTTTTCTATTTAGAAAATGGTCTAATGCCTGTGGGATCGATCCCAGAAACATACTTTCCTTCAGTCCTGGCAAAATTATGAACCATACTTTGTCACCTCCAGTTTTAAAAATTCCTATTTTTAAATTTACTGTCTGCTGATATGCAATAAGTCAGCAACAGGTTCTTTCATTGGGATTCAAGAGTATTTGTCATGGGTTGCTAGCATTGTTTCAAGTATATATCATTTTATTTTTCTTCTCTGTCTTTTAGTGATTATATTTTAAAATACACACTTTTAAATGAATATAGAAAGATAGCAAAGAATTAGTGTATAGTAGCAATTAAGATCATTGACAGCATGGCCTACTGTACACTGTGTTGCTCAGGATTTCCCAGCCTTTGTGCCACTGAAACTATGGACCAGACTGACTCTTGTTAGGAGTTGTGGTGCAGTTGTAAGAGGTTTTGTAGCATCTTCACCATCTCAGTTGGAAAAAGTTTTCAGATGCTGCTTAACCCAGTGACAGGACACTCAGCTCCATTGAGATTTCAGCAGATCAGAGACAGAATGAGGCTCTGTCTTACTCAACTGCTACTAGGTTCATAGCAGCTTTATTAGTAATTGCCAGAAATAACTGGCAATTACTGGAAATAACCCCAATGACCTCAACTGAAGAATGGATATGGAAAATGTGGTTCATTTACACAATGGAATACTACTCAGCTATTGAAAACAAGGACACCAAAAATTTTGCAGGCAAATGGATGGAACTAGAAAATATCATCTTGAGTGAGGTATCCCAGACCCAAAGGACATGCATGGTATGTACTCATTGATAATTGGATATTAGCCATAAAGTACAGAATACCTATGATACACCCCACAGACCCAAAGAAGTTAACCAAGAAGGAAGACCCAAAGAATATTGCTTGAAACACACTTAGAAGGGGAAACAAAATAGTCATAGGAAGTAGAGAGAAGAAAGGAACTGGGTGGGAGAGGAGAGGTGGGGGGGGGTAATGGGAAGGCAGGATCAGGTATGGGGAGAGACAGGGGAGACGCCAAAAGGGCCAGGAGAATGCATGGAAATCTGCAGCTGTGTGTGTGTGTGTGTAGCAGGGGGGTGGGGTTGGGGGAGGATGGGGGATGGGTGTGGAGAATTTCTGGGAAGTCCCAGAGACCTAGTACAGAAGAGGTTTCCAGGAGTCAATGTGAGTGACCTTAGCCAAGATGCCTGGCAGTGGGGACATAGAACCTGAAGAGGCCACCTCCTGTAGCTAGGCAGGTCCACCAGTGGAGGGATAGGATACCAACCCATCCACAAAAGTTTCGACCCAAAATTTGTCTTATCTAAGAGAAATGTAGGGATAGAGCACAGAATGAAGGCAAATCAATAACGAGCCCAACTCAAAACCATCCCATGGGCAAAACCAATCCCTATTATTATTAATGATACTCTGTTGTGCTTGCAGACAGGAGCCTAGTAAAACTGTCCTCTGAGAGGCTCTACCCAGCAGCTGACTGAAAGAGATGAGGTACCCACAGCCAAACATTAGATGGTGGTCAGGGATAGTTATAGAAGAGTTGGGGGAAGGACTGAAGGCCCTGAGGAGGAAAGGAATGTCACAGGAAGACCCAAAGTCAACTAACCTGGACCCCTGGGAGCTCTCAGAGATGTTCCACAAACTAAAGAACATACACAGGCTGAAAAACGACCCCCTGCACATACTTAACAGACATGTAGCTCAGTCTCCATGACTGTCTCGTCTGGTGTCAGTGGGACATGATACACCTTATCTGGCAGAGACTGGTTGTGTCAGGGTCGCAATACCCTCAGGGGGCACCCTTCTCAAAGAAGGAAAGAGGGCATAGGGCAACTGAGAGGGGGAGCAGTGTTTGAGATATAAACAAGTAAATAAATTAATCACTTAAAAGAAAAAGAAACAAAAATGCATGAAAAGCACATATAGATGCATTTGTACTTATAGGAATACTAAAAACTACAAAATTAGAAATGATAATATGTATGTAAAGAATCTATAAGGGAAAACAAAACAAACATACAAATAAAAGCCCCCATGAAGCATTATGAGACAAAGAACCTCCAAAACTTTCATTGAGTTCAATTTGATCTTGGCTACATAGTGAAGTCTAAACCAACCTGGGATATACATCAAGACCTGACTTCAAAATCAGTACCAAAATGTAAACAAGGATCTAGTTGATTGATAGATAAGTGACAGATGCAATTTTTTATGCATGTATATTACTGTATGCGAGAATGCTATAATGCTAATCTGGCATTCAGAATGAGCATTGGAGGTCAGCATTTAAATAATACGGTCAATTTTGTTTTTCAGAGAAGTAAAAGGAGTGAGAAGGTTGAGCAGCCCACAGAAGATCACCCTGCCAGGGACACACAGGGCTAGAATCACAGTCATACGTGTCAGGAGAGACCAGGCTAGGCAGTGCAGACAGGCCCTTTCACCTCACTGTTCATTCTTAAGCTTTACTTCTTCACGCCCAGATCTAGTGAGGATTGTCTCGAGCCTGCTTTGTGATGCCTTCACTCTAGGATGGAGACTGACACAGAAGCTATGGTTAGCGCTGACAGAAGACAAGCCGGAGATCATAAAGGAAGCTTCTGCTACTTTTTGTATTTCACTGGTGCAAACCTAGTCAAGTACTGCACTGTATCCACTCACAAGAGATTTATTTTACCGTTGAAGAGGACACCAGGATGATTACTAAATGACCTTAATGATGAACACTCCAATGGCTCTAGTTTAGTAATCTATAACTACACCTACTTTTGAGTAGTACTGAATGGTTCAAGAACTACAATTACACCACTTCCTTGACTCCTTATATTTAAAATAATGTATTTGATTTTAAATCTATCCTGATAAAAGTGAGTTAAGAAAAAAAGGAGCTTGTTGGCATCCACAATAGTGTCTGGGGTTGGTGACTGTACATGGGATGGAACCACAGGTGGGGCAGTCTCTGGATGGTCTTTCCTTTAGTCTCTGCTCCACACTTTGTCTCTGTATCTCCTCCCATGGGTATTTTGCTCCCCCTTCTAAGAAGGACCAAATTATCCATACATTGGTTTTCCTTCTTCTTGAGCTTCATTTGGGAGCCTGATGTAATTGTTTCCTGAGAGGCTCTGCTAGTACCTGACAAATACAGAGGTGGGTGCTCTCAGCCAACCATTGGACTGAGCACAAGGTCCCCAATGGAGGAGCTAGAGAAAGGAACCAAGGAGCTGAAGGAACTTGCAGCCCCATAGGAGGAACAACAATATGAACCAACCAGTACCCCCAGAGCTCCCAGGGACTAAACTACAACCAAAGAGTACACATGGAGGGACCCATGGTTCCAGCTGCATATGTAGCAGAGGATGGCCTTGTTGGATATCAAAGGGAGGAGAGGCCCTTGGTTCTGAGAAGGTTTGATGCCCCAGTATAGGGGAATGCCAGGACAAGAAAGAGGGAAGAAGGGAGGTTGGTGAGCAGGGAGAGGGGGGATGGGATAGGGTGTTTTTGAGGGGAAACCAGGAAAGCGGATAACACTTGAAATGTAA